>WNNG01000233.1:0-188941 GCA_018208015.1 Medicago ruthenica
TTACGATTAAATAACTTAAAGACGTAAGTGGTACAAAAAACTTAAAGAACCAACTTCTTATAATTAAATAACATAAATGACCTCCGATGTGATTTATCTATTTTACAACTAAGTTTGTCCTTTCAAGTCATAAAATATTTTCATTGATATCCTCTTTTCAACAAACTTTATTTAAAAAGTATTTATATTGACGTTCAATGTTAAGTTGGTGGATTCATCAAAATTATGATTCATAAGTATGTTACTTTGTTTTGATTTTAAACAAAATTGATCAATTATTTGATTTATAATATTGTTCATAAATATTTATTTGTAAAATTAATTTGAATTCGGAAGCAAGAAAGAGAAAATGTGTGTAAGTAATTATATTGTGTCATACCACTTTTTGGACATATCCCCTCAATGTTTTTTTACAAATGTCTCGTCAATGTTAAGCGGTAACGAAAACTCTAATGAAAAACGAGTAACATTGTAAACATTTTTTTACTTAAAAATCAATTTGTTACAAAATAAAAAGTAATTGACTACTTTATTTATAAAAAAAAAAAGGTAAATGATTAATTTGTTACAAAAATTTAACTTAAAGCACCACTGTGGTATTTGGCTTAAAATTAACAATTAGATAAAAAAAAAGTCATATATCCATATTATATATAAAGAAAATAGCATGTTTTTTACTCTTTTGGGCTGACTTTTTCTCTTTCCAAAATTACTCTCAATTTTTAATACAAATAGCACATATAACAAATAGATAAGAATAAATTCAAATATTAAAATAAAAGTGTAACAAACACAATATGAGTATATATGACCATTTTTTCTCTTTATCCTTTAAATAGCGTAACGAACTATATGAGTATATCTATACTTACTTTTTCATTATCTCAATATACCCTTAAACAACTTTTCTATAATAAAAACTATTGTTGGTGTCATTAAAAAAGTAAGAATTTAGATTATATTTTTTGTTATATTTTTGGTCTCATTGAAATAGATAATCATGGTTAGTTTGATTTGTTATAATTTGAAAGCAAAAAGTATTTATATTTTTACTTTTAATCAAAATCAAAATTTTATAAAAAAAAACACCGTTCATAATTTTCAAACATTAGCGCAATATAAAGAGCGGAAAGACGGGCACGTGAGTACTATATATAAACAAAATAGCATGTTTTGGCTCTTTTGAGCTGACTTTTTATCTTTCCAAAATTACTCTCAACTTTCAATACAAATAGCACATCTAACAAATAGATAAGAGTAAATTTAAATATTATGATAAATGAGTAACAAACACGATATGAGTATATATATATTCAATTTTTTCCTTTATACTTTAAAGAGTGTAACAAACTATATGAGTGTGTGTGTGTCTATATATATATATATATTATTCCAATTTTACACTTAAACAATTTTTTATATAATAAAGATTGTTGTTGTTGTCATTAAAAAAATAAGAATTTAAATTATATTTTTTTTTATATTGTTGGTGTTATTGAAATAGATAATCATGGTTAGTTTGGTTTGTTATAATTTGAAAGCAACAAATATTTATATTTTTAGTTTTAATCAAAATCAAAATTTCATAAAAAAAACACTGTTTATAATTTTCAAACGTTAGCGTAATAAAAAGAGCAGAAAGACGTTATAAACAAATAGTAACTCCGGTGTCTTGCTCTAGTGATAAATAGACACAACTTGAATCCGAAGATTCCGGATGTGAACCCCGCTAGTGGCCTTGAATTGAGGTAAATGTAAATTTATTTGTAAGGGCTCAATTGATGAATGTGATACACTACTAGACTCTAACTCGTGTGATGCACGGGTTTTGTAGAGCTTCATATATAACTATCAAATTTGTTATATTATTACTTTTATAGTTGCATTAAGTATTATGTTATCAAATTATCTCAAAAAGCAAAAAAAAAAAAGCAAAAGATGAACTACAATAAAAATTTGAAAGCAACTCTATTTTAGAACAAATTTTTTAATCCTAGGAGATCATGATCTATAATTTATACCTTTTTTTTGTCACGAAAAATGGCAATGTAGGACTCGAGCACGCTACATCTAACATTAATAGGTGCATCGTTTAGTCATTGAGACAATCTTTTTATTGTCATACTAGTAAAAGTCCCGTGATTTCGCACGGGTTATGTAGCATTGTGATAATTATATAAAAAAATTAGATTGTTAATATTGTAGAATATTAATAGATATTAAATGAAAATTATGAGCATTAATGTAATGTTTCTATTAAATATTTTTCTCTTATATACACAAAAATTTGTTAAATAGTTGAGTCACTCCAGTTATAGATTTTATTTGCTTATACATGCGAAAACAAATTTTTATGTAGATATATGAAAAAGTTAATATGATTAAATTTTGAAAACTCGTGACTATTTTCAAAATCAAAATTAATGTAGTGTTTCTATTAAATAACTTTTTATTTTATATGCAAAAGACTGTTTAATGTTTGCACCGCACCCATTGCATATTTTATGTACTTATATCTGCATAAACAAATTTTTATATACATGTATGAGAAAGTCGATATGATAAAATTTTGAAAACTCATGACTATTTTCAAAATCAAAATCAATGTAGTGTTTCTATTAAATAACTTTTTATTTTATATGCAAAAGACTGTTCAATGTTTGCACCACATTCGTTGCAGATTTTATGTACGAACAAATTTTTATATACATATATGAGAAAGTCGATATGATAAAATTTTGGAAACTCATGAATATTTTCAAAATTTCAACATTAATGTAGTGTCTATTAAATAAATTTTTATTTTATATTTAAAACACCATTAAATATTTAAACTGCACTTGTTGAGGATTTTATATGCATATATGCAGAAGAAAAAATTTATGTACTGATATGTGATAGTTGATATGATAAAATTTTGAAAACTCTTGACTATTTTCAAAATATCAACATTAATGTAGTGTTTCTATTAATTAAATTTTTTTATATGCAAAACACCGTTCAATGTTTACACCGCTCCCGCTACAGGTTTTAAATGTTTATATTTGCACAAACAAATTTTATATACATATATGAGAAAGTCAATATGATAACATATTAGAAACTCATGATTATTTTCAATATATAAACATCAATGTAGTGTTTCAATTAAATAAATTTTTATTTTATATGCAAAACATCATTCAATGTGTGCACCGTATTCGTTGCAGATTTTATGTGTTTATATCTCAAAAATCAAATTTTATATATACCTATATGAGATGATTGATATGCTTAAATTTTAAAAAATAATGATTATTTTAAAAATATCAACATTAACGTAGTGTTTCTATTTATTTTTTATGCAAATTAGTGAAATTAAGAAATTAAAGTAGATGTGTCAAAAAAAAAGAAATTAAAGTAGATGACAATAAACTATTTTCCAATATTTATACCATAATACATTGTTTTTTCTTATATTTAAGGGAATTGGATAATAAGGAGAAGAAAGAGTAAACAAATTGATTTTTATATTTTGCAAAATTAGTATTAAGCACATAAAATTAAGGTGATCATGAATTTAAGAAAGGACAATTATGAAAATTTCTTCGAGTACGATTTTTATATATTGTTAGTAGATGTTATAATTTATTAATGGTTTATAAGCTATGATTTGGCCGTGTATACTATCAAGCCTTTGTGGCCTTTCATAAAAATCCTTCTAACTTGATTGATGGTTAAGAAAAACATAAATTGAAACAAAAAATGTATTTAAGATTTGAAAACAATAATATTTTATTTGGATTAAAAATAAAATTTTATTTTATTTTGACAAAAGAAATTATTTTGTAGGTTGGACAAAAAATCATTAACTTTTTTGAAAGTGTGATAATTTATTAAAAAAATAAAAACAAATGTCTTTCTCCGAAAATAAAGTAGTTGTTATCATTTGTTAATAAATATATCAAGAAAAAATTGTTAACAAGTGCCTTTAGAATATTATTTATAATCAATATTTTTTTCAATATTTATAGAACAACGTTCAAGATGAAGGAGAAAATTATTAGTATATGCTAAAATATTAGGAGCAAGAAGGTGAGAGCCAGAGGACAAGAAAAAAAACCGAGCCAAGTCATAAACCAAATCCAATTAAAGGTACCATTTAGAATCAAGTGCCATTTGTTATTATGCGAGTAATCTTTGGCGTATCTAAACACCCTTGTTTGATAATTAGCATCAAGTTAAATTAGTTGGTCCTTGTTTCATAGTTACCATTGACTTCTATTATTACCTTTCCTTGGTGAGAATTACTTGTTTTTCGTCACCTTCTAGCTTCTACCTCAAGATTTTTGTCACATGAAGAAGCATGTACCATGATGTTTTTTTTGTTCAAAGTATTTACCATTATGTTAGATAACAGTCATATCATGATCATATGAGATTTCTGTTGCTAGATTTACCAAGTACAAAATAAACCAAGATTTAATACAAGAATGGTGTTAGTCATTGTTAATTAAATCCGCAAAAATGAACGACTTGTTTTCAAATTCCTTCAAAAAGTACACTGATTTGAAGGAACAAGCTTACCTTGATGATGTCGAGGCAGGGAATAGAGAAACTGTCAATCTCGATAAATTCTTCGAAGATGTTGAGAATATAAAAGAAGACATGAAAACAATTGAACAATTGTATAGGAAATTGAAAGAGGCTAATGAAGAAAGTAAAACCGTGCACAATGCTAAAACCATGAAAGAACTTCGAGCGCGAATGGACAAAGATGTTGAACAAGTCCTTAAACGTGTCAAAATTATTAAAGGAAAACTCGAAGCATTGGATCGTTCGAATGCAGCTAATAGAAACATTCCAGGGTGTGGTCCAGGTTCATCAGCCGATAGAACTAGAACTTCTGTTGTTAGTGGTTTAGGGAAGAAACTCAAAGATATGATGGATGATTTTCAAGGTTTGAGAGCAAGAATGCATCTTGAGTATAAGGAAACCGTGGAACGAAGATATTTTACAATAACGGGAGAGAAAGCGGATGAAGAAACTATAGAGAATTTGATATCAAGTGGAGAAAGTGAAAATTTCATGCAAAGGGCAATTCAAGAACAGGGTAGGGGTCAAATAATGGACACTATTTCGGAAATTCAAGAAAGACATGATGCTGTTAAGGAAATTGAGAAGAATTTGATTGAGTTGCATCAAGTGTTTTTGGATATGGCAGCTTTGGTAGAGTCTCAAGGACAACAACTTAATAATATTGAGAGCCATGTTGCACATGCTAGTTCTTTTGTAAGAAGAGGGACAGAACAACTTCAGGAAGCTAGAGTGCATCAAAAGACTAGGAAGTGGACATGTTATGCCATACTTCTTGGTATTGTTCTAGTTGTTGTGCTTCTGTTTCCTATCTTGACATCACTTTTACCTCATTTGTTAAAATGAAAGGATGAGACACAAAAGAAGACTATTGAGAAGATTTTTAATCGACAACCACAATTATAGTCAAGGTTTTAAATTGCAGTCATGTTGTAATCTTTGATATGATAGAGAATCGCAATTAAATGCGACTGATGTGACTTCAACTATTATTGTGTTGTGGTAGCTTAGAGATAAAACCTTTGATGTCGCAACCCAAATGGAGGACGTGGATTCTTTAAAGCTTTGATTGCAGCCACACTATCAAGGTTTTGATAGTTTGTACAATACCGTGATTTTCGCAATCTTGATGGATTTTAAAAAAAAAAATAGGAACTATTATTATATTTCTATAGTTCAAAGATTAAATTGGAGAGAAAATCATAGTGTAAGAACCAAACGATGGTTTATTCTTTCTACAAATATAAAGATCGTGATGTTGCAATTTAAAACCTATTTTGAGATAGCATTATGTCCTCTACTTGTGGCTAGATTTTGCATTCTAAGATGAGCATGTTTATGCCTAGGATAGGACAAGTAAACAATGTCAAATTGGGTTTGAGAACTTACTTCATATTCAGGCATTTCATATTTAAACATGTGAACTTCCTGAACCAGAGGATACACAAAATAAAAAGTTATTCTGATTTTGGTTTTTGATTTCCATGTTCTTGAAGGTTGGTTATATAGCTTGTTGACGCATTTTCGGATTAGCTGCACATTTGAATTAGATTTCTTCCATGGATAAGTAGTGTATAGTATTCAAAAGAATAGGATCTGCATACATGGATATTACAATTGGTAGTTTTTTATAAATAAACTAAAAATCGTATGGTTATATAATTAAATCAATAATTCATTTCTAGCATATATTCATTATCCTCTAAAAAAACATATATTCATTATTGAAATAGTAAAGTAAAATTGAGTGAATTAAATACATGATGTGGTCATTTGTCTCTTGATAATTTTATAATGAAAGACACCTAAAGCCGTTGAAAAAACTAAAAACTTCTCTCTATTCTGAGCAAGCACTAAGCACTCAGCTTAGGCGTTCTTCTATATTGAAACTCTGATTTTCAATGAATAAGTTACCTTTTACTTATCCATCTTTGGTAATTTTCTCTCCATCTCTCTTTACAACCATTTTTTTTTCAAACTTGGCGAATCCATCTTTACTATCATTCAACCACTGACCACTACGAGTCTTGATGGGTAGATGTGTAGATGATGGTCTGCAAACCGGCCTACATAGCTTGTGCACCATTTGTAGGAGTCCATTTAATTGTAGAAGACTAGTAACAAACACGTGCTGACGAACGAATATAGTAAGAAATTGTGATTTAAAAAAAAAAAAAATACATTGTTGATAAGATTTGTTATATGATAAAATAATTATTACATAAAATTCTAAATTTTTTCATACACTCATTGAAAAGTTTATATTTAACTACTATATTAATTCGTCAATAATATTATTTTGACATGTTTAAACAAAAATAAATAAATATCAAATATTTTTTAAATAATTATAAGATATTAACCATTATAAGCATGCAATTTTATATGTTTTTTGTATTTATAAGTAAGAAGCATTATGTTTAAATTATGTGATATATCATTCATGAAGATTTGATATAAATAAATTGAGTAATTATATAACAAGATATGATCGTCATATAGGAAATATGGTGTCAAAACAATAAAATGATAACAAATAAATGAGAAATTGTTATGAAGTTATTAGATATTGCCAAGAGGTTTATGATTAAGTATACTTAAACATAACATTACAAATTAGGGAAAGTTTTTAAGTTATAATATCTAGACTTAAAGTTTAACAACTTTGATAACATTTGATGATGTCTTGTTTACAAAATTCATCTAAGAGTATCATTCTCCACAAATCCATTAATTTAAACAAAGTCTTTCCAATCTGCTCCGAATTTAGTTGTTATCTTATGATCCCTAATCTTATTCAAGATATCACATGAAACTTTGGTGTCTTGAGGTCCATACAGCACCATTGTGGTGTAGCCAGACATTCGAACATGATCGCCAAATTCAGAGCTGAGTTTCTTTGTAGAAAAAAATATGATAAATTAGGTTATAGTGTAAATTTGATATAGAGAAATAACATAATAATTGAAAAAGAGAAAGAAATTTTGCATGTTAATTACCAAATGTTCTCCGGTTACAAAAGAGTTAGTTAAAGTCACTTCAAAATGTTTTGGTTGTTCCATGGCCATGCGGAATGAGTGTTCAGAAGTCAATCTGCTCAAGTTCATAGTTTTGTCGTAGTAGACGGTGAGAAAAAAACATTGTCTCCAAGAAACGTAAACAACATCAATTTGTTACCAGATATTCGAAAAACTTCTCTTACATGGATCCAATGATCAGTCATCATAGGACGACATTTATTTTTGTTAAACTTCACTGAGATTTGGTGATTGAAAACATCCACCAACACAAACTTGTCTCCCAATTCGTGATAGAACTCATCGACGAAAGACATTGGTATATCTCCATAAGGCTATAAAAATGTGGTGATATAGAAAAAATTGTAGGAGTTATAACATATTTAGAAGTATTATAATGTAGCAAAATCATGAAATGATTGCATAAGAGTGAAGAAATTATTACCTCGTCCATGATGTGTGCAGTCAAGAACCCTTCTTGTTTGTTTGTCCAAGGTATTGATCAAGTGCAGTTATTGGAATGAAAATTGATAGTGTTGCATTGTGATGAAGGTGTGTGGTGTTCGTATATAATAAGAATTTGCAACTTTTTGTTTTTTGTTTTGGCATTGGAACCGAAATTTATTGGGGAAGGTTAATGGATAGTTTATGAAATTAATGGTATTTGGAGAAATGAGTGAATATAGAATAAGGACTATGTATCATAATTTAATTTGCATAACTCAATGGTTCAGTGGAGTAATAATGTTAATAGTGGGTTTTAGTTATTGAATAGCAATACATACACTGGGTTTTAATTATTGATTTGTCATAATTCAATGGTTTAGTGGAGTGTTAATGTTAGTAGTAATTTCTGATCAAGATGCTGAGAATAGTAAAATTGGAATTGGGCTGAATTACATCTGGTCGGCCCATTAATGTATTCACAAAAAATTGGTTTATGTTGCTTATATATAAGGGTGTTGTTATAAGCAGATTGCAGAATGTATAGCGTGTGTTATAGGATGTGTTTGTCATATATGATTTAAGATTTGTTATATATGTTAATATAAAGATTGGAAGGATAAAAAGTCTATAATAATAAAAATTGTTTGGAATTTTTTGTCTATGATATGTGTGATGGTACAATTAATTGAAATTGACCAGAATTTTTCAGCATGTATAGTTAATGTTTTATACATGATTGTATGAAGTATTTTGAAATTGTATGTAATAATTATTGGATTTGTAATTTGAACACTGTAATTTTTCAATGAGTTCAATAAATAAAGACAAATTATATACAACCATAGTAGATTATTACAATACAATTAAGTCATAGAATAGTAATAAAAAATCAATACCAGTAAATAAACATAATACGAAATTATTGATAGAAATTATTGATAGAAAATTTAAATCTAACAGTGCAACCTAATACAAAATGATTAGTTTGGGCAAATTTCTTTCACATAGGTCCTAATTTTGTAGTTAATTTTCGATCAATGTTGACAATGATATCGACAATTTCGTTCTCCATTGTCTCCACATAGAATTAGTCTGTCACACACGTTGTGTTTTAAAAAAATTCCGAATTTAGATGGTAATTTCTGCAATAGATAAATAATAAATTAGAAAAGTTAAGTTATTATAAATAAATATTATAATGATAATAAAGTTGTAGTATATATTATTAGTGTAGTAAACTTCATCAGTCTTGTTTTGGTCAAGTCATTTCCCCATAGTTTCATATCAAAATATTTGGTTTCAGTTGTCACTAAACTTCTGCTGTGAAATACTGGTATTTGAGAAGGGCAATGGACCTCACTGAACATTGTAACTTTGAAGATATTCATACCATAATAAGCAAACAACACTTCAACATTGTCGGGAAAATGATAGTATTCTTTAAGTGCAATCCAACCATTGGTTAATGTAGGATTATAAAAGTTTTTGTTTAAGTCAAGGGTTAAAAGATTGTCATGAAATCAGCAGAAAACTTCTCCACAAACATAGGATCCACCTCTGCACATGGTTGTAAATAAGAATTGTTAATATAACTATTTCAGAATGTACAAAGAATGGTTTGAAAATTTTGATATGTATGTTATAATATTGTGTAGTCATAAATCTACTATTTTTTAAAAATTAATTTTTTTAATTTAAAAAACTGTTTTTTTAAATAAAAATACCTCAAAAAATAATATACTAAAAAGGTTTATTGTTGGAAAACAGTTTTTTTATAAAAAAAATAAAGCTTTTTTTTTAATAAATTGAAAACTGTTTTTAAATTAAAACAATTTATAAAAACTGATTTTTTAAAATCAGTTTTTTTTTTAAATTAAAACTACGTTGGAATTAGTTTTTGTTAAAATTAAATCTGTTTTTAAAAAAATTAAAAACAGTTTTTAAGTTAAAAAATTAGTTGTCATTTTTTTTTAGCTTTTTCACTTTAATCGCATGTCATTTTATCATTTTTGTTCACTCATTTTATCGTTTTTGTTCATAATAAGATGAAAAAATGTGAAGTTTTTGGAAAATATAGACAAAACATGGCAATAGCAGTTACTGCCCGTTGGTTTCCTTTCCCATCGGCAATTAACTGCCGATAGAGTTAAAAACGTAAAATACTGATGTTTTTTAGCTTTGTATGAAGTGGGAAAAGTAATTTTCTATTTTTTTTTACAACAGAAAACTTAGGGCGAGGAAACGATGTTTTAGGACGGAGCTCTTTTCGCTTATTTGTGTACTCCCCCTCCGGTCCTTATTATAAGAAGAAAAACCAAAAAAACATCAAAATCAATAAACTCATTAATTAGTGTAACTTTTTTGAATAATGTTACAAATATACCCTCATAAAAAATTGTGAAACATTAAATACACCCACTAATTTTAAAAAGACAAGCATTAAATAGGGGGTATAAAAGTCTTTTAAACATAACTACACCTTAAAAAGTTGTGATATTTTCTAATAAATATGACCAAGAATTTTTTTGAAAATTTTCTTATATATAGGACTGGAGAAAGTATTTTTCAGGTTTTATTATTTTGTGTCAGTTGCTCTTTTGGCTTGTTTTTTTCCTCGGATGGTACACTACTTTTATGGTGCCATTTACTATACACACTACACAAATTTGTGTACAAGAAGTAAATATATTTGCAAAACACTCACATTCATTGATATATTATTAAAAATTGTTAATGGGTTAGGATTCAACATTGGCAACTTGCCAATGACTTTTTGGTTGATTAAGGAAAAAAATCTAACCCCACCAAAAACATTATTTTATAAAAAGATTAGTGATCCCAGCAGCCCCAATTTCATCTTTGTCGTTCCGCTTTCCCAATTTCTTTTTCTCCTCTCACACTTCTCTCTTCCGACCCATTTTTTTTCAATCAACCATAATCCCAAATGAACAACTTCTTCACCATGAGCCTCCTTAAACAAACAAGGTGTAATCAATATCTAGAAATTTCGATTATCAATAGTTGGGTTTTTCATTTTATCTTTTCCTGGATGATAGAAGGAACTATGCTAATTAATATATTATTTTATTTCAATGTGATTTGTAATAATTTGAGAAGTAGTTTTCTTCTGTGTTGGGAAAGAAAAGTTGGTAGACTCATATATACCCTGGCGTGAAGTAACTAAATTTTGATATCCATATGGAAATGATTTTCAATATCACGGAACAAGCAGCACTGGTTTTGTTTCAACTAACTTTCATTATACATTTCACAAATTCAAATGACAAGGATTGTCTCTAACTACATACCTCTTAGTTGAAAGCAGAAAACAACCAACAATTTTTATCAATCCAGATCTGGAGAACAAACTATGAAAGAAACTTTAAACTAGGAATGAACAGAAATTTAAAGAAGTTTAATGATGATTAAGTTTTAACTTAAGAAGAAGGAGAAATATGGGGTATGAAGTGAAGTGAAGTGAAGGGAAGGGAAGGGGATGAAGGAAATAATAAGGTTGAAGAGACTGGAAAAATTGGTGAAGAACAGAGTGGTTTTCGATGGCTTTTTGTTAGTTTAAACAGGGGGTGTCTTTCTCCATTTGGTGGGTGCTTTAGCAAAATACCTGTTCATATAATACCGAATTAAAATATGTTTTGGCTTTTTTTTGTTTTTTTTAACAGCAGATAATAAACTGACAGGTGCCCATCAAAGTTAAATTTGTGCATGTTACAAAAAATTGTGTAGTGTGTAGGGGTAAATGCCACCCTACTTTTATGGTTTCCAAAGCCTCTCTTGGATTTAGTCTTTCATTTAGGGAGGGTGTAAAATTGAGTCAAACTCTTTGTATTCGGTTTGTATGTGCACTTTTCTTTTATTACATTCGTTCCTTTTTAATTGTTACTTTTTGATATTTTACATAAACCAAGACAATTAATAAATGTCATTATTTTGATAGAATAAGTTATACTTTTTACTATAATAGCCTTATTCATTTAATATATCATCTCATATATTTCTCTCTCCGTAATAAATAACTAAGGATAATATTGGTAAACAATATTTAAAGTTGCATTGAACTTTGAAAGTGACAGTTAAAAAGCAACAAACAATTTCTTCAAAAGTGACAATTAAAAAGGAACGGAGGGAGTATTAAATAGTAAATAATAGTTGTTAGATTAATTTTTTCTCATCCGTCTGAATTTAAACAGAGGACTTTTAACTCTTTATCGTTTAATTCAAATGAGTTGAGTTATCCCCACCAATTTCAATGTGTGGTTTTTTGAACCTATTATTAATAAATGTCTTATTCAGTTGGAAAAAAAAAAAAAAAAAAACTCTAACCTAGAACTTTCATGCATGGGGCTTGTTTTGTTACTACTGAATCAAATCCATTTTAGATTTTATTAAGTAAAGAATAATCCATGCCCTCTAACCTAAAGTGGTCAACTCACTTTAAAAAGCAAAGTTAATGTTACGGGATCATTGATTAACAAATTGATAGATATTGCAAGCATATCATAAAAAATTATGAAATTATTGAACTAGCAATCATTAATTCTCACTTAACGATTTTCTTTGAGATAATTCACACTTTATGATTTACTCACTTTGTAGAGTCAAATTGTAGAAAGGAACCCCTGATTAGCTTTTTTTTATAAACTCTCACATTTTGGTGTAAACGACTTAATTCCATTAAACAAGTGGTCCAGAATTCGATTTCTAGTTCAGATGTATAAAAAAAGTACTAATATTTTGATGAGAGCTTTTAAACATACGAGGAGAGGATACAATCATTCTCGGTGTAAACTAGTGATAAAAAAATAAGTATTTTAATTATTTAAAAAAAACAGCTATAATATAACTTACATGATGGTATAAAATTGTTTTACACCTTTAGTGTACTCCATTAAACTTCAAATATATTTCAGATTAACATATAGATTAATTAATACTTGTGTGCAAGTGATAAACCATGACAAGCCCAAAACTTGTTAGCATTTTCCAAACCAAAATGCAGAATGGTCCCTATGACCCAACAGATCTAATAAATGCAAACCTATGGGGACCACTGCAGATTCGATCAATGCTGTTTTGTGAGACTTCTCATCATGTCTATATACGTTATGCAATGAATGCATTTCTATTTATTGCAGCTAAACTCATATCTGTTGTGCCATAGGTATGGAACATCAAGCCACATTATAAGTAAACCTGCTTTCTCTATTGAATATTAGTCTCTTGCTCATTCAGAATTTGGTATAGCTTGACTTGTTTTCTGGATTTTTGGATGGTCCTTTACGTCACTGTTCTGGTACATGAACTTTAATGACATAAGCTGCACTGCACAGTATTCTCTTTATTTAGATACTACCCCCACGCAGTAGCAACACACGAAAACAAAATTGCTCGTTTTACAGCTACCACTTGCATTCTGCAAAAACTGCTTTGGACATCAGTTTCTAAATGAAAAGACAATGGCTATGTCAGTCAGAGACAGAAAATGTATTTTTAATGTTAGTTCAGTTTTACATCTTCTGTTTGTGTTTTAGTCTTGGTCATCCATTTTATAAACGTCCCACATATTTCTCGAACCTCAGAACACCATAAATGGATATGAAGCATACCAATGTACATTTCATAAATTAACCGGGGATTCAGATTTCATGCTAAAATTATATGGATAATAACTAGGATTTATATCAGCGCCATTTCTATCCGGTAACCCTCTGGGCTAAAGCAATCAATGAAATCATTATGTAAATGGAGTGTGTTGCTGGATAAACCCTAATCTCAAGCATCACTCTTATGGTCATGGAAACATGTTCCATAAAGGAAGGACCCTAACCGGTAAACTAGAAATTTGAATCACCAAGGAAAAAAAGGAAGAAAAGTAGTTTACATTGTGTGCTTTTAATTGATTAGGATAATCAAAGTAAAGGCGTAAAAGACCTACTTGTAATTTGTTAAACATAAACAATTGACAGCAGAGGTCCTTCAGATTTTGGATATTAAGTTATTCATAACATCAAAATGCCCTGTACTGTTAACTGGTCTAGCATGTAGAATACTAGTACATGTAGAATAGAAAAGTTATCTTGGGGTAACATTAATGTCCGACTATGATGCGGGACTGACAGATTATCAGTAATCCGCCATGCACATATTTCAATTCTATTTTCTAAAAGAAATCAGGGCAATCACTGCATAATTATGATTTAGAGGCTCCGAAGCACACAAAGGTCCTTCTATGACATACGTGGAGTAGAGTTGAAATACATTTATTAATATATACAGTATCTATTAATATAAAATATAAAGATAAACAACTCTCAGTAAGATTTCACCCTTGCTAAATAGGAGTACAGGGCTACTCAAACCAAACAACTGCAGAAAAAACAAAGCTCAAAGCTCATCCACAATATAGAATTAAACTTTCAGTAATCAGCATAGCCATAATTTGTAAATATCCAGCATTTGGCATTTAAAATATATATATGCTGTCACAAATAGAAATTCCTTTCCCAAATCAACAATAATAGCAACCAAAAGGAAAAAATATAGAAGGAATTTATGATTCAATTTACAAGCCACACAGTCAAGTGCCAGCATTGGGCAGAGCTGCCATAAAGGAATTGTAAGAAGACTCAAGATCAAAGTGAAGCTGCCTGGCCTGTTGTTCTGTCAATTCATCAGCTGCACCCATCTTTGATAACCTTCCAATCCAATCCTTCATTTTTATTTTCCCCTCGAAATCAGGCGGCAAAATCGTCAATTTATTTCAGTGAACCATAAAGATCTGAGAGCAAAGGATGCACCTGATCCACAGCCACCATGTTAAGTTTTCAAGGAATCCATCGATGTAATAAAATTCTGAACACACTCAGCCACAATGGCAGCCGAGGTGGACACACCGGCTGCTGCAGTAGCCCGGTGCTCCACTGTAGCAGGCACACCAGATACCACAAGACGGTTAATCGCAGCCGGGCACTCCATCCTATAAGTATCAGCAAACCTCTCAATGCTAGGTACAGTGTCCTTAAGGGTGGAAGCTAGGGTTTTGAAATGAGCAATTAGCTTCTGGCACTCTATCTCATAATCCTTTGATGATATTATATCTCTAACATAAGCTTTCTCAAGTCTCTCAGTAGCCTTGATAATTGCATAAAGCTCAGCAAAGTTGTCATACATTTCTCTCTCGCGCTTGTCATTTCCAGAGCTTAACCTCCATAATACTATTCAGATTTCAGAGGTCTACGTAAGAGTGGAGTTGGGGATTGGAGAAGAGAACGGGACACGCGCAAAGAGAAAGGGGTCCTTCTTCACTGAGACAAACATAACATAACACGGCACAACAACACAGTTAGCAACTTAACCACGGCTAAGATCACAAAACCATAAGGTGGGATCTAAGAACTAACATCATTGTTATGTTACATTAAAAAAAAAAATAGAAACAGAACAGTCAACTAATGAAGCTACAGTTTCAAAATTATACCACGAAAAATAACGACACCAACATAAGAAAAATTGCGAAAAATCTTAACTTTCTATCAGATAAACAATAAGCAACTCAAAAAAGTCAACTAAGCTTAGGTTATGCACTCTTGAATCTTGATTTCTACAATTTACCTTTCAAATTGAAAAAACAAAGACAAAAACATGTTCCAAATTTCTGAAACAAAAAAAAAAACATTGAATTTTAGGGTTTCTGAAATTTCCTAAAAATTTCTCAGCAACCAAACAGCTTCAGAAGGGGAATAAAACAAACGAATCAACATGACAAACAAATAAACATGAAATATTAAAATCTATATCCTGAATCAGAGGAAATAGAAATTCAACGAAATCGTAAGCTACAAAAGTAATAATTAAGAGAAAACAAGGAATAATAATCGTGATTAATGAAACAATTAAACGGAATTAGAGAGAGGGAAGGAGAGAGCTTACAGGAACCGAAAAGCTTTTATCGAACGGTGAGAGTTGTGAGAGTGAGTTTGGTTTCTTATGGGTTGTGTAGAGTAATCTGGTGCGGTACGGTGCACGGGAAAGAGGAGAGAGGTAGCGTGTGGGTTCCCACGTATTATTATTTTGATGTACTGCTTACGGCATCGACGTGTAGCAGTTGAAAATTGAAAACCAAATAATTAACCAACCAAACGCATTTCAATGCTCTTTCTCTCGTGATTAAATTAAAGGTCGGATTACCAAGTACGTTTAGATGAGATGATAGAGATCTTTTTTATCATAATTAAAGTCATGATTTAAATTCAGCTTTGGACATGCAAGCTCATTAGGTTCCACAGGACTCCAGAAATTAGTGTCTGCAGTTGCTCGTGTAGAGGATATCTGATTTACACAAAAAAAATTAACTGACGGATTGTCTAAAAGTTTAAACTCAACGGATAAAAATGTCAAAATCTTTAGACCAGACGTCATAATCAAATTCAATATTGACTCATCTATGCTTGTGAGTTTCTAATAACTCTTATCATTTCGTCTCTCAATAAAAAAAATTACATGTGAGATTTGAATGGCTCCATATTCTTAATAATCATTCAATTTCTTTTTCTATTAAAACCAATTTTCTTTTAATTTTCTATTAAAACCAATTTTATAGTGCATGAGTGATATAAGTTTTTGCTTCATAAAAAAAAGTGAGATGAATTATATATTATGTTTAAATTAATATTTATAATTGAATCAATAAAACTCATGATCAAATTTGAGATATGATAAAATTTATTGATTTAATAGTGAAAAATACATTTGTGTATTATATTAGAATATTTTACTTATATATAATTAAGCAATTGAACTCACGTGGTTAATAAATTTCACCAAAAGGCGAATAATTCATGAGAGCTAGAATTTAATTTCTAGATAAAACAATTTTTAGTCAGATTATACTTACCTCACAACTAAATTTTGTAGGTTATACATTATCAAACAAAACCTCTTATTAAACTATGGCTATTCTCCATTTTTGTTGGAACCTAATAATTTTTTTTTTACAAAAGGAACCTATACTATTGAATTCACCAATTTTTGTTTTCATTATGAATTGCGAATATATATTTCAAAAAAGTAAGAGTAGTCTCAAACCTAACCTGACCTAACTATTTTGAACCAATTAATTTTTATAATAACTTTTTTTAAGGAGTTTAATAATAACTTTCATGTTTTCTCGCAAGTCTACACTTTAGCCATCTGATATTGCGAATAATTTGATTCAAGGAGAAATAATTAATTGGTTTCAAATACAAATAAAATATGTTTGGACACACTCACATGGATAAACAAAATTTAAAGAGAAAAAAATTAAACGATGTTAAATAATGTGATTAAATTATTTTTCTTTTAATTTTTTCCTTCATATGTGTGTTCAAATATTTATTATTTGAGTATGTGACTATGTAACACTTGATCTTGAATCCAATCTATATTATAAGCATGTATCCATGGACGGGTAAAGATAGTATTAATCATTTATATACTTCATCCGATCTTATATATATGAAAGTTAGATCAACAAAAAATGAAATATCCAATTTAAAGTTTAGATTAAATACATCAATTTTTGTTGATTCAACTTTTCTTTATGTCGCGGTGATTTTAGGATATCAAGCTATTAATTAGCGTTGACTCACAAAATAATTTCACCACCGATCTTTTATTTTTCCGAGGAAAAGGGAGAAAGTTCGAAAAACCCTATTTTTAAGAGATCAAAGGTCCGGGGGTTGGTTACGCAAAGGGAAGGTGTTAGCACCCTAAACGTCTATAGTACTCTATAGGAACCTCTTGTTTTTTATTCATCTTTATGCTAAATTAATTATTTGTTTGTAAATAAATGCTTAAGTGTGAAAAAATTAAAGTGATGAGTTTAAAAGAAAAGAAAATGTTTGTGTTATTTTTATTGATTTTTGTTTGGTTGGTTTGGAAGGACAAAGTCCTTGCCTACATACCCAAATGGGATCAAAACCGATGTAGTTCCGGGTAAAAAAGCCGAGTGATTGTTTTGATTGATTTTAAAGTTTGAAAAAAAAAAGTTTTGAGAAAGATAAGAGGCCGAAATGGCGTAGAAGGATAAAAATGTGAGTTTGATTGGTTTTAATTTGAAAAAGGGTTTGAAATAATTAAAAATTGATTGAAATTGTTTTTTTTTTGAAGAAAATGTAGGAATTAATTGACTTGAAAATTAAACTTGATTGAGAAAAGATTTTTTTGGCTTTTTGTTATTTGAAATGTTTTTGATTTTTTGATTAAGTTAATTACCAAAAAAAAACTAAGTGGTAGTCGAAAAAAAACTAAGCGCGAGGGTTTTCTCACAATGACGTTGAATCAAAGTGAGATCCCCTTTTCCTCGGATACGTTCGTTACTTTTGCGTTTTAAACATAAAGCGGAATAAATAAATGTGTGTGTCGGTTGCAATATTCTCATTTATATTTTACATTGGACCTAGATACATTCTAATGGAAATAAAATAAATGACAAAAATAATAAAAATAAAAGTGCAATTGTATTAAAGTAAATATGCTAAAGAGAAATAAACATGCATGAAATGCAAAACAATAAATAAATATGGTGCATAAAATAAATAAAGAAAATAAAAATGCAAGACATAAAATAAATATGAGGCTGAAAATAAAATAAAGAAAATAAAAATGCAAGGCATACAACAAATATGATGCTAAAAATAAAAATATGCAAGACAATAAAATGAATATGATACATAAAATAAAAAATGAAAATAAAATGCAAGACATAAAGTAAATATGGTGTTGGAAAGAAAATAAAATAATGCAAGGCATAAGATTAAATATGATGCATAAAAGAAAATAAAAATGCAAGACAATAAATAAATAATGATGCATAAAATAAAAATAAAATAAATAAATAAATGCATGATGGACTGAAAATTAAAAGGCAGTAAAATAAAGTGCATGAGAAATAAATGAACAAGAAAATAAAAAGAAATGTAAAAATAAAAGAAGGAAATAAAATAAAAGAAAAAGAAATAGAGAAGAAAAAAGGGGGTGCAGAATTAAAAGAGAGCAGTAAAGCAGTAATGAAGAAGTTGGGCTTAAAAAAAGAAATGTGGGCTTAACAGATCAAATCTGGATCGTCAGATTGAACGAGGCGTCCAGATTTGATCTTGAGGAGACAGAGCTCAGCCAATAGATTTAGATCCAAAGGTCACAGAGAGAGACGAGTACAGAAGAGTTAAAGGAGAAAAGCACTTGATCAAAACAGGGGATACACGGGCCGTTAGATCTAGGATCTAACGGTCCTGCCCTGATGGGTCCTTACGAACAACAGAGACGTGCATGCACTGGAACGTTGGCAAAAGGCAGTAGTATAAATTAGGATTTAACACACCCTAGGCCATTATTCCTTCTCCTTTCTCTCTCTAACAAAAACAGAAAACCCAAAGCTCTCTTCTCTCTCTAACACACACGGCCAGAAATTATTTACCGGCGCGGTGGCTGGCCGGCCATGGGTGGCGGCGCCGCCGCGCCGGAAATAAAATCTCCTCCTTTTTTAAAACAAATTACAAATTTAGAATTCCTTTTTTCTCTAGTTCTTGAATCCACAATTATTTTTGAAAATCAGTACTGGTAAAGCCTAGATCTAGCCTTAAACTTTCGAAAAAAAGAATGAACTACCTTTGGCTTGGCGTTCTCGTTTCGGTTATGGATTTGTGGTGGGTTGTCGCGTTGTGTTCCTGCTGGGTTCGGTTCTAGCTTGTTCTTGCTGGGTTCGGTTCTAGCTTGTTCTTGTTGGGTTCGGTTCTAGCTTGTTCTTGTTGGGTTCGGTTCTAGCTTGTTCTTGTTGGGTTCGGTTCTTTTATTTGTTGTTATTGGATTCAGTTTTGATCACTGTTCTTGCTGGATTCGGTTTGTTGGTGGCCGCATGTTGTGGCTATGTGTGGTTCGGATTTGGGTGGTGTGTTGGGTGTGGCTTTGTGTTGTTTTGTGTGTTGGGGTTGTGGTAGGTTTTTTGTGTTAGGGGGCGTGTAGTGTGTTGGTTGGGTTAGTGGGTTTATGCTGGTTTGTTGAGTTGTGTTGCTTTGTGTTGTGGGCTGTTGTGATTTTGTTAGAGTTGAGTTTGTGTTTTGCTGGGACGTTTTTGGGTGTGGTGAGGGGTGGTGAGTTGATTTGTGTTTAGGGAAGAAAAATTAGGGTTTTTGGATTTGTGTGGCTGCCGAATTCTTGTTTCTTGCCACTGTTTTTCACTGTTGTTTTTTCTCCTCGGACACTGTGCATTAACTGCACTATTTAAAGGACCAAAACTAGGGTTTGTGTAAATTTTAAGGACAAAAATGCCCCTGGACTGAAATTGGACCAAAAAAGACTGCAGAAATAAATGAAAACAGTAAAATAAAATCAAAAACAGTAAAAAAACGAAAATAATAAAAGAAATAAAAGAAAACACTAATAAAAGAAATTTTAACAAGAAAAGTAAATAAATACTAAAATAAGTAAATAATAATAATAATAATAATAAAATAAAAAACGGTTGCCTTCGGATCAAAATATGAAGTATTTTAAAATACCTCCCTGCCGAAATTTCGTCTGAAACGACGAAAAATTCTTGGCTTAAAATACGAGAAAAACGAATTGAAAGTGGGTCAAAAATGGGGTATGACAGATGCCCCTATTTAAGTTTCTTCGTTACGGAGATTTAAAAGTGAAATTTTTAATTCGACGGGTCGAAGAGACTTAAATTCAGAGTACACCATTTTTGACCAATTTCGACTGCAAAATGCTATGAATGCAATGTTATGCATGTGACGTTATGCACGTAAAGTTGTGAATGCTTGCGATGCAAGTGTGAATGCAAGACGGCGAAGATGACTCTACTGGGGATAACAAAACAAAAGGATACCCGAGTCTGTTAAAGAAATGGGGCTCGGCTCCACTGGGGATAACATGGTTTCACTGGGGATAGATGTCAGCTGTTTGGGTTAATGCCAAACTGCCACTGACAACAAGAAACAGAGGTAAATGCCAGCTGTTCGGGTTGTTGCCGAACTTGCCACTGACAACAGGATAAAAGGATAAATGTCAGCTGTTCGGGTTGGTGCCGAACTTGCCACTGACGACATGATAAAAGGATAAATGTCAGTTGTTCGGGTTGTTGCCGAACTTGCCACTGACGACATAATAAAAGGATAAATGTCAGCTGTTCGGGTTGTTGCCGAACTTGCCACTGACGACATGATAAAAGGATAAATGTCAGCTGTTCGGGTTGTTGCCGAACTTGCCACTGACGACATGATAAAAGGATAAATGTCAGCTGTTCGGGTTGTTGCCGAACTTGCCACTGACGACATGATAAAAGGATAAATGTCAGCTGTTCGGGTTGTTGCCGAACTTGCCACTGACGACAAGATAAAAGATAAATGTCAGCTGTTCGGATGATGCCGAACTTGCCACTGACGACATGATAAAAGGATAAATGTCAGCTGTTCGGATGATGCCGAACTTGCCACTGACGACATGATAAAAGGATAAATGTCAGTTGTTCGGATGATGCCGAACTTGCCACTGACGACAAAATAAAAGATAAATGTCAGCTGTTCGGATGATGCCGAACTTGCCACTGACGACAAGATAAAAGATAAATGTCAGCTGTTCGGATGATGCCGAACTTGCCACTGACGACAAGATAAAAGATAAATGTCAGCTGTTCGGGTTGTTGCCGAACTTGCCACTGACAACAAGATAAAAGATAAATGTCAGCTGTTCGGATGATGCCGAACTTGCCACTGACGACATGATAAAAGGATAAATGTCAGCTGTTCGGATGATGCCGAACTTGCCACTGACGACATGATAAAAGGATAAATGTCAGCTGTTCGGATGATGCCGAACTTGCCACTGACGACAAAATAAAAGATAAATGTCAGCTGTTCGGATGATGCCGAACTTGCCACTGACGACAAGATAAAAGATAAATGTCAGCTGTTCGGATGATGCCGAACTTGCCACTGACGACAAGATAAAAGATAAATGTCAGCTGTTCGGGTTGTTGCCGAAATTGCCACTGACAACAAGATAAAAGATAAATGTCAGCTGTTCGGATGATGCCGAACTTGCCACTGACGACAAAAGACTGGATAAGAAGATGCAAGCTGTTCATTAAAGAACTGCCACTTGGCGAAAAGAGGGTGACATCTCTGGACCAGACACACTGGGGATGACACTAGGGGAGAGACGGTTACAAATTATTCACGATTGATTGGCATGAAAAGACGATTAAAGCAAGACTCAGGGTGGTTAATGCAACCATGTATAAATGATGTTGCCTATATGTTGTATATACATGAATGTGTATATGCATGAATGACGACACGAATTTGTATGACTGGATGGAGGATTGAATTATGTGACTGGATGACTGATTAACTTGTGATTGTATGAAGGATTGACTTGTATGATTGTATGAATGATTGACTTATATGATTGTATGAAGGATTGACTTATATGATTGTATGAAGGATTGACTTGCATGATTGTAAGACTGATAAACTTGATGAGACAAGATTGGACAGGTGAGAGGGAAAGTGACCCGTCGTCGCATCACAAACACTCGGCAATCTTCAATGGGAATGATGCCACTGGGGGCGTATCAAAACAAAAACGGGGTAAAGCCCGGCATAGGCAATAACTGATGAGGAGTAAACACTTCTTGGGGAGAGCGTGTCAATCCAAAACCATGGTAGAAGAACTGGTGCTTCTGTGGTCATGCTTATTTTTGTTTTGCTTTTTTGAATCCCTAATTTTTGCCTGGACCGCCCTTTCGGGTTTTTCAGCCCACCGGGAATATATTCTTTTGTATGCCCCTAATTTTTGCCTGGACCGCCCTTTCGGGTTTTCGATCCACCGGGGCGCTCATTTTTCCTAAGCCGCCCTTTCGGGTTTTCGACTTACCGAGCTCTTTTCTTTTCTCTTTTTCTTTTTCTCTTTTTTTTTTAAGCAATTGACCATGTTCAGCACTGCAGAGTTTATCCATTCTCAGGATAGCTGTTGACACACCCTTCACTTATTCAGGAGTTCAAAGAAAATGTGTTTGTTGTTTGTGCTTTTCAAAAAGACATGAAAAAAATATTTATGATTTTGAAAAAGATTTTGTTTCAAGTACTACCATCAAAAATAGAAGAAGTTTTTATAAACTGAATAAATGAGAATTCCAAATGAAAGGCAATAGGCTCAAATTTATTTAAAAGAGTGGTGACGCGCCAATGGCATGGCTCCACAGATCTTGCAAAGTTTGGAAAATGGTAAATATAAGGGGAAGGTACATTGAACACAATAACCGCTATTCTCCCTGACAACTTTGAATTCCACTGTTTGGATGCTTCAGATTCAGAGCCCATTTGATATTTAGTTGTGCCCCAATTGAGTAAAGATCAGACCAGTGCAGTTACTTTGTATTTTGATCCTTAACTTTTGCATAGATCGCCCTTTCGGGTTTTCGACCTATCAGGATGATTATTTTTCTGTTTGATGTCTCTAATTTTTGCCTGGACCGCCCTTTCGGGTTTTCGATCCACCGAGACGCTCATTTTTGCCTAAGCCGCCCTTTTAGGTTTTCGACTTACCGAGCTGTTGTTTTATTTTTTAGACAAAGTATTTCTTGACTGCATCAGCATTCACAGGACGAGGGAGCTCATCACCATCCATAGTCGTAAGACTTAATGCGCCACCGGAGAAAGCTCTCTTGACGACATATGGACCTTCATAGTTAGGCGTCCACTTGCCCCTGGAATCAGGTGGAAAAGATAGGATCTTCTCGAGCACGACGTCTCTTTTTTGAAACACACGGGGACGAACCTTCTTGTCAAAGCTTGCTTCATCCTCTTTTGATATAACTGCTCATGGCGCAAGGCCTTCATGCGTTTCTTTTCAATCAAGTTTGAACTGATCATATTTGTTTTGACATCATTCAGCCTCTGACAATTTGGCTTCCATTAGAACTCTCATTGATGGAATCTCAACCTCCACAGGGAGTACTGCTTCCATGCCATACACTAAAGAGAAGGGGGTTGCCCCTGTTGAGGTACGCACTGAAGTACGATATCCGTGTAAAGCATATGGTAGCATCTCATGCAAGTCCTTGTAGGTGGTTACCATCTTCTGCACCATCTTTTGATATATTTTTCTTTGTTTTTTTTTTGCTTTTGTTTTTTGCTTTTGTTGTTTTTTGCTTTTGATTTTTTTGTTTGATTTTTGCTTGCTTTTTTTTTTATTTTTTTTTGGTAGCTTCGATGGCACCATTCATCTGGGATTTGATCAGGAATACTGTAGTGTCCAAGTTAATCACTTTCAGTGCTTCTTCATGAGGCTGAATGATGTTCTTTTTCATATTTTAGTAACCGAGAGATCCTTTCGTCCCCCTCCTCTTCAGCTTCGTAAACAGGGAATTCAAAGTCGGGAGAGAGCATAAGGTTACAGTGTTCAACGGGTTTATTGGTGTTTAGGCTTTTTATACGATTGATGATTGATTGATTTGAGAAAATGAATTGATGCATACATTTGAAAATGATTAAAAAGAAAACAAATAAAATAATTAACTCTTTGGTTTTTTATGTTACCATTTTCCTGAAAAAGCAAAATATAAAAAGACAAAGTCGAGGACAAAACGACTTTTTATTTAATGATGGGAATGCATGAAACAAAAGCCCTAAAAGTTCACTTTCATCTCGGGCGGAACGAAAGGATTTTTTTGAAAAGACAAGACAATAAAACACATTACTTGGACCTATGAGTAGCTGAGGAAATGTCAACAGCGATCCAATTGCAGTAATCTCTGCCATGTGTTACAAAATTCACTGCCACCTTCTTCAACAGGGTGAGCTTCTGAGCAATCTTGCACCAAATTAACAGATGGGGTCCCATGGTCAGGTAGTAGATTAGCTTGCACATCGGGACTCGACCCTTTGAAGGATAGGATGTTGTCCTGGATCAACTTCTGGACCTCGGCTTTCAAGGCAAAACAATGCTCAACATCATGACCGGGTGCCCCTTGATGGAAAGCACAAGAGAGATCAGGTTTATACCCCTGTGGCAACCTTTCAGGTACCTTAGGAGGTGCCCTAGTTTGAACAAGATTTTTATCAAGCAAAACGGGGAGCAGCTCTGCATATGCCATGGGGATTGGATCAAAATGGGATATCCGCTGAACTCGATTCTGTTGTCGAGACCGTTGTTGATACTGTTGCTGAGGCCTTTGTTGGGGCTGGAGCTGATTTCTGGATAGCTGGAGTTGGGGTTCCCAAAGAAGTGGGACGAAAACCTTCATCTGATAGAAATTGCATCCCCATGGGTAAGCTCTAGACGTGACGGGCGGTGGAGCGAGTATGGTAGAAGTTGGTAAAGCAAATAAGATTGGCTGCTCAAGAGTAGTGACAGCAGGCTGAGGGACTAACGTCTGGGCTTGGGAAGCCAACAGAGCATTTATCATGGAGGTCAACTTCTCCATCCCTTCCCGGAGATTGGCCACCTCTTCCCGGAGGTTCTGATTTTTTTGCTCTAACAGATCCATTCTTTTTGATGTGCTTCGAGTGTTGTAAATGCGAGAAGGCTTGCAATGAACACGCCGGGCCACTTCCTTTGAATGCGGCAGATTGACCTTTTATTGGTGAACAAAGTGTAAGACTCGATTTGGAAACTATGAATGCAATATGATACATGATTATGCTTATGCAAAAAAGAGAAAGATTTGTTATCGAATGGCTTGTCGAAGTAATTGTAAACATCATAGTTTGAACGTTTCATTTAAAATATTACAAACAATCCTTTGTCTAGGAACAAAGCCAAGGGATATGCTCAAAAGTTCATCAGTAGAAATCTTGAAGAAGCCCCGATATTTCAAACTTGAGGATGCTAAGTGATCTCTCATAACGAACTCGAGAAAATTCTCTGGACTAGTCCTTAAAGATCCTAGCCTCCTTAAGCTTGTCAAATCCGAGTTTTTGAGTTTGTACTTCTGAGTGTTCCACTTTGTGAAGTTCATTCCTATGATGTTTACAACAAAATTTGTCTAAGTCCTTCGATACTTGATGGAAAAATGTTTATGAATGAATATATGTATGCATGGTTATGCTAAAGAAACGGAGAAAACATGGTGAGGTTAAGTTCAAAATGTTGGAGTCAACGGAGAACACGCCATTTGGTAAGGACTATGGTTTCACATGTACCTGTATCACGGGTTCTACAAAGTTCCCAAAGTCCTCAACCCCTTCCAAGTATCGTCGGGTTGCGAGATTGACTCCCGGTCCAATAATATTTGTAAGAAAGTCTCGTTTGAGTGTAGTATCGCGTATCAACTAATTCAAGATTACTCTTGGTTAGCCACCGCACTACGTCCTAAAAAGGCCAAGATGGGTTAAAGGTAACTAAAGGTCCTCAACTTCATAGGTCACTTGAAAATATCAATGCCGAACATGACTTACTCACGCCAACATAGTAATACCTCCAAGATTCCTCCATTGAGTGGGGTTATCACACGTGCCACATCCGAAATTTACCCTCGGAAAGACACTTTGATTATACCACCGTCCTATCTTATGTTTCCCTCAAGTCCGGGTGTAGGACTTATCTCACCACTCACGTAAAAAGATAAACACTTAAGCACATATTTCACAATTTACAAATAATAATAAAGCATAAAGATAAAGAAAAGCAAGATAGGTTTAACCCACTTAGGATTTTGTTTCATACCCAGTGAAGTCGCCATTTTTGTCGCGGTGATTTTAGGATATCAAGCTATTAATTAGCGTTGACTCACAAAATAATTTCACCACCGATCTTTTATTTTTCCGAGGAAAAGGGAGAAAGTTCGAAAAACCCTATTTTTAAGAGATCAAAGGTCCGGGGGTTGGTTACGCAAAGGGAAGGTGTTAGCACCCTAAACGTCTATAGTACTCTATAGGAACCTCTTGTTTTTTATTCATCTTTATGCTAAATTAATTATTTGTTTGTAAATAAATGCTTAAGTGTGAAAAAATTAAAGTGATGAGTTTAAAAGAAAAGAAAATGTTTGTGTTATTTTTATTGATTTTTGTTTGGTTGGTTTGGAAGGACAAAGTCCTTTGCCTACATACCCAAATGGGATCAAAACCGATGTAGTTCGGGGTAAAAAGCCGAGTGATTTGTTTTGATTGATTTTAAAGTTTGAAAAAAAAAGTTTTGAGAAAGATAAGAGGCCGAAATGGCGTAGAAGGATAAAAATGTGAGTTTGATTGGTTTTAATTTGAAAAAGGGTTTGAAATAATTAAAAATTGATTGAAATTGTTTTTTTTTTGAAGAAAATGTAGGAATTAATTGACTTGAAAATTAAACTTGATTGAGAAAAGATTTTTTTGGCTTTTTGTTATTTGAAATGTTTTTGATTTTTTGATTAAGTTAATTACCAAAAAAAACTAAGTGGTAGTCGAAAAAAAACTAAGCGCGAGGGTTTTCTCACAATGACGTTGAATCAAAGTGAGATCCCCTTTTCCTCGGATACGTTCGTTACTTTTGCGTTTTAAACATAAAGCGGAATAAATAAATGTGTGTGTCGGTGCAATATTCTCATTTATATTTTACATTGGACCTAGATACATTCTAATGGAAATAAAATAAATGACAAAAATAATAAAAATAAAAGTGCAATTGTATTAAAGTAAATATGCTAAAGAGAAATAAAACATGCATGAAATGCAAAACAATAAATAAATATGGTGCATAAAATAAATAAAGAAAATAAAAATGCAAGACATAAAATAAATATGAGGCTGAAAATAAAATAAAGAAAATAAAAATGCAAGGCATACAACAAATATGATGCTAAAAATAAAAATATGCAAGACAATAAAATGAATATGATACATAAAATAAAAAATGAAAATAAAA
The DNA here is from genome assembly GCA_018208015.1 of Medicago ruthenica. Classification (NCBI taxonomy): domain Eukaryota; kingdom Viridiplantae; phylum Streptophyta; class Magnoliopsida; order Fabales; family Fabaceae; genus Medicago; species Medicago ruthenica. Next base: position 27,939 of record WNNG01000233.1, read on the forward strand.
TGCAAGACATAAAGTAAATATGGTGTTGGAAAGAAAATAAAAATAATGCAAGGCATAAGATTAAATATGATGCATAAAAGAAAATAAAAATGCAAGACAATAAATAAATAATGATGCATAAAATAAAAATAAAATAAATAAATAAATGCATGATGGACTGAAAATTAAAAGGCAGTAAAATAAAGTGCATGAGAAATAAATGAACAAGAAAATAAAAAGAAATGTAAAAATAAAAGAAGGAAATAAAATAAAAGAAAAAGAAATAGAGAAGAAAAAAGGGGGTGCAGAATTAAAAGAGAGCAGTAAAGCAGTAATGAAGAAGTTGGGCTTAAAAAAAGAAATGTGGGCTTAACAGATCAAATCTGGATCGTCAGATTGAACGAGGCGTCCAGATTTGATCTTGAGGAGACAGAGCTCAGCCAATAGATTTAGATCCAAAGGTCACAGAGAGAGACGAGTACAGAAGAGTTAAAGGAGAAAAGCACTTGATCAAAACAGGGGATAACACGGGCCGTTAGATCTAGGATCTAACGGTCCTGCCCTGATGGTCCTTACGAACAACAGAGACGTGCATGCACTGGAACGTTGGCAAAAGGCAGTAGTATAAATTAGGATTTAACACACCCTAGGCCATTATTCCTTCTCCTTTCTCTCTCTAACAAAAACAGAAAACCCAAAGCTCTCTTCTCTCTCTAACACACACGGCCAGAAATTATTTACCGGCGCGGTGGCTGGCCGGCCATGGGTGGCGGCGCCGCCGCGCCGGAAATAAAATCTCCTCCTTTTTTAAAACAAATTACAAATTTAGAATTCCTTTTTTCTCTAGTTCTTGAATCCACAATTATTTTTTGAAAATCAGTACTGGTAAAGCCTAGATCTAGCCTTAAACTTTCGAAAAAAAGAATGAACTACCTTTGGCTTGGCGTTCTCGTTTCGGTTATGGATTTGTGGTGGGTTGTCGCGTTGTGTTCCTGCTGGGTTCGGTTCTAGCTTGTTCTTGCTGGGTTCGGTTCTAGCTTGTTCTTGTTGGGTTCGGTTCTAGCTTGTTCTTGTTGGGTTTGGTTCTAGCTTGTTCTTGTTGGGTTCGGTTCTTTTATTTGTTGTTATTGGATTCAGTTTTGATCACTGTTCTTGCTGGATTCGGTTTGTTGGTGGCCGCATGTTGTGGCTATGTGTGGTTCGGATTTGGGTGGTGTGTTGGGTGTGGCTTTGTGTTGTTTTGTGTGTTGGGGTTGTGGTAGGTTTTTTGTGTTAGGGGGCTTGTAGTGTGTTGGTTGGGTTAGTGGGTTTATGCTGGTTTGTTGAGTTGTGTTGCTTTGTGTTGTGGGCTGTTGTGATTTTGTTAGAGTTGAGTTTGTGTTTTGCTGGGACGTTTTTGGGTGTGGTGAGGGGTGGTGAGTTGATTTGTGTTTAGGGAAGAAAAATTAGGGTTTTTGGATTTGTGTGGCTGCCGAATTCTTGTTTCTTGCCACTGTTTTTCACTGTTGTTTTTTCTCCTCGGACACTGTGCATTAACTGCACTATTTAAAGGACCAAAACTAGGGTTTGTGTAAATTTTAAGGACAAAAATGCCCCTGGACTGAAATTGGACCAAAAAAGACTGCAGAAATAAATGAAAACAGTAAAATAAAATCAAAAACAGTAAAAAAACGAAAATAATAAAAGAAATAAAAGAAAACACTAATAAAAGAAATTTTAACAAGAAAAGTAAATAAATACTAAAATAAGTAAATAATAATAATAATAATAATAATAATAATAATAATAATAAAATAAAAAACGGTTGCCTTCGGATCAAAATATGAAGTATTTTAAAATACCTCCCTGCCGAAATTTCGTCTGAAACGACGAAAAATTCTTGGCTTAAAATACGAGAAAAACGAATTGAAAGTGGGTCAAAAATGGGGTATGACACTTTATATATACTATAATACTGCAGGGAGTGTAAAAGTTTTTTTTTACAAGAGTAAACTTAGTGCATTTCATTCATGATAATTGTTTCGATACAAGATGGAATTCTAATGAAAATACGAAAACTAGCATAACATGGAGCTTCCCAAGCTAGACTATGAGCAGTTTCATTGGCTTGTCTCCTAATAAACCTCACATCAGAGGTTGCTAAATCTGAACTAAGCAATACATTCAGTAATAATTGCATTGAAGTCAGACACCCCTTGCTTGTTCCCGTAGATACTATCAACAATTGTTTTAGAGTCCGTCTCAAAATCCATATTGAGCAAATTGAGATCATGAACCCATTTGAGAGCGGATAACAATCCTAAAGTCTCTCCTGTATCCACATCGACCAAAAGTAAAAACCATTCTGTCTTGGCTAAGACGTAGCACCCTTCCTCGTCTCGAATACATTTTCCAATTCCTACCCTGTTCAACGACCTATCGAACGATGCATCAACATTGCATTTGTATCTGTCTGGGCTTGGTTTCGTCCACTTAGTCTCCTCATGCCTGTCCTCTTGAGTACCTCGCTGATTTCTAATTGCTTGTGCGTTTTTCCAACCATTAAGGAGATGTTTTGCTCTGTCACAAATTGTTTGAATTGATTCTGTTGTGTTATTTCCATACCTTGGTGTTCCTGTGCTTCCACAAGCTCCATAATGCAACCTTGAACAATTGCTTCTGATGGACATCAAGCTGCTGAAGTAAATCAAAAACGATGTTTGCAAAATTGACAGACTGCTTAGCGCGGGCAGCAATTCATTCCGTACCCCTATCCGTTGCCAAACTAAAATTGTAACACCCATACTAATTTTATCTAGAATATTAGCATGTGCATTAAACTGATACTGGATACATTAAATTTTTTCAATAATAACAATAAATGATACAACTGAATGAGTACAATTTTCTCGTTACACAACTGTTCAAGTACCACTATAATTACTTATACAAAGACTGATAAACTCCTGAGCTGGTACTCGTCGAGCAACTGCACTCCATCCAGCGTTTTCCTGAAGAACTTCATCACGAACATCCTGCTAACCTGTAAACCTGCACCAGAAGGATTGGGATGAGACATAATGTCTCAGTGAGCTCCACCCAACCTACTGTTGGCAACCTCGAGGAACCTAGGGTCGCTGTGCCTACTTTTGGCAATCTTGGGGATACCTATGATCGCCAAGCTTTAACCTTACCCATAAAGGGTTAACTGCCTATTCCTGCTAAACTGTGTAGTCATAAAACTAGACTACATCCTGCTAAACTAGTGATCAAGGGGAGACCTAAGATCACTGCCTGATAACTGGTGACTACTTTGTCATATTCTCATACTTAGTGATCTGGGGACATCCTATGATCACTTTCTGATAACTATATTGTCATAAACTTACGTAATAAATACATATACATATTCATTTTACTTATAACATAAAGTTAGAAGTTAGCGTTGAACAAACAATACATTATCTTGGTTCATTTTATGGAGTGCATCTAGGTGGAGTAACCCCAGAATACATCTCCCTGCTACCGGTGAAATTCCTATCATATCAGGCTAACACCGGACTCCTCTTATCGTTGTGTGGACAACTCTCTCTCGAAGAAGTCCCATCCAGCGTATCCCGGAGTTTGCTGAACACAACTTAACTTGCATGTAGACAACCCTCTCAGAGAAGTCCCATCCGGCGTATCCCGGAGTCTGCTGAACATGCTTAATCTTACATGTGGACAACCCTCTAGGAGAAGTCCCATCCGGCGTATCCCGGAGCCTGCTGGACATGTTTAATCTTTAACATACGTGTGGATAGCCCTTTCGGAGAAATCCCATCCGGCATAATCCGGAGTCTAGTGAACACGTTAACATAATCTTATAATATAATATAATTCTTAACTTACATGTGTATATCTAATACATCATATGAACCTATGCATATCTGATGCATTCATCATATAATTAATCATGTGATACTTAACCTATAATATAAGGTTCATACTTGCTATCTCATGAACTGCTTAACTCTTTGTTGGGAACTAAGCCCCTTATCTTACTTGATAACCTAGGGATAATTCTACCCATTGTCATAATTGACACTTGATTCTTTTGAGGTTAAACCTCAACGATATATGAAGTATTTAACCCCACTCTCGTGCTAATACAAGATAGTCTATGACCTTTTCTTCCATTTCTAGGTGTACAAAGACATACTGGCGCTATGAGGATGGTTTTTTGGCCTTAAAACAAGTTTTCAAAAAGGAGGTGGCATTCTGCCTTTGTCATGGCACGATGGATGTGCTGATCCATATGATCATGGCACGACAGGTTCTGTCGTGGCACGACAAACCCAGTGTTGCCAGGCCCTGTAGCTTTCCCAGCAAGTTCAAACACGAATTTAAACAAAATCACAGCACCAGCAAGTCAATATACATCAATTAATAGGGTTTTAAACTAGGAAAAGCATAGCATATCAAATATTAACATAGGGAAACTAACAACAAGAATTCAAGCCTAATCATTCAATTTTCCTTCACCTCTCAAAATTTCCCAATAAGGGTAAAATCATAGGGAGCTCACCTCAAAAGCTTGCTTAGATTCCTTGCCAAGCTTCCACTCCACAACCCTAGCTTGATTCCTCTTCTTTCCTTAATTCCTTGCCAAAACCCTAGCTTCCAATTCCTTTATTTTTTCTTGTTTCCTTGACCTCCAATGGCTTAAGAGTTCCCAAAATTGGTACTTGCTCATGAACTTGACCATATGGGAGGATGATTAATGAAGATTGAAGTGAGGAGGGGAAGAGGATGGCGTGAGGTGAAGTAGATAGAAGGGAGAGGACGGTGTTAGAGAGAGGAAGAATAATGAAGAATGAAGGAAAATAATGCTTTTGCCATATAAAAAGTCATTAATTTGCAATTACCAAATTGCCCTTAATTTAAAACAACTCTGATGCATCGTCTCGATACCGATAAATACTTGAGTCTGAAGCGGGATATTACAATCTACCCCCTTAAAGAAATTTCGTCCTCGAAATTTAGAATTCATCTTGAAATCATATATATGAATATACCCTTCACATTTCTTTCTCTACTAGCCAATTCTCCACTCAACTTGCTTATCGGAATTCCCTGATTATCTGAGGGTCTGACATGTAGATTTCTCATGAACCTAGATTAAACTTGGATGGTTAGAACTGTCCCATCTCTGTAAGTCAAAATATTTGACAATCCCTTACGCAACTGAAAGGCTTGGTGCACATTACACAACTTTTACATAGTAGGGTGAGCGGTTGTCTGAACCAATCTATCCGACTCACTTGACTATGCCTCTTGTTGATATGCTTCCTGCAAATCCAATTTGAAGTTATTAAGTCTTAGACACTCTTACTGAACTTCATAAGTTTCCTTCATGGTCCACGTAATCTTTCTATGACGATATTGGGTCGGTCACATCTTCCTCAACCTTTCCATACTTTTAGAGGTCTAATGCACCACAACTAATTCCCATGAATTCTTATCCTTATTTTTCGTCTCGTATGACGGTATCTTTCATATGTAATTATTTCATACTCCGTAAAACAAATTGTTCTACATTGGAAAGCATCTGATGTCGTGTATACGTATACAATGCTAGGACTATTCCAACTTCATCTGTTATTCCAAGTATAAGCAGGAGGTTTCACCTCTAGCACCTGCTCCTTTCTTTTCGACATCTCGATGTGCTACTTATCACAATCCTAATCATTACTTCCACTATGGAATTCTCAAGAGCTTGCGGAATTTTACAGATTACTCGTGTTCCCCTTCAATTGGTCTACGACGTCACTTATCTTAATAACTTAGAAACCATTCTTCATTACTTGGAGTTTGATGATCTTCCATCATTTATGTCGCAACTTATTCTTGTGCTCTAGCCGTAGCATAAATATTTCCTATACCGATAAATTCTAAACTCATGGGAGTTTAGTCCAAGTGATAAGTGGTATAAGCCGTCTCACATAACATTATATAACAATTCGTAGCACATAGCTTACATACACAAACGAGCACGCGTACACTACTAACGGGTACACAATACATCACATTACCCTCGTCCACTAATGGGACGTCATTCTTAATCAAAATATATTCGAGACCATACCACATCAGTTGGAGTTCTTCTTCTTATTCTTAACTCATGTTTATTCCTTGAACATACATTATCACATAACATAGATCATGATTACACTTGTCGATATCGTGAACTCATTTCTCATTTCTGAACATCGAGTTCAAGATCCTTGTTTTCAAAAGAAAGCTCTACTTGATTGCTACCAAAAATAGCACACTTAATCTTTAATCCTTTAATCATAACCTGAACTTACGTAGCCCTTTACTATAGACTACGAATGACTTTTAATCTGCATAAAGTTCTTCTTCCTTTACTGGTGAACATTAAGTTCAAGAATTTTCGAACTCTTCAGCTAAGATATGTTTGATATCAACAAACCTGTTCTGGTCAAAACCTTCCTACTTAAACCTTCCTGACTGCGTACCACAATTGCCAAAACATGTCACATAACTGAAAATCTGCTACACTACTATCTGAGTAGTTTAAGCACTGCCTGATAAGTATACATAATACTAAACATAACCTGATACATGTGACATGTTGACATAACATGGGTACAACGTGGATTAAACTCATACACCACTGCATTGTCGCCTCTGATCAACGCTTCAATTTCAAAAATATCATCTTGCAAGTGCAACCTTTACTAATGTTGCCTTATGCTTAATTCTTTTGACTCAACTTACTCTTCAAATCCACTTGAAGTTATGGAGCTAAAATAGCTGGGTTACCTTACTAGCTGTGACTTCATTCGCTTAAGACTTAACCTAGTAGGAACAGATCCTTCTTATTTCTTACCACATAATAGTGGGAATGCATTGAGCGTGTACTTATAGCCTCCAAGGTACACGGTTCGATTCCCACGGAAGGCAAAAACTCCACATGGGGGTGGAGAAGGTCGTGAGTACATCTCGGTCCTTGAAAGATAGGGAGGCCAGCCCGTAAGGGAGCCAACCGGATGTTACAGGAATGCTCTTTGGACACTGAAAAAAGAGGTGCCTGTTGTCCTCGTCAAATTCTTCACAAACTGCACAGTATGATGGGCATTGAACACCTATGTTGTGCAGTCGTAACCGAGTAGGAAGACAATTGCGGCATGTGCGCCATAAAAAAATTCTTCACTTTTGGTAAAAGTTTTATATGTCCGCTTCTTATTTGTTAGCTGGATATTTAGCGAATTATGTAATATTCATTAATATGCAAATATCATGATATCTTATTTTACTTGGAAAAATACAGTTTTGTATGAAAAGAATTGTAATTATCTAAAATTGATTCATTCAATTTTTTTATATATTACAAAGAGAGCCCAACTCCGTGAGTCATTATCTTTTGACGACACAAAAGAATACTAACATTTTTTTTATCAAAGAATGTTAGAACATTAAAATATTAAGACAACAAAATTATATATAAATAATAAATTGAATATCACATTAATCAAGTATGGATTTTTTTCCAATTTTTTTTTTGTGTTAACCTTGTAATTCAAAGAAAAATATGACTCTGATAATCTGAAGTTCGACCGCGAGGTAAATAAGATAATTGTTTCACTCAAAAGTTAAACTCGAAATCTTATAAACTATTCGTCCTTTGGATACACATAGGAATGTCAATGGGTATCCATGGGTACGGATAGTATGATATTCGTCCCCGCCCCGTTTGATAAATATGGTACTCGTGCCCGTCCTCATACCCATGCTGGTATCTCTATACGGGTAATCCACGAGTATTTAAATACCCACGGATATTCGCGGGTTTTTTTTGTACAAAGAAAAATACTTTTTTAAACAAATAAGAGGATAATTAGTTTGATAATTGATTGATATTATAAACAAAAGGTTGGTATAATATATATTACCAATTGAAATATTCATGTATTCCTCTAAAATTAGAAAGCCCTAAAATCTAAAATCATAAACAAGCAATCATGCTAAGGAGAAGAAGAAAAAGAAAAGAGAAGAGATGAAGGAGAAGAAGAAAACCTGGCCGCACAAGAAGATAAGAGGAAGAAATTTTTTAAAGAATGTTTGAGAGAAAGACCAGAGAAGAGCGCCGAACACATGAGTAAACTAGGGTTTATATATATATATAGACACACACACACATAAATATTTTAGTAATTTACTTAATTTATTAACAGGTGCGGATACCAGCGGACAAGAGTATCATCAAATCCGTGTCCGTGTCCATAAAGTAACGGGGTAGTTAAATGCCCGTTTATTATACCCACTCCCCGCCCTGTGCCTATGACGGATTTTATCCACGGATATTGTGGGCACGGATTTTTTTGCTACCCCAAGATACACATATATTCACATTAGCGGCGATCAAAGAAAACATGCATTCACTCAACTCAATCCATAAAAACATATTTTAGTTTTTGTTTTACGATTTAAAATATTAATCTTTAATGTGGAGCTTTATAATGTCTGAATGTTGGCCGCTCCTGACTATTAGGACGTGTAATCCATTATTTTAAAACAATATGATGCATGGACAACCCTCGTTTCAAAAACACCCACTTCACACTTGGTCCATATAGTGTAGATTTTTTAGGTATGTTATTTGAAAATCATTTTTGAACAACTTAAAGATAACCAAAGAAATATAAGTATTAACTTAAAATCAAAGCAATAGAGAAAGAAAACAAGAATACAGTTGGAGTATAAAAAATTGTCTAAAAAGATATTTCAAAATGATTGTACAAATATCATTTCTCTAAAAAAAAATATTGCCTCCATCTAAGGTAATTGACTTTGTTTTACACATTATTCACGCATGATCTTTAACAATATTTTTTGTTGCTGTTATATCAAAATGTGATGGCATGTGGAATTTATCTGGATGAAAATTGTTTTTTTTAGGGGATCGGGATGAAAATTGTTAAAATATCAATTTTTTTAACTTTAATCAATAAATGATTAAAAGAATAAATAGTCAATTTAATCCATAAACTATCGTTGTTTCATAAATTTGATTTTTAAAATATTAAAATAAACGTAAAGGACTCAAACCTATACTTCCATCTTCAATTTAGTCCCTCAAGAAGGACCAAATTGATGGATGATGATATAATCAAAGAATCTTTTAGTTGATTTTAATAGTTTTTTTTAAAAGGCCAAAAAAGCTACGATTTTAATAGTTTAAGGATCAAATTGATGAAAGAGTGATAATTTAAAGATTAAATAGACTATACTAAAATATATATTAAATGTCAAAATTAAAACAAAACAAAAAGAATCTTATCCTTCCTAAATCATAACCGTCACCATTTTTCTTCTTCTTGATATATCAAAGACAGGTGATCTAGGGTCAATTTTGACTTAAAATCACACCTTCCAATTCTTTTTTAGTTGAATAAGTAATTTCCACGTATTTTGAATTTTATTTTGTTTGTTTTTGTGATTTTGTCGTCTTTGAACTACTCTGTTTATTTTGATTTATCGTCTTTGTGTGGTGTTGATGCTAGGGAAACAGTTACCTATTCTCCGATGCATACAAAGTGTAAGTATACATTGTCGCAACAAGTAATAAAGAGTAAGTAGAGTATCGATCCCACGATGATTGTCGTGGATAAGTTCTAAGTACTTTCAAATGCTAAGTTTAATTATTTGAGATCCAAAAAGACAAATAACAAAGACAAGGTTTTAAGATACTAAAGCGGTAAAATGTAAAAGTAAAAAAAAACATGTAAAAAGGAATTGGAGATTGTCGCAGTGATTTTCGGAGATCAAGCTATTGATTAGCGTTGACTCACTAATTTTATTTCACGACTGAACTTTTAATTTTTCAAAAGAAAAGGGGAAAAAGTTCTAAATTACCACATTTTTAAAGATTTATGGTTCGGGGGTTAGTTACGTTTAGGGAAGGTGTTAGCACCCTAAACGTTCGTAGTACTCTACGAGAACCTCTTGATTTTATTTATTTATTTTTGGCTATAACTTGCTTATATATTTTTAAGAGAAAGAATCTAGAGTAGTGAGGAAAAAAAATGTTTTTTATTTTTTATGATTTGGAAGGACAAGGTCTTTTGCCTACGACCCGTGAGGGATCAAAACCTCGTAGTTCGGGGTAAAAGTGTCGGTTGATTTGTTTTTGTATTTTTTTAGTTTTTTTTAAAAGGTTTTAAAGATAAAAATAAAGCCAAGTGGCAAAAATGAGATTGGTTTGTATTTTTTATTTTTGGAAAATGATTTAAATGTTATTAAAATAGATTAATGGTTATTTAAGAAAATAAAAGAAGAAAAGGGGGAACTTGATTGAAAATCAAGGTTTGTTTAAGAAATGATTTTTTTTTTATGAATTTTGACTTATTTGCATGTTTTTGTTGTTTTAATAATTAACTAAGACTAAAAAAACATAACCAAAAAGCTAAATGCGAGGAATTTCCGTGGTGACGTTGGATCACCACGAAATCCTTTGGAAATTAAACTAACCTAATATTTTTGCATTTTTGTTTTTTTGACATAAAACGGAATAAATAAATGTGAGTGTCAGTGCGATATTCTCATTTATATTTACATTGTTCCTAAGTACATTCTAATAAAAATGACAAAATAATGAATAAAAATAAAATTGCAAATGCACTAAAATAAATATGCTAAAGATAAAGGAATAAAAATGCATGAAATGCAAAACAATAAATAAACATGTCACATAAAAGCAAATAAAATAAAAATAAAAATGCATGATATGCTGGAAAATAAATAAAATAAATAAAAAATGCAGAAGAAAAAGAAAATGAATAACAAAACAACTAGACTACCAAAACGAAAAAAAATGCATTAAATATAAACCTAGTACTAAAAAAAATATATAAAAAAAGCAAATAAAATAAATAAAACAGACATAAAATGGCGTGGCATAATAAAATGCAAAATGGAAATGAAAATGCAAAAAGAAAAAAACAAAAATAAAATGCAAGAAATAAAGAAAAAGGAAAGGGGGGTGCAGGAGCAGGAAGGGGTGTGTAGGAAGAAATCAGAATGGAGAGGAGAAGAAGAGGATGGTGGGCCGAAATCTGGGCCTGGGTTAAATGGGTATAAACTTGTTTTTTCTGAAATTTTACCCCATTTCCTCTTCTCCTCTCTCTCTCTCTCTCTCTCTCTCTCTACTCCTCCTTCTCTCTTTCTAAAAAAAAACGTGGCCGGAAAATACCTTCGGCGCGGTGGCCGGCCGGCCAATAGTGGCGGCACCACTGCGCCGGAGTTCAAAACTCCGCCTTTTTTTTTCTCGAAAAAATACGTTTTTAGAAATCCTTTTCTTCACTCTCTTCAAATCCGCAAACAAAAATAACAAAAACCTCTTAAATACACCTAGATCTACATTTTTGTTTTCGAATCAAAACTACCTTTTGGGGTTGGTTAATTCGGCTTTGGTGGTTATTCTGTTTTGGTTTCGGTTTTTGATGGTTTTGTGGTTCAGCCAAGTTTTGTTTGAGTTCGGTTTTGGAGAGTTTGGTGTGTAGGTTTGGTTTTTTGTGGTGGTAGTGGTACGGTTTTGGTGGGTGGGGAGGTGATGGTTGCGGCTTTGTATGTGGTAGGGAGAAGGTGGTTCGGACTTGGCTTGTGTGTGGTGGGGAGGAGATGGTTCGGACTTGGCTTGTGTGTGGTGGGGAGTGATATGGCCGTGAGTGGTTATGGCCGGATTGTGATTTTTTTGTGGTGGTTCAGTGGTGGTTGAGGTGGTTTGTGGTATGGTGGCCGTGAATGGTATTATTGCTGACTGATTGGGCTCTGACTCTGATTATTGGTACTTGAGTGATTGGGATTTTTCGGTTTCTGGTTGAATTCCTTTTGGATTTTTTTCTCGGCTCCTGATGACTGCCCCTTTGATGCCCCTTTGCTAGTGTACTAAATACACTAAATTGCCATCATTGACCATAAAGGTCAATGAATGGCAGTTTAAATGACAAATTAAAACTCTGAGCAAAGTCTCCTCCACAAAAGGTCAGATGCTGTAAAAATAAAAAAAGGTAACTAAAAAAAATAATAAAATGCTAAATAAAATGACAATAAAAATATTTAAAAGAATAAAGATAAAAATAAAAACAATAATAAAAACAAAAGACGGACCCGAACGAAACCAAACATTGAGGTATTTTAAATACCTCTCTGCCGAAATTTCGTTTGAGACGACGAAAAATTATGAACCAACAGACGAGTAAAAAAAGAAATTTTAGGTCAAAAATTGGGGTATGACAGAGATTCAAGTGAAAAAATGTGGTTAATGAATTAACTTGGTAAATATAGAGGTTTGCAAGATTTAGAAAGCTACAACATTGAGATGGAAATCATAGCTTCGTACAACTTCCTGAGGAAAGATGCAAAAAGTTATAGCTTCGCATAGCTTCCTAGCAACCTGGTGGCCACTAAGAGTGTTATGCACTCAACCTTCATGTTAAGTACTTAAAGACTACCGGTCGGAGTACAATCACATAATCTTAACACGCAACGTTGCTAGGTTAGGTTGAGCCTTTGGTTTATGACAAGAGTCCTAGTCAGATCTCAGCACCTAAAGCCTCTTCCAAGATCTAGTACTCGTGCAAATTAGTCTCTCTTAATCCCTTCACCTCTCGATGCATAAAGACTAACTCATATCAAACAAACATGTTCCATCCCCACACTCTCTCGGTCTCAGAGAACTATGACATTGAAAGCAAAAGAGATTAAGTTTTACTTTCAAAGATTTTGAGTTAAATCAGTTTGTTTGAAATAAGCTTTAAAGGTTGAAATTCCTGGCAGGACCTGATTTTGAACGTAAAACAGAGTACAAATTCTGGTGCAGTAAAACAAAGTACGCAAAACAGTAGTTCAGAAGCAGAATAATAACAGACTGAAAGTAAAAGGCACATGTGATTTGTTAACCCAGTTCGGTGACAAACACACCTACATCTGGAGGCTACCAAGCCAGGAAGGAAATCCACTAGCGTAGTCCTAGTTCTAAGTTCTCAGCAAACTCCCAGTTTACAACTTATCACCTTGCAACTACCCGTATTGACTTCAACCTAGGAACTCCTAGACCTGAGATCCCATCTCACTTCCCTCAGTCAATCACTGCCCCAGTGATTATCAGACTCTAATAACAATCAACGTAGGAGACACACTCCAAATATTAAACAGTCACTCTTGCTTAAAAGCTTCAAGTGAACTACAATTACAACTCAATCTAAACACAAACCAACTCTGTGCTTTTGATAAACAAAGACTGCACACAGAGAGGTATACAAAACAGAGCACACATCTCACAACTAACAGACTCAAAACCTAATAAAACTCTATCAATACTTGCTTTGGTTTTGGTTGAGTTTCTTCAATAGCAGCGTCCTCTATTTATAGTCTTCAGCAGCAACAAATAATTGAACCAAATATTCTTCAAAGATATATTTCCAAAATTCTTTAGAAACATATAGAAGCAAATATTCCTCAGAAATATATTTTCCAAAGATTACTTTGAAAATATATTCACAAATAAAAGAAAACAATCATCAGCAAATATCTCACGCAAATATTCTTCCTTCTAGAAACACCAGCTTGAAGAATTCTTGAATCAAATCTACAAAAGATCATGCGAGAAAATTAACAGCTCCAAGGCACGAAAACAGAACGCAGAAAACCAGCTTCTGAAGGTACTTCTGAAGGTCTGCGTCTGAACATTTCAGCTTCTGAAGGTTGCTTCTGAAGGTCATCGTCTCAACAGTGCTTATGAAGGTCAGCGTCTGAACAGTGCTTCTGAAGTTCAGCTTCTGAACAGTCCTTCTGAAGTTCAGCTTCTAAACAGTGCTTCTGAAGTTCTGCTTCCAGCTTCTGAAGACGCACAACTTCTTGTATATTTGATTTTAGCAAACATGAAGCCAACAACCAAATATCCAACAATCTCCCCCTTTGGCAAATTTTTGGCTAAAATCAAACTGAGATACACAAGGCAAATTCTGAACACATCAAGAAGAACACAAACGTAGTAACACAATAGCAACATAGTCAGCAATGGATAAAACACTACGTTTCACACATATACTCCCCCTGAACACATCAGCTTCTGACAAGAAACACATAAACTCCCCCTGAAACATATCATTCAGCAGCAGCTTTTGAAACATACACTACTCCCCCTGAAACAGATCAACTTCTGACAGGAAACACATATACTCCCCCTGAAACAGAGACTCCCTCTGAAACAGATCAGCAGCAGCTTCTGACACACTTATTTCTCCCCTTTTTTAGCCAAACAATTTTGACAAAAAAAACCATGCAATCACCAGGAGTAGAAACACAGAGAAACAACAGAGGTTACAAAGGGAACACACCCAGAAATCTGATCAGAGGATATAAACATCCATCACAACACCACACACAGAACCCACATTAGAACTATCATCAAAACCATCATCAGGATCAGAATCACACAGACATAGTACCCACACACAAAGTCTTCACAGAGAAAAGAAAAACAAGAGAACACAACTGCAGAGTATAGTACAAAATTCCACCTCAGAAGCACAAAATGAAATCCAGGACATAGACCAAAAAATTGACAGTCTTCAGACTCAGCATCAGAAGCTGCTTAGTCTTCATTAGACACAGCATCGGATGCTGCTTAGTCAATGTGTGCTTCAGGCACATTCAGAGGAATCTTCTTCCCAGCAATCCTCTTCTGAAAATAGGGCATGATGTCTTGAACATCTTGCTCAACATCATCCTCAGACTCACTAGGATCCACTTCCTTTCCTTTTAGTGCCTTCTTATTTGGGATAGGAACCACCACCTTGCTCCGGCCTTTAGATGGTCCAACAACAACACTCTTCTTAGCAATAGAAGTAGGCCTGCTGGCAGCAACAACAACCTTTCCTTTCCTATTCTTCAGCCTCTTGTCAACACTTTCACTTTTTGGTCTCCATTCCTTCTTGACATTGATTACTACAGGTTCAGATTTTCTTTGCTGAAGGTGCTTGGGGTATCCATGCAGTTTGAAACAGAAAGACTTTATGTGCCCCTTTTTACCACAGTGATGACATATCTAAGGATGAGAAGCCCTCCTGCTCTTAGATCCCTGAGGTTGGTTCTGGTGTTCCAACTTAGGTGTACCCATCATTGGATCAAATGTCCCAACAGCTGCAATGAACCTTTTAGCTGGATTTTGCTGTTTGTTGTTCAAGGCCCTATCATCAAATCATATACCATTTGGTTTCCCTTGGTTCTGACTCTCTAATATTTCTTCCAGCACATCAGTACCAGTGTTCATCATTCTGACCTGCTTCTTCAAATGTTCAAGTTGAGAGTTCAGTTGGGTTACCTCATCTTTGAGATCAGAAATCTGTCCTAAGTGTTCACTTCTTTCATCCTGGAGCTGACTGATAGTCTTCTTCTGATTCTCTAGTAACTTGCAAAATTCTTCAAATTTAACATGCAACTTCTTGCAAGAATCAGCAAGTTCTTCATCACTGGACTCAGTATCAGATGATGTTTCAGAACCTGATGGTATTTCATAAACTGATGGTGCTTCTGAATCCTTAACTTTATCATCAGACATGTATCTACCAGTTAAAGCAACAACACGTTTGGCAGACTCATACTCTACTTCTCCTTCTGAGTCATCTTCATCAGACCAAAAAACTGTCAAACTCTTCTTCTGTTTCTTGAGGTATGTGGCACATTCTGTTCTAATGTGACCATATCCTTCACACTCATGACATTGAACTCCTTTGGATTGATTGTCTTTCTCATCAGTTCTTGTCTTCTGCTTCAGAATCTTGTTAAACTGTCTACCAAGCATCACAAGGGCTTCTGATTTGCTTTCATCATCCTCATTATCAGCAAAGGCAACACTTTTCCCTTCTTATCAGTCCTGTTGTTGAAAGCTATCTCAAAATTCTGTAAGGACCCTATCAATTCCTCAACCTTCATACTAGAGATGTCTTGTGCTTCCTCAATTGCAGTCACCTTCATGTCAAATCTCCTAGGTAGAGACCTGAGTATTTTCCTCACAAGCTTCTCATCATACATTCTTTCTCCAAGAGAATCAAATGAGTTGGCCATGTCCATAACGTTCATATAGAAATCTTGTATGTTCTCATCCTCCAACATTTTGAGATTTTCAAACTTGGTGGTGAGAAGTTGAAGTCTGGACATTTTTACCTTGGAAGTGCCTTCATGAGTAGTTTTGAGAATCTCCCAAGCATCCTTAGCTACAGTGCACTGCTTGATCAGTCTGAACATGTTCTTGTCCACTCCATTGAATAAAGCATTCAAGGCCTTGGAGTTTCCAAGAGCTAATTCATCTTCTACCTTGGACCACTCTTCCTCTGGTTTTAACTCAGTTGTCTTCTTTCCATCTTTGTCAAGCACAACAGGATGTTCTCAACCCTTCAGAATTGCTTTCCAGGTTTTACTGTCTAGAGATTTAAGGAAAGCACTCATGTGTGATTTCCAATATTCATAGTTGGAACCATCCAACAGAGGTGGTATGTTCACAAATCCTCCTTCCTTGTCCATTCTGCCAGAAAATACCTTCCCTGGAGCTCACCCTAAAATAGGCAGGGTGCCTGCTCTGATGCCAATTGAAATTCCTGGCAGGACCTGATTCTGAACGTAAAACAGAGTACAAATTCTGGTGCAGTAAAACAGAGTACGCAAAACAGTAGTTCAGAAGCAGAATAATAACAGACTGAAAGTAAAAGGCACAGGTGATTTGTTAACCCAGTTCGGTGACAAACACACCTACATCTGGAGGCTACCAAGCCAGGAAGTAAATCCACTTGCGTAGTCCTAGTTCTAAGTTCTCAGCAAACTCCCAGTTTACAACTTATCACCTAGCAACTACCCGTATTGACTTCAACCTAGGAACTCCTAGACCTGAGATCCCATCTCACTTCCCTCAGTCAATCACTGCCCCAGTGATTATTAGACTCTAATAACAATCAACGTAGGAGACACACTCCAAATATTAAACAGTCACTCTTGCTTAAAAGCTTCAAGTGAACTACAATTACAACTCAATCTAAACACAAACCAACTATGTGCTTTTGATAAACAAAGACTGCACGCAGAGAGGTATACAAAATAGAGCACACAGCTCACAACTAACAGACTCAAAACCTAATAAAACTCTATCAATACTTGCTCTAGTTTTGGTTGAGTTTCTTCAATAGTAGCGTCCTCTATTTATAGTCTTCAGCAACAACAAATAATTGAACCAAATATTCTTCAAAGAAATATTTCCAAAATTCTTTAGAAACATATAGAAGCAAATATTCTTCAGAAATATATTTTCCAAAGATTACTTTGAAAATATATTCACAAATAAAAGAAACCAATCATCAGCAAATATCTCACGCAAATATTCTTCCTTCTAGAAACACCAGCTTGGAGAATTCTTCAATCAAATCTACAAAAGATCATGCGAGAAAATTAACAGCTCCAAGACACGAAAACAGAACGCAGAAAACCAGCTTCTGAAGGTACTTCTGAAGGTCTGCGTCTGAAGTTCTGCGTCTGAACATTTCAGCTTCTGAAGGTTGCTTCTGAAGGTCAGCGTCTGAACAGTGCTTCTGAAGGTCAGCGTCTGAACAATGTTCTGAAGTTCAGCTTCTGAACAGTGCTTCTGAAGTTCTGCTTCCAGCTTCTGAAGACGCACAACTTCTTGAATATTTGATTTTATCAAACATGAAGCCAACAACCAAATATCCAATAAAGGTTGTAACTAACTAAACTTGCAAACATAATTATTATCTAATCATTTCCTAACCACAAAAGTGGTTAGTTCATAATGAACTTAAACACAAAAATAGAAATGGAAAAGATAAGAGGTAAAAACATAATTGCATAAATCATTAGATAAGATTAGAGTTTACATAAGAGAAATTACAATCCTTTGAGAGACAATTTACTCTAATGAATCTAAAACTCTAAGATTCTAACAACTATATTTTCAAGATGAAATAGATGAAGGTATGAGATAAAGAAGAATGATTAGAATCTCTAAAGATGGTGGCTAGGGTTGATTGGAGGTTGCTGCCTTTAATCTCTATTCTATTAAGCACAACACACCACTAGCCCGCCTTGCAAATGAAGACTTGTTGTCCTTTTACAATACAATTCCTTTCTTATCATTTAGTATATGTTTTGTCTTTTCCCATGTGATGGTATTTTCCTTAACCATTAAGCATATGAATATACCTTATCCCTTTGGTGTACTATTTAAGACTCTCTTATCTTCATCTCCAATCACAAGATGTTATGGGTCCATTTTAGCGCATATCTAATAAAATCCAAGTCTGATATGTCGCAACGCTGTAGCTACCTACATCGCCAGGATATGACCTTCAGTACTTTCTCCTATGAGTTGTCAACCTTATCTCTTGGAATCAACACATTCATTCTTCCTTGTACTACGTTCCCTGGAGCCAACTTATGTAAACTTAGTCCTTAAGACTTGTAAATAATGGACCCAAGGTCTACATTTGTACGACCTGTACTAAGAGATCTTCAACGCTATAACTACAGACTCCTTTCTAGCGCTACAACTTCTTACATTGTTAGCATGCTTCCCATTGTTATACCTTTGAACATATCCATGAAGGTGAGAAAAACACAAAAAGGGGTTGAATTATGTTGGCTTTTTCAAATTGTTTCTAAGTGTTTTTGAACTGGTCAGAGTCTGATGAACTCAGAGTCTGACTTAGAGTCAGTTTGCAGCGGATATAACAAACACGAAGATAGAGAGAGAGAGAGAGAGAGCACAGACACAAGACAATTTATACTGGTTCCTCCTACAAACCAGGAGTAGTCCAGTCTCCTTGCACTTCCAAGGGATTTCACTATAATCACAGTAGATTACAACTGCTCAATGACACTTCCAAGAGACTTCCAAATGCTCAAGCACACAAGCAAGAAACTTCCAATGCACAATTACTTCTGAAACACACTTCCAATGCTTAAGCATACAAGCAAGGGACTTTTAAAGGTTTACAAATAAATAGGATTTGTTCTTACACTTGATATACAATAAGAGGTGTAAACAATACAATTCAGAACAGACTCTAAGACTTAGAATTTCTAAGATACAAACTTTAATAAGAAATTCTTAAGTGTTCTATGCGCTTTTTGATTTGACAGAGTAAGTGCCCAATTAAAATAGTAGGGTCTTGTTATAGTTCTTCAAGTCTTCAACTCTTTATATAGGCAAGGATTTGAGAGACGTTGGAGAAGAGTGCCAGCGCATTTAGAGTCGTTGAGAAGCTTTCAAATCAATGATGTTGAGTATTTGCCTGATATGGATAATGTCGTTGATTAGACATTCAAAATTCCTTTGCTAAACTGGAATTATTCGTTCATTCTCTTTGTCCTTGAAGTTCTTTGTTTGTTTCTACACGTGGTCAGAAGAAGACAAACTATACTATCAGACTTTGATAGAGACAACTACAGAAGAGGACAAATCTGACGTGGTGTCTGGGTCCCTCAAGATCTTCTGTATTTCAGAGTCTGGAGGTCTTCAGAGTCTGATGAAGATCTTGAGCTTTTGAGTAACACCATTTCTTCTGATCCAAGGCGTTGACTTCTGGCTGACCTTTCTTCAGATCGTCTACCATAGTCTTTGAGCTTCTCTTGTGCTTCTGATGCTCTTATACATGTTCATATCTTGTTAAACTTTGATCTATGATCCTGCACACTTGAACATATATTAGCATATCTAATTGTTCTTTAATACTTTGTTATTATCAAAACCTTATAGGAATTGTACAAACCAATTTTGTTCCAACACTTCACACGACATGTCATTCAAACTAACACTAGAAAGCATAAAAGGTTCATAAAACCCAAATAAACATTCTTAAAACAATAAAATACTAATTTAACTAAATAAAGGCTAAATAGACTTTGCATGCACTCGATGATCACATATAATGGGAGATAAAGGCAAGATAATAACCAATATATTTGCCTATTATCATTTATCATATGTATTTTTTTTATTTTCCGTCTTAGTGCTGTGTTTATTTGATTCAGGTTGGAAGGTTAACTTTAAATAAGTGAAGATTCAATCACTAACTTTGAAGTTGTCAACGTCAGAGACATGAATATTTCAGAGAGTTGAATATAATTACTAGATCTCCTACCCATGCTGCCGCACAGATCATAAACATTGTGAATAATTATATAGTGTAGTATTAAACGTCAATTATACAACTAAATTGTTTGAATGACAGCAAAAGTAATAGTATTGCGTTATATTAGTGTACACTGTTTACACATTTTGGAAAACTTCTTTGTACACAACATTTGTAGTCGTATTAACGCAATCACCATTTTCGTCAGTCAACAAAATTTTAAGATTGTTTCTAGATGTAACCCTTGAGACTGCTGCATATAGTTGACCATGCAAGAAAACCCCCTGTGGAAGATATATGCCAACCTGCTTCAGTGATTGTCCTTGGCTCTTGTTAATGGTCATTGCAAAACATACAGATATGGGAAATTGTCTACGCTGAAATTTAAACGAAATCCTTGGATCCAAAGGTGAAAGCGATAATCTAGGTATATAAACCTTCTCCCCAACGTTGCTTCCAGATATCACCTTTCCTTCCAAAACATATCTCCCCGTCTTTGTAATAATCAACCGAGTTCCATTACACAATCCAGCTGTTATGTCCAAGTTTCGCAACAACATAACAGGAACACCAACTTTTAATGTTTGTGATTTGGAAGACCATAAGAATTAATTGTGTTCAAAAATTCAGGTGTATGCACATCATCCAATCTATTGACCATTGCGGATGCAAGGAGAATCGCAACTTAAATAAACTCTCTCTTCACCAGAAATGAGGGACAAACCATACTCATTAATCTCATCAACTATGATGTTTTTAGGGGTCAATATAGCTCTATGCTCGAAAAATGATGGATCATGCATGTTGTTTAAAATAGATGGATATATGCATTCAACAATGGCAGCAATATGGTCACCTTTGCTGTGAATAAGCAAATCATATGGAATTTGTACATGCATGCTATCATCAACTACTTATCCAATACTACCATCACCTATTTCCAATACCCACTCGCTGAATTCCTCTCTTTCCTAAACATCATTAGACGAACTTCCATTGAAGTCCTATTTATTGCAGTTCGGATAGCCATTGGCTGCACTAATGTAGGGCATTGAGCACCGCAAACAATTAATGTAGTTGTCTATGAAGGCAAAGAGATCACACCAAACATGCTTTCTTTGCACCTTCAGCACCGCAAAAAGATTATTAGTGGATGACGTTGAGAATCGTACACATTTACTGATACAACTAACTCTTGGATCAATTTCCCAAGTGATTTCTAATGGAGTATCTTGAGCCACGCGAAGAAGGTCTCTACTTTACTGCATTGAGAACAACAACCATTCCTTGTGAGACATGCATTAAATGTGAGAACCATTTTCCAATGATGAGTAGTGATTATGATTGCATTAATTTTGACATTGAGCACCGCAAATTTACCAACACGGGTAGCAATTAGTAACCTGGCTCGAGACTACATGAGCGGCAAGTCTTGGAGCAATTAGGCATCGAGATACACACAAGCACATTGTCATTCCACGCAAGGTTTGAGGTGTTATACGGAGAGTAAACAAAAAAAACGTCTCTTCAATATTTTGTATGAATTGCTCCAAGACCTGTTATAGCACACTCTAAGTGACTCGTTTGCCTTTTAATTGAACAAATTTCTATAATTGTTTACAATTCTTGAATTCAAAAAGGTCTGATTTCGATGAATTCGCAAATTCGCAATAGTTGAACAAAATTTATAATGGTATTCGTTTACATACACTATACTCAGCATTGCCTTGCACCCTTAAGTTAATTTGCCCCACTGTCGTGCTATTTTATATTCATGGAAATCCCCTAACTAACGATAGCAATAGAAAGTAACTTATTAAAAAAAGTGCAAGTTATAAGAAAGCATAATGTCATTAAAAGAAAACGCAACTTATGGTTCACAGGTTCTGGTACATTGCAAATAAATTAAACAAAACAACAAAAGGTAAACCCAATGCAAAATACATCATCATGAAACATAAAAAACATTACAGATTAACAAAAATTGGATTCAATACATCAAAACTCAAATCATTGCAAAGCAAGGTGATTTCCATCAATTCTTTTCGATCTTTATGGATTTCAATTTCACAAGTTTGTTAGTCAATCCTTCCCCAACCTCTGTTTCAGCCACCGTAGAACACACACTGTTCGCAAGCCTTTTCCCAATTGCCTTGTTGGTGGTTGTAACCTGATCATCCTTTAACTTGTTATCCGATTTTGTAGAGGCACCACACTCAAACAACATATTATGTGAATGTAATCATCAAAATTGGGTTTTCGGGAAATCAGTCACAATCTATATTAATAAGGATGTAGCGACAAATGCGAATAGGTCATTAGTATAATACACAGGGGGATAACATATTACTACTCACAAATTCAACATCAAATTCAACCACGTAGGTCCTGTATTTGATACGCAACTGATTAACTATCTTATCAAACTCGGAGCTGGGATTTGGATCCAACGGAGCTATCACAAACACACAAAAAATGATTAGTAAGAAGAAAGTAATACAAAACGTGCTAGCAAATCAGGAAAGGATGGAGAAATCGAACCAGTGAGACAGTGGTATGACAGCAATGCCTGCACGTTTTTGTTAACCATTTCGCAGAGGACGAAAGCAGAGTGCATGTGGATCATTAGAGGAGAGGTCGGTCATCTATATATGGCATGAGAAGAGAGATGAATTGCAAGGGACATTTCATGGGAAATCTACAAACAATAAATGTCTACATGGGAACATGGAAAGGCTTACATAATGATGATGGAGTTATAAAGTTTTTGGGGGAAGATTTGAATTTGAACTATGCTTGTAATGTGCGCATTTTGGCTGTGTAATTAATAGAAAATTTAGTGAATAGACCCCACCACTAATGAAGCAAAATGGCACCTAGGTTTAGGATTTGGAAGTAATTAAATATTGTAATTAATGTGGCCTTCTTTGAGCCATGTGAAGCTATATGGGAATTTGGTGCATAGGAAATAGAAATCAAATTTGAATTTCAAATGGTGCATTAAATGTGTGTTGCTATGAGTATTGTGATGTGTGCATACTATTAAAACAACAGATCAATGGCTGAGATGCATTAGGCGCCTAAATGAAGGAGATCAACAACTGACATGAATTGGCACCAAATGAAGTAGGGTCATAAGCATCGAAAAATTAGTTAAAATGCAATATCATCCATAATACAAACAATGAAAAAATTTGACGAAGATGACCTTAATATTATCTTTTTAACATCATTAACAATGTTCATACATTCTAGAAAGTTTCTTTGTATACGACATTGGTAATAGTATCAATGCAATCACTATTTTCATCGGTTAACAAAATTCTCAAACCATTTATTGACGTAACCCTTGAAACTGCAACATACAGTTAATGCTTCAGTTTTATCTTGAGATTGAACATGTTATAGAGCACCGTGGACATTAATGTGCATAGACAATGCATGGAAAATACAAACTCATTTAATGCAATATTGGAAGATGAAAATGTTTCACTTAGGGTAAATTAGTGAATCATGTTTTGGAGGGAAATTTGAAATTCAAAATCGTGTTGTGAAGTGTGCAAAGTAGATGGGAATTTAGTACATTACACCTAATCAATTTTGGCGTCCAAATTAGAAGGGTTCGGGTTTTCCATTAGGGTTGTAATGTTTATTAGGATTAGTTTGATAACCATATTTCGTATCGAGCACCGCACACATTTAATGCTCGAGAGTTGAATTAATACACACAAAAGGGTTTGAGCACCGTAACCATTATTACAAACATTTAATGTGGCACACTATTTGAGTTCACAACCATAAATCGCATTGAGCCCCGTACACATTTAATGCTCCAAATTTGTCTTGAGATTCAACATGTTTATAGAGCACCATGTACATTAATGTGCATAGACAATGCATGGGAAATACAATGTAACACCCATACTAAATTTATCTAGAATATTTAGCATGCGTATTAAATCTGATACTGGATACATTAAAATTTTCAATAACAATAATATACATCTGAATGAATACAAGCTTGCTCGTTTATACACCTAGTAAAGTCCCACTAATGTACGTATATATATTTATATATACAAATACTAATGAAAATCCTGGACTGGTACATGACGAGCAGCTGCACTCCACTCAGCGTCTCCCTGATGAACTTCATCACGAAACTCTTGTTTGCGAACCACCTGCTTACCTGAAACTAAATTAAAGGGATTGGGGTGAGACGAGCGTCTCAGTGAGTTCCACCTACCATAAGCTTCAGGCGATCTCTGGGATCCTAGGATCGCCGTCAGTCTCTACATATCTTAGTGGAAGTTGCCCATAGAAGTTAAGCTTGGGTATATGTACTTGGAGCAAAGTTGGTTAAAGTATCCATAGAAAACATGTGAGTAATTTGTCCTTCTTTACTCCAATATTCACTAGTTTGCCATTAAAAGAAAATTAACCCTTTAGTCCTCTTAGATAATTTTTCTTACTTATTATTTTAACTACTGATAAGGTCTTGGGTTGTTACATACAATCTCATTTAATGCAATATTGGAAAATGAAAATGTTTCACTTAGGGTAAATTAGTGAATCAAGTTTTGGAGGGAAATTTGAAATTCAAAATCGTGTTGTGAAGTGTGCAAAGTAGATGAGAATTTAGTGCATTAGACCTAATCAATTTTCACGTCCAAATTAGTAGGGTTAGGGTTTTCCATTAGGGTTGCAATGTTTATTAGGATTAGTTTGATAACCATATTTCGTATCGAGCAACGCACACATTTAATGCTCGAGAGTTGAATTAATACACACAAAAGGGTTTGAGCACCGTAGCCATTATTACAAACATTTAATGGAAAGCAGAAACCAATAGCTCCCACAAACAGCAGCTGCAAACAGACCAACTTTTATGAAATACCTCCTACATCTAACATTTAAATGAAACTAAAAGGCAGTGAAATTCAAAAGAATATCAAAACTACAACAGATGAATTGCATGAATATATAAATTACAAAAATAATAGTTGCAAATTGTGTGTGTGACAATAACCGCTACTACAACACCTATAGCTAAAAATGAAAAACTCAATAGGCATAAACCCAATCAAAACAACAAGAAAACTGAACAGGCCTAAAACTCAAACTGAATAAGATTCTTATGGAAAACAAATTCATTATAATGACAAAAAATCAGAAGCAATAAATCGCCAAGGAGGATTGCAAATGAGTGATAGACCAAACACTGATGTTTTTTTTTGAAAGGAGACCAATCACTGATGTTAACAATCATAAAATAAAATCATTGCAAATCAACTTCGTTTTGCTCCATGTGGTAAGTCCTGCATCTTGAACAGGTTCATTAGTATATTCTCATTGAACACAACAAAATCATCTATGTTATGTTTGTAGAAGAATATGACATAGTTAAGATTGCATATAAAGTAACCAAAATAAAGATATAATGTTGAAATGACCCTAATACGTTTTTCAAGAGCATTTGCAAACAAAGCTTAAAAGAGAAATCTATGAAGTTATGATGCAAACCTTGTTCCAACATGGATTCCATTCTGCTAAACTTTGTTTTCAACTCCCAAAGTTATGAGGCAACAAAATTCTATGAAGTTAATATCCTCTTACATGAAAATAGTGGGTATAGCAGCCTAACTTGCAAAATATGAAAAGCAGTGATTGAAATTAGACAAAGGTATAATATTATAAGCCAATAATTAAGAACTTAATAACACATACTTTCAAAATTTAACTTCTTCAATCTATTAGAGTAAATATAGAGGGGAGAGGGAGAATAATTTCATTTGATATGAGTATAGTATAGAACAGAGGAGCGAAGAACAGGTTAGTATTAAGCATAGAAATAATATTAGTTTATACAAATATCCTTTGGGATTGGATCATCAAGAGATGCAAAACTAATTAGAATAAAAAACATCTAAAGCAATGCAAATAGATTAAAGTCGATAAGCTCAAGAATAGGTCACTAAAACCAAAGAAAATAAATTCTTAAATTTTACTCAATCAAACCCTTTTGTATGGAGGGTGAAGAGAATATGGCGTGTATTTATAGAGAGAGTAGAGCACCGGTAACCAACTCACATAGCATGGGAAACTACAACTCATTTAATACAATCTTGGAAGAGAAAAAGTCATGCACTCTTGGAAGTCGGAAAAGATACTAACTTAATGAATGAAGTTATGGTGACAAATTTGAATTTTAAACATGGTTGTAATGTGTGCATAACAATTAATATGACAAAGACCACTCCCAATGTGCATAGCAATTATGATTGTGTCATTAAGTTAAGATGCTTGGTAATTGAACCCACAATTAAGGAAGGAGTGGCACCCAATGATGATGTATAGGGCTTGCCATTGAGTTTTAAATGCTTCTTGTGATGTGTGTAGATCAGATTGATTGGAGATCCAACGGCTCACATGAAATGTCGCAAAAAAAAAATAGGGTTAGTGTTTGCAAGGTAGCTGCAATGTTAACAAACATTATATAATAAGATATTTGTAGGCATAGATACTCCGTCGCTTTATGTTATTAACATGAATGCTGTGAGTTTGTCGCAAATTCATCTTTTTTTTTGTTTTTAGCGATTTTAAATTTGTATTGTAATGGTATATTCTATCAATTTTAATGAACGAGTACGAGAGTATAGTTTATTTTTGTCGAAAAAAATCAAAACAAAATTTGATGAAAAATGTAAGCAATTTATTTTTTTGTTGATGAAAACAAACACTCTTCGCTCCTTGTAACAAAAAAAAAAACACTCTTCGCTCCAGCCGCATCCGATCTGACTCACTCTGGCACCTTCACGGCGAGTTCAGTAGACGCCGTTCCTAGTGACAGCAGGTTCCGGCGGAGTCTGAGGAAGAGGAGATGTGAACAATCTGCCTCATATTATTTTATGAAAAAAATGTGAATAGTTAGTTAGATGCATCGAATGGCTCATAATCACCTGACTAATGTGAAAGTAATTCCACATCCGTTGAATTTGGTCCCCCCCACCAACCCCCATCATCACAAAGACAAAGCAAGTTTCAATCCAACGACTCCTTCATTTCTTTGAACTCTCATATTCATAACACTGACAGTGCAAAGCAACCAGCACCTAGTACCTACCACCGGTAACTAACTAACTAACTAACTCATTTTCATTTTTATTTATATCATATCATATCATATGCTTCATTTCAATTCAATTCTCTTTTATTTTTTTAGTCAAGGTACCAGGATGAATCCAACGTTAATCTGCGTCCCTATAATGGGCGAAACAATCCAAAAAATGATAGCTGATATACAAAAAGCTAAACTTAATGGAGCTGACCTTGTCGAAATTCGATTAGATTCTCTAAAAACTTTCAACCCCTCTCAAGATCTTAATACTTTCATGCAGCAGCATCATTCTTTGCCGTTCTTGTTCACTTACAGGTTACATTTTGCTTGTTCTTATGCTTTTTTGTTCATTAATTGATGTCATGTGACATACATGAATGATAATTTTAATTGAATTCAATTCAATTGAATGATGATCAAAATGTTTTACATTTTCTTAGGCCCAAATGGGAAGGTGGTATGTATGATGGTGATGAAAATCAACGCTTGGATGCATTACGGTTAGCCATGGAATTGGAAGCTGATTACATTGACGTTGAACTTAAGGTTTGTTTATTTTCCAATCAAATAACATCTTCATTATTAATATAAGTGCTTATTAAGCTTACTCGGTTCACACGGATTAGCGGAGTTATCTTTTTACAAATAATTATTAAAAAAAAACAAAACTTTGGGGGAGGTAGGTTCTGTTGCTATGATAGTTGTGATGTACTAATATATATACATCCAAATATGCCTTTTTGTTAGTTTATCAGGATTAATGGTAAAATTTCAATCTTTGCATCATGCTATAGGATTTTCCGATTTGGCATTGAGCATTTCTTTAGGAACTCATCTGTGCTGGTTGAATGCCTTTAACTTGTAAATTAAAGGTTGCGGACTCAATAGTTAACAATTTATCATTGTTTAAAAAGTCTTTGCTGTCATTTGATAAAGCTGGATACTGTCATCATATTATTTGCTATCTGATGACTTAATTCTAAACTTAGTGCAACATTTCCTGTTCCTGCCATATCTCCAAAGGTTGCTCACCAGTTCTACGACTCTATACGCGGGAAGACATACAAGAAAACCAAGGTCATTGTTTCATCTCACAATTATCAGCAAACTCCGTCAGTTGAGGATCTTGGCAACCTTGTTGCAAGAATACAGGCAACTGGGGCAGACATAGTAAAGATTGCAACGACTGCCGTGGAGATCACTGATGTGGCACGGATGTTTCAAATTATGGTGCATTCTCAAGTAAGACACGTATGTTTGATAGTGGAAATTTTGAATAAAATGTTGATCACATACACATTCTCCCTTATATTTTATGGTGGGCTGTGGACCTTATACATTTGTGTGTTCAAAATATTGCATGATCATAATGGTAAAAGTACTTCAAGGTTGGTTAGGAACTTAATTTCTTTCTGATTGATAGACAGCTAAGTTGAGGAAGAGAGGTCAAAATTATTGTTATCGATATGCGTATAGATGAAGATAAAGGTACCAATGCAATGTAAGCAAATGCAAATTTTAATCAACGTTTTGCCTGTACCATTTAAAGCAATATGCTGATGGTGCTAGGATGAACTCATGATGTACTTCGCCGTTACATGTTAAATAAAAATCTGCAATAGGTTTGGATTGTATGAATGTCTCATATATTAATGCTTAAATTATTATGTTGCCAATTTCAAGTCTCATACACTCATTCCCTTCAAACAGCATTAATATAGCTGATTATTTTTGTCTGGTAATGCTTAAATTTACGATTACTGCATTAAGGGGTGTTTTGTGACAAAAAATAATTTTAACACAACTATTGTTGAAAATTCCAGGTTCCATTCATTGGACTTGTTATGGGCGACAGGGGATTAATTTCACGTATACTTTGTGCAAAATTTGGTGGGTATCTTACTTTTGGTACGCTTGAGTCAGGGGTAGTTTCAGCTCCAGGTCAACCTACACTTAAGGATCTGTTGCATCTATACAATTTCAGACAACTTGGACCTGATACAAAAGTATATGGGATTGTTGGAAAGCCTGTCAGTCACAGTAAATCACCCATATTGTTCAATGAAGCCTTCAAGACAATTGGTTTTGATGGAGTTTTTGTATTTTTATTGGTGGATGATCTTGCCAATTTTTTAAGGACTTACTCATCAACAGATTTTGTGGGATTCAGGTTCGAACTCCTTATGAAGATTGTTTGAATTATGTATTCTAATTTTTGGCATTTCTTGCATGTCTTGTTTGGTCATGTTATGGTAAATGGTATTATGGTAGTACATGCTAAATTCTCATTGCATGCTATGCTACAAACCTTATTTGGGTTTGCTAATGAGCCATGTGTGGAGAGGTGCTATTAATCTACTGCATATCCATTTGTGGCTTGGGTTATTGAAATGTTGGTCCACTAAGTGTTTAGGATACTTGCTACTTCACAATATTTCAAAACATAGGAAGTGCTGTCGAGGTAATTTCAAAAGAATATATAATCTTGCTAGGTTTTTTTTTTTCTAGTAATTTTATGGTTAGTTTGATTTGAAGTCTGCAATTTCTAAGGCTTGTTTCATGTTAGCTTACAAACATAACTTTTTAAGGTTATTGAATCTTTAATATTTCCTGCCGGACATCGACTGTAGTTGGTATACATGTTTTATGATACATTTGTTATGCACTAGGTTATTGTTAGGAACCCAAGAATTGGATTCCAAGGGAAAAACACTTTTATTAAAAAATAGGAAATAAAAAGAGAGCAAGCTCTCCTACACCGACCAATCAAAATTCAAAACTAAGATATGCCAAAGATCCGAGTTTTTTTTTTTAAAAAAAAAAAGAAGACGCCAATGATGATTTCTAAGGGAATGGAAGTCTTTATTTATAGACTTCCTATACAATAGAAACAGACAAAGGATCACAAGCAACTAACTTAAAAGAAAAACAGCCAAATAAACAACTAACTTACTAACTCTCCCTATTCTAACTTCCTAACTTATTCTCCCTGTTCTAACTCCTAACAGTTATATATTTGATATCGCTATAATTTATTTGGTGTATTTTTAACTAAAACAATTACAAGTATAGGAGTTCACGAAGCATTTGTAGATTCATAGTCTTTTGAAATCAAGGGCTCTGGGCTGTAAAGGTGTACAAGAAACATTAAGCGGTTATGTAATCGTGTATTTGATTGATCTAATACAATCAAGCCCTTGCTTAAATGCCCAAGGAGCTCTATTTTTTTCCCACTTTTATGAATATCATCCTATTATCCTTTTAAACTCTTATCTTTCTTTCCTGTTGCACATTATCTCCTTTTTCATTCTTCAGATCTCTAGTACATCATTCTAGTTCAATCGTTTTTGTTTTGTGTTGGATAGTTAAACCTCTCACACCACTAGAGTTTGATCTTTAATAATGTATTTCAGCGTTACCATTCCTCACAAGGAGGCAGCCCTTAAGTGTTGTGACGAGGTCGATCCAGTGGCTAAGGTATTTGGTTATTAATTTACATTGTGTTACAATGTATGTTCAATAATGTTGGATCTGTATTAAGAGTTTTTATTTTCTTTCATAATTCTTCGAATTGGTTACGCAGTCAATAGGAGCTGTAAACTGCGTTGTAAGACGACCAACAGATGGGAAGTTGATTGGCTATAACACAGATTATATTGGTGCTATTTCTGCTATTGAGGATGGGCTACGAGGTAGTTGTTGTATCTAGCAGCATGAAAATTTATACTTACTGTTGTAGGTAACTCGTCTCCTGAGATGTCCTGTGTACATCAATTGTTTCTTGGCAGGTAAACATAATGATAGTGGCACAGCTGTTTCGCCATTGGCTGGTAAGCTGTTTGTTGTTATTGGGGCCGGTGGTGCTGGGAAGGCACTTGCTTATGGTGCAAAAGAGAAAGGAGCAAGGATTGTGATTGCAAACCGCACCTATGGTAAGTTCTTGATAAGTATTTTCCTGCCTAGAGTTAAAGGAAGTTGAATTGCAAAAGATTATTCCAGGATCTTGTTTCTAAACACCATATGTTGGAGATAGCTGATGATAAGATGAATTCTTTTAATTGATTAAATGGATGGTAGTTATCTTCATGAGATGCTTTCTTGGGTTCTATTTCTTCTCGTGTCTCTAGATATCAACTTGCACTCTGTAGATATTATTATCTTACCTGTTTATGTTTCAGCTTTTGCTTTCCCCTGTATGCATTACTATCCTTTTGCTTATTAACATTCCTCTCTTAAATAAGAAAAGGTTTCTTCATTTACTATATTTTGTATTCCAAACTCATGTTAGTACATTTGTTTATTCAGTTCATTGTCTCATGGATTCAAAATATTTACACAAGTTTTGCACAATATTGTGTGTTGCTTGCCGTTTCAATCAGCGTTGCATTCACCATATAGCTTTTCTGACAAACAATTTTGGCAATTGATTCCGCTCCCCTTGTCAAACATATTTGTTGATGCACTATGTGTATTGTTTATATATAGATCGTGCCAGAGAACTTGCTGATGTAATCGGTGGAGATGCTCTAACCCTCAGTGATTTAGATAATTACCATCCAGAGGATGGTATGATTCTAGCAAACACAACTTCAATCGGAATGCAACCAAAAGTTGATGAAACACCTATTTCAAAGGTATGCTACTTATATGGCCGTACTAAACCAATTAGGGCCTTGTGCTATTATTGTTAGCGGAACTTTTGAGTTTGATATGTTAAATGAGCATCACATCTACGTTGATTTTTCTAGTGAAGATTGAATTTCTATTCAAATGAAACATAATTATTTGTTTTGAAAATATATTTTTCATTAGCTGATTTTACTTAAAAAAATTAATATCACAATATGCTATGTTGGTTCCAATAAAATCACATCATGATGCCACCGTGTTAAGTTGCTTCCTAGAATATCTTCACAAGTATCTATGATGAGATGCAATTGGATGCATATGTAAAATTATTTTATAGTGGTCGTGCTTACAGATTAAATTATGTTTATTCCCATTTCCTTAACATAATTTTGGTTGGGAATCATTATAGTTTATGATGTTTTAATGCCGCTTAAGGCCTTAAGCCATGTTTGTGACTTAGACCTTTTGGTTTGAAATATTTATGCTCTCTATGATTGTGTATTTGTTTGGTATAGTTGAGTTTTACTTGAACAAAATGCCAAAAACTTGGCCATCAAAATACTCATTCTTTAAGTGGAAGTGGAGCGGTGACCCAAACAAAAGCATTTCTACCACATATTTATGTTTGGCCGTGGCGTTTCTATTCTAGATGGATGTTACTGTCAAATATTGTTTTTATTAAGGCACAGAATATCTTATATGGGACGAGAGTAAGTTGACCTTCAGGGAACTAATCACTTCTTTGTTTTTTGCAGCATGCATTGAAATTTTACTCTCTGGTTTTTGATGCTGTCTACACGCCAAAAATGACTAGACTCTTGATAGAAGCAGAAGAATCTGGAGCCACTATTGTAACAGGACTGGAGATGTTTATTGGACAAGCATATCGACAATATGAGCATTATACTGGATTGCCAGGTAAACTGACAGTAAAAAATTTAATAGACTATGTTCCACAGACTTTTTGGCCATGATTTTGTTGTCCCTCTTTCAGTGGTTTGTACTTTATTTGATTGAATAGTTATAACATCTTATGTTGCTTCTTTGATTTCGTTTCGCATTTGCAGCACCAAAAGAACTCTTCAGAAAAATTATGGAAAACTATTGATGAGGTTTGCAAGCCCTAACTTCTATCTCACTGATCATATTTTCTTTCGTATTGAAAGTTATCACCTTGTGCTTATAATTCAAATCCAGTACTCCATACGTGATTGCTTTAGAGAATGTAGTGAATGTAACTATCTTTGGTGATTTTACTTATTATCTGAATACGATGACTATTGAGCATTTTATTTGTCGCAATATCATCGCACAATGTATTATTTTTTATTTTTTTGTAAAAAATTAATCTATTAATTTTCTTTGAAAATTCCTTTGTTTTATGCTCAATTGTTAAATTACAGTAGCAGCAAGTCAGCAACTAGCAAGTATATTTTTTTTTTAAGGTTTAGTTTGAGAAAACATGTTCTATTTTCACATTTAATTATAAAAAATATCATTTTGTTTTCACTGCATTTCCTATTTTGTATAGGAAATCGTGAAAATAATAGGAAAGTTGATTTCACAATTTTTTATACAAACTATTGGAAACAGGAGGTGAAATGAAAACAAACTTTTGTAATTAAAAATGAATGTAAGAAATAAAGACAAAAATCACTCCCTCTAAACAGAACCTTATACTTCCTGCTCACCTTTTCAATTTACTATTATATATATTTTTTTTGTCATCAAACTTTTTGCACGAAATGCTTATTATCCTTTGAAACACAAGTTACAGACAGGTCTTA
Organism: Medicago ruthenica; assembly: GCA_018208015.1. Classification (NCBI taxonomy): domain Eukaryota; kingdom Viridiplantae; phylum Streptophyta; class Magnoliopsida; order Fabales; family Fabaceae; genus Medicago; species Medicago ruthenica. The sequence continues at coordinate 61,634 of WNNG01000233.1, forward strand.
TTAACTGTGTTTGGTTATTTGTTCTTTGCATTCTTAATGTAATAGGACGACAGCAATAAGGCCTAATAATTCCTAACTGAAAAGGGAATGTTTGTGTGCAGAGTGCATCTTAATCCTAGAAGCAGGATGGTGAGCAGCATTGCTTACATTTGTTGTTTTAACTTCAAGGTTGTGAACGCTGGTTGAGTTTGTTCAATCTTTTCAACGTAGATGGTGAGCAACATTGCTTACATTTACTGCATTTATCCTTCCCGGCAATCACAATGAATATTAGCAAAAAGTTTTGCCTTGTAATTTGTATTGTATTGTATGCATGTAACTTTTTAAAGCTGAAGAAGCATTGTTTTCTGATTGATTTTTTTGAGAAAAATTAAACAAAAATACTAGCAAGGTACTTGCTTTTGATGAGCGTTTGTATGTGTAACAACTCGAATGGTAACAATTCTTTAAAAACTAAAAATGAGTTTTAAAAGTTTTCACGTGTCTATATTTGTTTTAAACGAGTCTAACACGTTATCCCACAATTATTTTTAATGGTTAAGATTATAGACATGGCAACGGGGCGGGGGCGGGTTTTAACATACCCGGCCCCGCCCCTGTTTCACTGTACCCAGCCCCGCCCCCAAACCCTGTCGGGGATAGAAATTGTACACCCAGACCTGCCCCCAACGAGGACGGGTTTCCCAGCCCCGCCCTAACCCCACCCGTGAAAATTGTAGTAAAAAAAATTATTTTTTTCACAGTAACAAAAAGAACTAATAACAAAAGCTTCTAAAAAACCTGTTTAGTGGGAAGATAATTAAAACAAAAGCTTCTAACAAGCTTAGAACATCTTCAAATTTTGTCTAAATATTATTACAACTCATAACCAATCCATATTCAAAACGACAAAAGCTTCCAAAGAGCTCATAACATTTTAAGTTCGTTCTCAATGTCATTTTAGCTCGGAACCAATACATATTCAAAACAACAAAGTATTTCAAATTATCAAAACAAAAAAAGTTTCAAATGAACCAAGTTTAATAAAAATCATCATCTTCAAGGCGGGAGATTGCAACAGAAGTAACGTCAGTTATCAATGGTTCTGTCGGTTCACCTATATTGAAAAATAAAAGTTAGAATATAAATATTTAACTTGACAATTGACGGGTTAGCACTTTCATTTGGAGTTGGTTGATGTGAACTTTCTTGTCCATTTGGAGTTGGTTGATGTGAACTTTCTTGTCCATTTAGAGTTGGATGATGTGTACTTCCTTGAGAAATGAGTGGACATTGTGGTTGAGAGGTACCTTCATAACAGTTATTGCGTTTCAAACCAAATAAGAAAGCTACTAAACCATAGATTTACAATCTGTCATTAGTAGATGTTTCCATGGTATGTAGCCAGATGTTTTCATGGTATGCAACATATGTTTTCAAGGTATGAGCAGACATTTGAAAAGGCTAATGTAAATTCTGTGCTAAAGTAGTGCTTCTGCTATAATGAGATGCATGAATATAATAACTACCTAGCAAACAAAACCAACATTGTAAGAAGACAACAACTAAACATCTATAATGAGATGCATGAATATAATAACTACCTAGCAAACAAACCAACATAGTAAAAAGACAACAACTAAACATATACACTAAACAATCAATTGATCAAATTGAACAAACAGGTGTCAGATTACAAATTTTCAGCACCTGCACTGCAATATCAGATAGGGATAACTGTAAAAATTTATTCTCATCAGAATTCAAAAACACTAACAAAAAAACTATGTTGTTGAAAATGAATTTTAGTAGCCTCAGACCGTCCTAGTTCAAAGTTTCAACAAATGCAAGAACTTGCATTTCAGAACCATATATAAAGTCTCCATCATAAGCTACAATGTAACAGAAATAATAAATTTACATAATTAAAAAAATAATTGCAGAAACAATAGAAGAAAAATATAAAAAAAAAACGAAATTGGTGTACACAATTAATGTTTATGAGGCATCAGATCTTCCTATTCAAATAAAAGATTCACAGAACTCAAATCAGTGTTTAAGTTCTCAATGATTTGAAAGATTCATCATTTGGCCAATTGGAATTGAAAACATATAGACATAAAACAAATGATTCTATGAAATAAAGAACAAACAATAATACTGCTCAGAAAGTAACAAATTATATCACAATAAAATTTCATATGTCCACACATAATTGATGCAACATCATCATCATAGCAGAAGTATCCCAATTTCAATAAAACATAAGAGTAGCACATAAAATTAAAAAATAAAGTAAAAAACAAACTATTGATTGAATTGAATCTCAGATACATTCCAAAGTTGGAAGTGGCAGACAATCAACAAGGCATCATTTCAGTCCGCCCGTCTGCTTTTCTACATCATTGATTAACAATTACACAGATTAATTAAAATGAAATTTCTCCTGGCATTAAAAACAATCATAATGGTAATAACATTCAAATTCCATGAATTTAACAGAGAAAATTCAATAAAAAATAAGAAGGGTTTTAGTTTTTACTTTTCCGGTGGCAGTGGAAGGAAGGAGAGAACCGGCGGCGGCTGCGATTTGGTGGAACACGGTGGATGTGAGGTGAACAGTGAAACAGAAACACGGCTGATGAAGCTTAAGAGGAAATTAGGTTTTCAGTTTCCTTCTCCTTATATACTTGCTAATTTAAGGGTAAAATAAGGGTAATCTGGTAAATTTGCATATACGGGTGCGGGGCGGGGGTGGGTGCGGGGCGGGTGTGACTACCCCCAACCCCGGCCCCGCATTAAAACCACGGGTTTTCCCCGCACCCGCACCCAGACCCAGTTAATTAGGTTTTTCCCCGTTAAAATTGGGGCGGGGGCGGGTGGAACCCGGCAGGTGCGGGTTGTGTTGCCATGTCTAGAACGAGTTCTTGTATAAAAACACTTCATAAATTTGTCATACACGTTATTCTCCTTGAATAGTGGAATTTGTATGCAAGAGCTAGTTTTGATGTCGAAGGAATCTACTAATTATGATTTGGCACAAAAATGCAAAAAAGTTTTAGTTGCAATAATAGCAACTATGTGCAACTACTTTTGTTGGTCTCCATCACGTACAAGCCTCATATGAGACCCCTTGTGAATCATGCTACCTAAAAACTCTCCACCTCGCTGCCCATGCATGTTCTACTTCAAATAATCACTCAAGAACCAAACTCATAAGTTCCCTAGTCAATTGGACGGTTTACTATCCATGTAGATTCCGTGATAAAAGTGTTCATAATATTCCAAATATGTTAAATATTTTGTCTTGTGCATTTCATATGCAATTTAGTCCATGATATGATGTGACATTGATGTGGGATTCATGTGAAAAAAATGTGTTTATATTTAACAAATTACATCATAGTCTCTAAGCAAAAAAGTTAATAAATAAACTATTTTGAGTGATGAATTACAATTTCAATATCAAGGATACAATTGCTAATTCATAGAATATCACCGTTTATGAAATAAATAACTTTAATCAAATTAGTTCTTGTTGTCCAAAGGAATGTTCAACATTTCTCAAATATGATTATCTCAGTCCAAGAAAATTAGGAAAAAAAAGTTAAAATTTCAAGAGTAAAAACAATAAATTTAGACTGCAAAATATTAGATATAAGCAAGATCCCTGAACAAACTTTCCCTCAAAAAGAAACTACTACATACTTGAATGAGAGTGTGATTGAGAGAAATCATGAATGAATATTTTGTAAATTTGAAGAATAAAACTTAAGGATATTTTCCCACAAAATTTCTAGAATGGTTCGGAACACACTCACGATGATAACGCTCTTAGTTCCGTTGCTGCTATCGCTGGCGTTGCCAACTGTTCTGGCTTGGGGAAAAGATGGTCACTATGCAATTTGTAAAATTACACAGGTAACCCTAACCCCTATTCACTACACTACTCTTCACCTAATTCATCATTTGATTCTAATAAATTCAAACCCTAATTTTAGGAGTATCTTAGTGAAGATGCTCTATTTGCAGTCAAACAATTACTTCCAGATTCTGCTGAAGGTGATCTTGCTTCAGTTTGCTCTTGGCCTGATGAGATTCGCCATAATTACCATTATCGTTGGAGTAGTCCTTTGCATTATATCGATACACCAGATTTCAAATGTAACTATCAATATTGCAGTAAGTAACATTATTTCATATTTTGCTAAAAATTTCCTGATAGCATATATCAAACAAGCTAGCCCATAGCGGATAAGCTAATGAATTCTATTTGTAGTGTTTGTTAAAACTAGTGCTTGAATAACAAGGGGGTTGGGTAGATCAACTCATTTGAGTTCAAACCAGACGAAGGAGTAAATATTAACCTAATATATTAAAAATAACAAGGGTAAAATTTAGCGAAGAAATGATAAGCTATAAGTTCATACGCTCCTTGAAGTGGCTTATAAAAAAATGTTATAAACTAGTGAAAAAAACACTATAAGCTTGTGAGAAAACATTGTCACCAAACAAGTCTATTTTTGTCATAATGTTATAAATTAGTAAAAAAACACTAAGCTTTTGAGAAAACATTGTCACCAAACAGGTCTATTTTTGTCATATGAGCTTATAAACTATAAGCTAAAAAATTGACCTTGGCAAACATAGCTTTAGATTGCTTAATATGTCCATGTGCTTCACAAATTACTTCAACGTTTCTTGCAATTCTTATAGGAGACTGTCATGATTCTTATGGACATAAGCATAGATGTGTTACTGGAGCAATATACAATTATACAATGCAATTAAAATTAGCTAATGCTGATGCTTCATCCAAATTAAAATGTAAGCATTTACGAATTAAATTCTTAATTTGCTTGTTTTATTTGAAGATAGGTCCTTGAATTTATTACTTACTTTCCTCTCTTAATACTTTCCTCTCTTAATTACAGATAACTTGACAGAGGCACTTATGTTCTTGTCACATTTTGTTGGAGATGTTCATCAGGTTTGTTCTTCCTGGTTCCTATTCAAAACCTAATGAACAATTGAATAAATACCTAGTTTAATTTCAGAAGTACATACGATTTCCAAATCCTTGATTTTCATCAGTGGCTTACTATAATATGGGTAGGTAAGTTGAGAAATAAGAATGTTAAACTTCAAAACCGGGATTGATGGGAATGGTTATGATATTATTCATTGTGTATATTATAAAACTTAAAATCACATGGTTAAATATATTTTCTCTTTTAAAAAATTGTGCTTTTGAGGTGATATTTTTTTTCTGGTTCCCATTTTCCGGTGCAGCCCCTACATGTTGGTTTTACTGGAGACCTAGGTGGAAACACAATAACAGTTCGTTGGTACAGGAGGAAAACAAATCTTCATCACGTAAGTGCTACAGATCGGATTGTATGCTATGCTACTTGATCAGGCTAATTGCATTCCGCATTCCGCAACCTAACTAACTTGTATATTGGGCCTTTTCTCCAATTATTAACGGAGTGTTTGTGATTGATTCAGAATTTGCCTTTTCCTTCTTTTATTTCATTAAAGATTGACAGTTATATCATAACTTTACCTGCATGGAAGCTCTATAGGATTATTGATTTTGTATATTGCTGCTTTTAATTGTGGCTGGGAGAAATAAGTTAGATAGGAGAGAGGAAGAGGAAGATTATGGATCTGTATATAATAAAAGGTTAAAGTAATAAATTTGAATTCTATGTATGCCATAGATTCTTAAACTTGGCGTTTGATGTCATGCTTTTGTATTCTGATAGAAAGTGGTTTAGATTTTTAACTAAAAGACTTGTCATATTCTCACATAGCCAGGATGTGTAGCTAAAGATTCACCTACCTTTGAAATTGCTTCATATTTACCTTGCCACTATGTTCTTGTACACATTTCTTTTGGTTTTGATCTGTTGATCATAATGTTTGTGCTACCTGTCCTTGTCAATAATATAGTAAATTTAGTATGTTTGGTTTTGTTCCAGGTATGGGATAACATGATTATTGAGTCTGCTCTGAAAAAGTTCTATGGTTCAGATCTTTCAACTATGATACAGGCAATTCAAAGGAATATTAGTGTAATTTCTTCACCGTATCTTTATGCATTTATTCAAATGACGGGGATACCAATTGATGTTTTTTCTTTTGGCTATCACACTTATTTCTTTGCTTGGACTTGTAATGTGTACCTGTATATGACCCAAGACCAACTATTGTTTTTACTCACTTTCTGCAGGATATTTGGTCAAATGATGTATCTATTTGGGAACATTGTGCACACAATCACACAGCATGTCCAGATCGGTGCGTGCCTAATACATTTCCTGTTCCACCTTCATCATTTTGCTCTAGTTTTAACTGATTGGTTGCTGAGTATTGAATTGTTTACACTTTTTATTGCTTGGCATTCAATATTTTCATATCTCTGTTGCCATGTTTCTTGTATTCATTTGGTGTGCCTTATTGTCAAAATTCTGTAATCTTCGCCTGGAAAATACCGTGAATTGATGATTTTGAAATTAGTTATTGAATTTTATTCAAGTTCAATGCTATAAAATGTTAGCCTGTGTGTTTGTGTTTTGACAGGGACATGGACTTCCCTTGATTTTCCATAATTGCATATTACTAGATATTAAATAACTACTTACATACAACTGAGATAAGAAATTGATATCAAACAACTGAGATGAGAAATTGATATCATGATTTTGTTGATTATATTCAGGTATGCTTCTGAGAGTATTAGCTTGGCATGCAAGTTTGCGTATAAGAATGCTACACCGGGAAGCACTTTGGAAGGTAATTCCCTAGTTTTTCATCTATAAACATTTTTTTTTTGGAACTCTAGAGACTTCCTCCTCGTCTTTTGTAAGGTAGTTTTGTTTCTTGAGCTCATTGTTTTCCTTAGCTTCAAAGAAGCTTCCTTGTTTTATAAGAAAAAGGGACTGATTTTCTCATTTGAACAAATCTATTTCATCCTATGCTTTTCTGTATTGTGTTCTTTTCTATTTTAAGACGATTATTGATCCTCATGCATTGCATTCTTTTTCTCTTATAGATTTCTAGTGAATCATTTCTTTATTTATTGATTTGTCAAATAACAATAAATACGAAATCCTAAATACATGTCATATCCTCATATTGTTCTTTGTATTTGGACATCAAAGCACATGGCCAGTAGCTTTCGATGATTGCCAACAATGTACAATTTCTCTCTCTTTATTTTATAGTCCCTGAAGGATGACTTCTCATACATTGTTATTCTTCTTGATGTAGATGAGTATTTCCTTTCTCGGCTGCCTATTGTGGAGAAAAGGCTGGCTCAAGGTGGTGTGCGACTGGCATCTATCCTCAACCGCATTTTCACTCCGAAGACCGGAATAGCTCAAGCTTAAAACTAATATATTTCAGTAGTGTATATATTTAGAGATGATTGTTTCTTCCTTAACCTACTGGTTCTTAGCGAAAGAGGCCTTGATAATATGAAATTCGACTAGGTAAGTAAAGTCTAACAACTTTTGGAAAAAAGAGAATAAAACCTAACGAAATTGTTTAAAAAGATTTGAACTCAAAATTTTCCAATGATTCGTCCCTAATTCCATATATATAGTTAAGAAATGTGAACCAGTATATATTTTTTCTTCTCAAATGCATGCACAATTTATACAATAGTATTACATATTTTGGTTACTATTACTTCTCATGAGAGAAACTTTTTTAAATTTACATTGTTATAAACTAATTTACAATCTACTATATTACAAAATAAATCAAATAGCATTGCTTTGATTTCTATTAAAAACTTTTTTTTTTTAAGAAACTTGATTGTGAAAATGTTATAATGGTTTCTTAGCAAAAAATACAAGAAAAACAAATCAAATTATGATGAAACACAAATCTTGAGCTTTGCCCATGCCAGTAAAAAATTCAAAATCTTAGAATGGGTCACGGTTGAAAACACACAAATCAAGATTAATAACCTTGATCGAGTTCGTATCCTCTCAATTTGTCAAAATAAATAGACGACTCAGTTTAAAGAGATAAACTTAAAGATGATTTTTTTTTTTTTTTTACAAATTAAAGTTGTGTCAATTAATTTATGTTGTTGCCGAGAATGTTAACTCTGCTTTATCTCCCTCTGAAAAGAAAAACTCATCTTTATCTAAGTTTTATCTATCTTGCAGTTGAACTCTTGATTATCAGTTTTTCTACCGAGAATAGAGGGTTTACACAAAAAATTATGAGTACAAATTGTATTATTAACTAGTGTAATGACCCGTGCTTCCAAGCACGGGATACATTGACTTTAAATTTTTTAATGAATTTTGTGCATTACAATGTCATAAAACCAATCAATTCAAAAAATATAATATTGATCGCATATTTAGTTTTTTTTTATTTTCTCACAATAGTCTCCTTTTTATGTTGTATAAAATAGGGAGACAATAGATTACAATAAAGAAAAAAGTAGCAACTTTATTTTTGTAATTTAAACACCAACCCAAAAATTTAGCTAGCAATGTGGTATTTTATATTCTTATTCAAAACTTGAGCAATAAATTACAATAATTTGATGAAAAGTACTATTAAACCTAAAATATATAATACTGTAAATATTTATTGTCGTCTCACACAAAAAATTAACAAGTTAATACACATTTGTTACGTAAATATTTTTTTTTGAAGGAATTTGTTACGTAAAGATGTCAACTATGATAAGTAAATTTTGTGTATTTAATTATGGTAGGTATATATTAACAACATAAATTTAAATGACTTTGGAATTTAACATATAAAAAATTTAATATATTATTTAATATGTATTTTTTGGGGCATATATAAGACCGGCAAACATATTATATTCATTGAGATAAATAACAATTTAATCCACTACCTCAAAGGACACAAATAATAATAATAATAATAATTATTATTATTTTAATAATCGGGTTTTCCAATCGTAAGTCAACCTCATTCATTACTCAAAGGTACAATTCCTCTTCCACTTCTAAGTTTCAATTCCAATTCTGATTTTCTGTATCTTTTCAATTCATCCTCCACTTCTCTCTTCTTTTTCTCTTGAGAATTTGAAATGTTCAGAGTACGTTTTGAGACCCAAATCATTGTGTTGCGGCTTATGTTCATGTTGTTGGCGGCTTCTCTTCTAGCCTTTTCCACCGATTCTAGTAAATCCAAGCTATCTTCAAGGTCTTTTCTTTTTCGATGGCAGAAGCAGATTCACAACCTTGGCACAGATAAGAAATCTCTAATATCGTGCCCCATGCTCCTTGCAAAACCCAATGGATTACCAATGACACTGTGCCCCACTACTAACATTGTTTTTTATTTTCGCAGGGAGCTTTGTTGGGATCTATATAATTTGGTGCTATTACACAAATGAATTATTATCCTGTAATTTTGTTGAATGAACAAAAGTAAGTATTAGTTTTTATATCGCTCCACAGGGATTAATGTGATATCATAAACCGTTCAACTTCGATTATTGTCTTAAGTTAGGGTTTAACTTGTTTTTATACTACACTACTCATCATTTTAAAAACTTTATAAATAAATAGTAGAGTAATAGGATATAGAAGGTGTTAGGATTAACTTTCATCAATCAAACATCGTTTATATCCGATTGATTACAAATACGAATTCTAGCGTTTTCTTATATATGACATTATTACGTATTGCTCAACAACATCATTGATTTCCCAAATGACGTCGTGAGATCGATTGTATCGTTTAATCGATGATTTCTCAATCTATTAAATGATCCAAAAGCTTTACGATCCAATACTATAATGTAATTATCAAAACCAAATCCCATTTCTAGAATTTCTTATCTTGATAGAAAATCATTCTAAACCTAGATTCAAAAGTCTTTTTCAACAACATTTAAATCAAACATAAGATTGAAAAGCAAGAAGAAATTCAATGGTATATAAAAATTGCTAGAATCATATATTGAATAACCAAAAGTTTACAACATGAATGATTGATTACCTATTAATCCCAACAAAGGAGATTAGTTGATCATTGTCATGACAACTCTTGCAAAATAAGAAAGGAAGATGAAGATATGTGAGAGCTTGATGTCTCAAAGCTTCTTAAGATCTTCTTCAATCCAAATCTAATTGCTATTTGAAGTTCTTCTCCCTCTATGCCTATTCTCTCTCAAAGATAACAAGTTTTCTAAGCTCTGGAAAATATTAAAACTGATAAAAAGCTATCTCTCTAAAAAATGAGCTTAAAATTCTATAAATATGCTGAGAAAATGTTCGCTCGCTACAAGCGACCAGCCTGTCGCTTGTAGCGAGGACTTCAATTGGCCAATCATAGAGCTCCACGTCATCATCAGCATTAAACCTCCCCTTTGATCGCTGTAGCGACAAGGTCTGTCGCTACTAGCGATGGATCATTGAAATTCCCTGCCTAGGCTCGCTTCTAGCGTCCAGTTCATCGCTTCAAGCGATGAACTCTTGATAATCCCTGCCTAAGCTCACTTCTGGCGATGGATGCTGCGCTTCAAGCGATGGATGTCTGGAAATCCCTGCCTAACCTCGCTACTAGCGATGAGTCCTGCGCTTGTAGCGATGGCATCAAGAAAAGCTTCATTCTTTTGCTTCAATCAGGTTCAAGCATGTATTTCCTGCATAATCACATGGGGTAAGGCTTAGGATCACATTTATTGCATTTCTAACACATTTATGCCCTAATCCTAAGGTAACTTGTAAAGCAAGTAAGCATAAGTGGCCTAAAATGTATCAAAATATAACACCTTTTAGGCACTTATCAGTCCTTGACGCTTATCTTTCCACTAAGTTCCTCATTATGAAATATCCGCTGGACAATGGACGGGTCAGCGCTATCAGAGCAGATCAGAAAATTGCACGAGAATGTTATCACAACAGTTTGAAGCTGCAGAGAGAGAAGAAAGGAACCAGCAACCCGAAAGCACATCAAGTGAACTTCGTTAGCACAAACCTAGAAGAAGAGTTTCAGCAAGAGCGCATAGGAACAGCGAGAGGTCCAAAAGAAACAAGCACGAATTTCGCCGCTCATCAGCCGACAAATATGCTTAGCGTGTGTGTCGTCGCCTCGCTCTTTATCCAATCCAGCAAGCAGATGTACTCAAGCCAGACTTACCGAAGGGAACAAGCACGATTCCGGGATTCCACAAGCCTAAGCACGTCCGTGATTCAGCTACAAAGCAGGAAGAAACTCGCCACAACAATTCAAAGGCGAACTAGAGGGTCAACAAAGCAACTTTAATTTTTACTGTCTTTTATCTTATGTATTGTGACATCTCTGTACAACCTTGAAGAAAAGGAATAAGGGGTACTCTTTTCCCCCGCAGTAATGGGGGTTTTTAATGAGGCCCCTCTTTTTTATTGTTATCATATATATCACTTGTTTATCTTACTTTCATGGCCTGTAGTAGATCACCAACGCCGAATCTTAAATGAGCTCGCCATCTGACTCATGAACCCCAGCGAGGGTTGCCACCTAATTCCTTAACCCCAAAGAGGGCTCTAAGACGTCGTGAGCTTAAAATGAGATCGCCACCTAATTCCTTAACCCCAAAGAGGGCTCTAAGACGTCGTGAGCCGAAAATGAGATCGCTACCTAATTCCTTAACCCCAAAGAGGGCTCTAAGACGTCGTGAGCCGAAAATGAGATCGCCACCTAATTCCTTAACCCCAAAGAGGGCTCTAAGACGTCGTGAGCCGAAAATGAGATCGCCACCTAATTCCTCAACCCTTTAAAGGGGACCCTAAAGCGTCATGCGCCAAAAGAAACAACCCCACAATTCTCAACATTATTATGAAACAAACACAAGTAATGATCACCGCCCAGGAGGGGCTTTCTAAAATGCATAAATTTGAAGATAAAAGGAACAAACGAAAAGCTTAAAAGAAAACGATGCATCATTACAGATTCAAGAAGAGTACTGAGTTCAAAGTAAATTAAATTACAACAAACGAAATTATGGTTCATCCACTAAGGCACCATCTACAATAACTTTAAAAGAATCAAGGGCGGAAAGATCGACGCCAGGGTGCAGAAGGGCGACTTGAGCTTTAGCTCGTTCAAAGCCAGCATCGAAATTCAGAGCTAGCTCGCCCTTCGCCTTGGAAACCTCAGCCTTAAGTTGATCCTCCCTTTCCGCTCCAACCTCGATATCACTTTGCAGCTTAGCGATAACTCCGTCCTTCCCAGCAAGATCCTCTGCATAGTCAGTTTTCAGATCGGAAATGCGCTTGTCACACTCAAGCTTCACCGCCTCTCTGGCTTCCCTCACTTCTATTTCCCTCGCGTCCGTGGCCTCCTTCACCTCTTTCTCCAACGCCCTCACCGTAGCTTGGAAAGCCTCCTCATTCTGCACCAATTCTTCATACTTCCGATCCACCGCGTCCAAAAGCATTATAGACCGCAGACAATGAACTCCCACATCCCTCGTCATAAAGGGAACAACGCCCTGGTTTCCTGCCTCCGCGTCTTCTGGACTGAAAACCAGCCTCTCCTTGACATAGGCACCATAGTCAAAGCCTTTATCCCAGAAAGATGGCACTGACCTACTGGTTTTGATGGCGCTAATCGAGGAAGGAGAAGGCGTTTTCTTACCTTTTTTCTCCGCCGCTGCCTTTCCTTTATCATCTTTCCCGAGCGACGCTTTATCATGCGTAGCCTCTGTGAGGGACTCGGCTTGAAACTCAAGCGGATGATCAACCTTTCTCTTCGGCTTGCGGGTAATGAGTCCAGCGGGATCAGTGGCCGCCATCCCCTCAGCAGCCTTTTTGGCCTTCATTTCCTCGAGATATCTCTTCCTCTCCGCTGCAGTCATGGGCGCCATATCCTCTACAGAAAACGAAGCAGAAAAGTTAAGGAGACAAGAAAATAGAAAAGCAAAGTATAGGCATAAATAAATAAATTCAACTCACGTAGGTACTCGTCTAAGCTATCTACATCCCCTTCCCTATTCAACAACTCCCGGATGTTCATAGGCAACATTTTATCCAAAAAAACAGACGACGCCCTGGTCGTATGCATCCAGCTTCTCATAGTCAAAACCGATGATAGACGTCGGAGCACTCGTCCAACATATGGGAAACCTCAACTTACCATCAACCCACACAGCAGCTGCCTCACAATCCTTTCGTCCCCGGGTCCGGAGGAACGTCTGTCTCCAATTCTTGTAATGAGAGGCGTAGGGCGGGAACAACCTCTTACCGGGATGCGCACTGATGGACACCCAAGATTGCTTATCTACCCCCTTCGTGCCGTAAAACGTGAAGAAGGGTCCAACTGAGGGCTGGAAACCCAGCCCCTCGCATAAAATCTCAAAAGCACGTATAAACGACCAGCTGTTCGGCTGCAGCTGAGAAGGCGCCACATTTAAACAATTGAGTACGTCAACTTCAAAGGGCGTGAAGGGATACTTCACACCCAGATCCTCAAAAACAGCCGTATACATGTGAAACATCTCACTCTTCACTCCCTTTGGCCTTTGTACGCACACTTTCTCACATGGGCGACAATGTTCCAAGACCACGTCCTCCTCAAATCCCGTAGAGGACACGTGCAGCCTACTCCGAAAAAACGCCACCCGCTGGGGGTCCATGTACACGGACTCTAAACGAAGCACCTCGTCGGCGAAACTCTCTCGCTCTGATCCACTGTAGGATGCCATGTAACAAATTCCTCTCCTACAAAACGGACCTGGGCGAACAGAATGAATAATAGAGTCAGATGAATCCCCACTACTACTCCCTCCTTCACCCTCGTCCGAATCACTCGAAAACTCCGTCAAAAGGGAGTGGCCGTAGTAGACCGAATCACCCTCGCTTCACATGCCTAACATTTTCCCTCCACAACCTACACCTCTCCTCCGAATTAGCTGGGGATAACTCCCTACCCGCCTCATCGCACTCCCTAATTACCACCATACTACTGATTTAACGTAAAAAAGAACGAGATCGGATAGGGTTACCTGAATTTAGACAAGTGAAGGATTGAGAACGAACACGGGCTCCGAGCGATCCGTAAACAGCAGGCGCAACGATCCACAAAGACTGTAACAGTTTGAACGATTAGAAACGATTTGGAAGAGAAAGACAGAGGTAAAGGAAGGGGAAAGGATAAAAGAAATCTGAAAGTAGGAGGAAAAGTAGATCCGTTTCAGTTTGAAGTACAAAAGCCTAGGAAAACGCGCAGATGACGTCACTTAAGTTGACACGATTTCCGAGAGCCGTTGCGATGCGAACACGTCAGCGAGAGCGAACGGTCGCCTCACGTCAGCCGTCGGATCCCACTAAGGCGCGTCCTCAACCTGAACATTCAAAGGGATCACGCCCACAAGGGGCCAGTCCCGGCGCGGCGATCTAATCTACTCAAAGGAGCCGTTTCGACACATAGTTTAATCACTTCACCTTGTCCCAAGACTCGTGCTTGTTGGGTTGTGAATACTCTCGTTGGGCTAGCACTCATTAAGGCACCCAAAACAGAAACATGGAGCTAGTACCCATGTTGGGCTAAACACCCGCGTTGGGTTAGCGCCCATAGTGGGCTAGCATCCACAATTGGGCTAGTACTCATAAAATTTTTTCATATAGCTTCATGATTAGTAAGCCCCACCTGCTGGGCAAAAAGTCATAGGCATATCCCCCCGTTAACAGTTTAATCACTTCGCCTTGTCCCAAGACTCGTGCTTGTTGGGCTGTGGACCGTAGATCTCACCATTCAGGGCTTGAGATCCTAAAAACAAAGGTATGAACCCCTGGAATAAGGCTGAGCGCCCTTCAGGAGGGCGCAGGGCTCACTTTACAGTCATAAGTAACCCTAGGTGACCTCCCTGAAGGACACTCTTTGGGGGCGCCCTCAACAGCCTACGAGGGCGCCCTAATCATAGTTTTGGACCCAAATCATAAAAGGCCAAAACTATGACCGGATAGGCCCAAGTAAAGGCTACAAATAGTAACCTTGAGATCATTCCCAAGGCATGACCAAAACAGACTCTGAAACCCTAGTTTTCATACATTGTACTCACAGCCAGTACAATATTGGTCAAAGATGCTTACAATTGATGTTGAGTAATAATAGAAAAGAAATACATTGTAATATCTTTGTATGTATAATAAATATAATATTATAGTAAGCACTTTGCATTTTTTCAATATAGTTTTGATTAATATTCGTCATTGTTTTTTATTTGTCACACTCGTCATTGTTATTATTATTATTTTATTTATCACAATAAGTATGCATTTGAACTAAATTTACCCCGTAAATATATGTATATTTTTTATTTCCTTAAAAAAAATACCCCATAAATTTATTCAAGTTATGTATTATAATTTTGTAACCTACCGAATTTTATATGTACCGTATAAATCTTAACCGAAACATCTATTATATTAATAATTATTTGAATGTAACCAACTATGCATTTTATGAAAAAATTAATTTGAAATTAAAAACGGCTTTTATATAATAATTATTATTAAGCATGAATTAAATTTCAGGAGAATTTTTTGGAACACATGCCAAGTCATCTTATGATGATGTGAATATGAAAAAATCATTAATTAGTCACTAATTATTCACACTCAGTGGAATTTATTTTTTTTATTTATTTTAGAATTTGTGTAAAGTTTAAGACATAAGTAAATCGTAAATTGATAATATGGAAACTGAAATATTTTTTCATTGAAGTATCAATACATGCAACAAAAGTGATTTATTCAATTGAAAATTGTAATTTCATTGTCTTTGACATGGACTTTATTCTGGTACACTAAAAATAGACCCATAACATTGCCATAATGGATAAACAACTTAAACGTAACAAAGTCACTTGAAAATATTATTTCTCTATCTTCACAATCTTTTTTACCGGTTGAACAATTGTGTCAGATGTCCCACAATCTTCGTTTATTGGCAACATTCTCTTCTTAGGAGGTGCAAATGATTCACAATCTGAGTCAATATATAACATCTTTCGAGTTCACACCTTGTGGAGTTGTATGACTTGTTTCAGAAAACTTATCCATTAAATCCTATCATAAAAAACATGTCGATTTAGAGTAAAATAAGTATGTATTATAATCACAACCGCCATAATTTTTTTTAAAAATAAAATAAAATAAACTTCAAAGGGTTATTAAATACCATGACAACATTATCTTTCTTGATACCAATTGTCTTCGAAGCATACCGATTATGAATATTAGATTCAACCAAATCATCCAATTTGTTTAAACATGTAGACAAACAATGAAAATCACAATTTTGTATTACATTAAGAAAACTAATGTCCACAAAAATTGTTTCAAACAATTAGAGTGTTACGATACCTGGATTGCCTCAACTTTTTTAAATTTTAAAAGAATGTTTGCCTCGTTGCTAAGCTTCATAATACGATAACTTCTCTCATACCTAGAGTTGAATCCAACACCCAGATCAACCTTAAACAATAACTCGATACCAAATAATTGTGCAATCTCATTGGGTAAATCATGAGATGGATCACCCTGCCAAAATATCATAAGAATTATAATATCATACATTTGTTATTGTCATACCCCAATTTTTGACATAAAATTCTTTTTTACTCGTCTCTTGGTTTGAAATTTTTCGTCGTTTCAGACGAAATTTCGGCATAGAGGTATTTTAAAATACCTCATTTATGGTTCTGAAGGCGACAATTTTCTTTTTTATTTATTATTTCTTTTTATTATTCTCATTATTATTTTTCTCTTTTTTTATTATCCTTTTATTTTATTTTTTTTACATTTTTATTTTCGTATTTATTATTGTTATTTTTATTATTTTATTTTCAAAAGAGTTGACTGCTGTTTTGATGAGTTCTAATGACCATTTTAATGGTTGCCTTTTTGGTATTTGGTTGACTGATCTGTTTATTGTCCATCAATGGTTTTCATTGTCATTAACTGGCATTGCATGATTAAAAGGGGCGGTAACAAAACACAGAGGGGGGGGGGGGGGGGGGGGAGTCAGAAACCGAAACACAGAAACCATCAAAATTCCATCAACAACAAAAATTCCATCAATAATCGAAAAAGATCCCAACACACACAATCAGTAATCAAAATCACAAAACCGAACCATCAAAAAGTCATCAGTAACCGAAAAATCAGTAGCCAAAAACAACAATCAGAACTCAGCAGCATCAACATCCAAACCACAGTCACAAAAAGTCAAAAACCACCACCACAAGCACCACACACGGTCGAACCTCCTCCCTAACCACCTACAAACCACTCACAACAACCCGCGGCCTCACCTCAACCTCCCAACACACAAACACAGTCATGCCCCCTACACGACCTCCCAATCACCCTAACACCACATGACCACCACCTCTCCCACGGCCAGCAAACAACACTCATAACTAACTCCAAAACCAAACCGAAGATCAACACAAACCTCACAAAAACAGTAATCACAGCCGAAACAACACCTCACAAAGCCAACACTCATAAATCAGAACCATAGTGTTTTGATACCGAACCTGAACATAAAGCCCAAAGGTATTCTTTTCCGAAAACTAAAACCTAGATCTAGGTTGTGTCAAACAGTTTTTGATAATTTGGTGCGCGGATTCGAAAAGAGGACAGAAAAGGAGGTCTAAAAAGTGAGAATTTTTTAAAAAAAGGAAGAAGTTTTCTTCTCCGGCGCGGTGGCGCCGCCCCCCTGGGTCGGCCGACCACCGCGCCGGGAAACTTTGGTCCGGCCGTGTCTGTTAAGAGAAGAAGAGAGGTGAGAAGAAGAGAGAAGGAGAGGTAAAGAGGAAGAGAGAGAAAGAATTTTGGAGAAATGAAATAAAACCGGTTGTTAACCATTTTATAGACACTGAACCGGTTCGGTTCTCTCAGACCTAACCAGACTGTTTTCTTCTCCTCAGCCTGCTGGACTCTTCTTCGGCCCATCTTCTTCCTCCTTCTTTTTCTGTCTGCTTCTTTCCGCACCCCCCTTTTTACTTTGACACCCCCTGCTATTTCTTTCTTTTGTTTTTTTTTATTATTTTTCGTTTCATTTTCTTTTAGCTAACAACCATCTCATGCATCTTTATTATTAGTTATGTTTAGTTTTATCCGTCGTTTATTTTCCTTTTACTGCATAGTTTTAGAATGTATTTAGGATCAATGTAAATATAAATGAGAATATCGCACTGACACTCACATTTATTTATTCCGCTTTATGTCAAAAAACAAATAAATGCAAAAATATTCGGTTAGTTTATTTTCAAAAGGGTTTCGCGGTGATCCAACGTTACCACAGAAATTCCTCGCGTTTTGCTTTTCGGTTATGTTTTTAGTCTTGGCAAATTATAAAAAAAAAACACAAAAACATGCAAATAATAAAAAATTCAAAAAATCTTTTCTTAAACAAATCTTGATTCTCAATCAAGTGCCCCTTTTTCTTCTTTCTTAAAAAATCATTAATTCATTTTAATAACACTTAAATCATTTTCAAAAATAAAAAATACAAACAAATTTAATCTTTTTGCCGCTTGGCCTTATTTTATCTTTAAAACTTTTTCAAAACTAATAAAAAAAATACAAAAACAAATCAATTGCCATTTTTACCCCGAACTACGAGGTTTTGATCCCTCACGGGTACGTAGGCAAACCTTCCAAATCATAAAAAATAAAAAATAAAAACATTTTTTCTCACTACTCTAATTCTTTCTTTATTAAAAAAAATATAAGCAAGTTATACCCAAAATAAATAAATAAAATCAAGAGGTCCTCGTATAATACTACGAACGTTTAGGGTGCTAATACCTTTCCTAAATGTAACTAACCCCCGAACCCTAAATCTTTAAAAATGTGGTAATTTAGAGCTTTTTCCCCTTTTCTTTTGAAAAAGTAAAAGTTCAGTCGTGAAATAAAATTAGTGAGTCAACGCTAATCAATAGCTTGATTTCCAAAAATCACCGCGACAGAAATGACGACTTCACTGGGGAAATCCCTAAGAGGGTTGAGCCTAACTTGAATTTATTTAATTATTTTGTGTTATAACTTGCTTAAAATAAAAATAAGAATGTAAATACGTGCCTATGTGTTTTCTTTCTTTTGCGTGAGTGGTGAGATAAGTCCTACACCCGGACTTGAGGAAAATATTAAGATAGGATGGTGGTATAATCAAAGTGTCTTTCCGAGAGTAAATTTCGGGTGGCACATGTGATAACCCCACTCAATGGAGGAATCTTGGAAGTAGTATTATGTCATCATGAGTAGTCGTGTCCGGCATTATTATTTTCGAGTGACCTATGAAGTTGAGGACCTTTAGTTACACTTAGCCCATCTTGGCCTTTTAGGATGTAGTGCGGTGGCTAACCAAGAGTAATCTTGAATTAGTTGATACGCGATACTACACTCAAACGAGACTTTCTTACAAATGTCGTTGGACCGGGAGTCAATCTCGTAACCCGATGATATTTGGAAGGGGTCAAAGACTTTGGGAACTTGGTAGAACCCGTGATACATGTACATATGAAACCATAGTTCTTACCAAATGGCGTGTTTACCCTTGACTCCAACATTATGGACTTAACCTCACCATGTTTTCTCCACACTTTAGCATAATCATGCATACATGCATTCATTCATAAACATTTTTTTTCATCCAATTACCGAAGGACTTAAACAAGTTTTTTTTTGTGAACATCATAGAGGAGCACTAGGAAGTACACCTTCAAGAGCCCTGATTTGTTAAATTTAAGGAAGCTGTGAGTCTTTAGATTTTTTCTGTTAAAATCTAGCTTCCACTAAAGGACTTTTGAATTGGTCCCTTGGCTTGGTTTCTAAAAAGGAACTGTTTTGTAATGTTTTAATGCTCAAAAGAATGTTCATCTATGATGACTGCAATTACTTCAATAAGTCCTTCGATAAAATATAAAAAAAATTGTTTTTGCATACACATACCATGCATCATTTTGCATTCATGGTTTCCAAGTCTGAGTCTCACAAAATTGTCTTTTGCAAAGAACAAACCGTCTCAAAAGTTGCCCGACATCCTCATCCAAAACCGACTTGCACTTACAACACTCGTGCAAATAGAAAAAAGAAAATGGGTATGGTAGTGCAAACACAAGGAGGGGTTGGCCGCAATTGGGTCGCTGTTGACATTCCCTCAGTTACTCATGGGTCCAAGTAATGTGTTTTTGTTGTCTTGTCTTTTTTAAAAAAAATCCTTTTGTTTCGCCCGAGACGAAAGTGAACTTATGTACGACTTTTTGCTTCATGTATTTTCGTCATTAATAAAAAAGTCGTTTTGTCCCCGACTATGCCTTTTTATTTTTCTGCTTTTTCTCGAAAAAATGGTAACACAAAAAACCCAAAAAATATTTTATTTTCTTTCCAATCAATTTCAAAAGGTCTGCATTTTCACTCATTTTCTAAAATCAATCATGAATCATACATGCAAACCTGATATCGATAAACCCGTTGAACACGGTAACCCTATGCTCTCTCAACTTTGAGTTCCCTGTCTACGAAGCTGAGGATGAAGAGGACGAGGAAATCCCACATGAGATTGCTCGGTTGCTAGAACATGAGAAGAAAGCCATTCAGCCTCATGAAGAAGCAGTGGAAGTGATCAACTTGGGGACTGAAGAAGTTAAGAAAGAAATCAAGATCGGGGCTTTGCTTGAAGCGACTGTCAAACAGAGGGTGGTAGAACTGCTCAGAGAATATGCTGATGTGTTCGCATGGTCATACCAGGATATGCTAGGTTTAGATCCCCGTATTGTGGAGCACCGTTTGCCTTTGAAACCCGAATGCCCACCAATCAAGCAGAAGTTGAGAAGAACTCATCCCGATATGGCTCTCAAGATCAAAGAAGAAGTGCAAAAGCAAATTGATGCAGGCTTTCTTGTTACATCTGAGTATCCACAATGGTTGACCAACATAGTTCCGGTCCCGAAGAAAGATGGTAAGGTTAGAATGTGCGTCGACTACCGAGATCTGAATAAGGCCAGTCCAAAAGATGATTTCCCTTTACCCCATATTGATGTATTGGTCGATAGTACCGCCAAGTCGAAGGTTTTGTCCTTCATGGACGGTTTCTCCAGTTACAATCAAATCAAGATGGCACCTGAAGACAGAGAGAAGACGTCTTTCATCACGCCTTGGGGCACTTTCTGCTACAAAGTAATGCCATTTGGCTTGATAAATGCAGGCGCTACTTATCAGAGGGGCATGACCACTCTTTTCCATGACATGATGCACAAAGAGATAGAAGTATATGTAGATGATATGATTGTTAAGTCAGGCACTGGAGAAGAACATGCTGAGTATTTGCTAAAGATGTTTCAGCGGCTGAGAAAATATCAACTCCGTCTGAATCCCAACAAATGTACATTTGGTGTTAGATCTGGAAAACTCTTGGGGTTCATTGTTAGTCAGAAGGGTATTGAAGTAGACCCCAATAAGGTCAGAGCTATCAGGGAAATGCCTGCTCCACAAACTGAGAAGCAAGTGAGAGGATTTCTCGGACGCTTGAATTACATCTCCCGATTCATCTCACATATGACAGCCACGTGCGGACCTATATTCAAGCTACTCCGTAAGGATCAAGGGATTGTTTGGATAGAAGATTGCCAAAAATCCTTTGACAGCATCAAAGAGTATTTGCTAGAACCTCCGATTCTTATCCCTCCAGTCGAAGAAAGGCCATTGATCATGTACTTAACTGTGTTAGAAGATTCCATGGGTTGTGTGCTCGGACAACATGATGAGACTGGAAGGAAAGAGCACGCTATTTATTACCCGAGCAAGAAGTTTACAGATTGCGAATCTCGGTTCTCACTACTTGAGAAGACTTGTTGTGCACTAGCCTGGGCTGCCAAACGCTTTCGTCATTACATGCTTAACCACACTACTTGGCTGATATCCAAAATTGTTGGATATTTGAATGTTGGCTACATGTTTGGTAAAATCAAAATGTGCAAATGCATCTTCAGAAGCTAATTTGTGTCTTCAGAAGCTGGAAACTGGATTTCAGAAGCTGGTACTGTTCATCAGAAGCTGAACTGGTCTTCAGACGCTGGTACTGTTCATCAGACGCACTATTCGGACGTTGACTTTTGTTGACCTTCAGAAGTTGCTGTTCAGACGCTGACTTTTGTTGACCTTCAGAAGCTGCTTTTCAGAAGCATGTTTTTTGCGTCTGAATTCTGTTAAATCTTTCACAGTATCTTTTGAAGATTTAATTGAAGATTTATCCAAGCTTCATTTCTAGAAGGAAGTATTTTTGCGCAAGATATGTTCTGAAGATTTGATTAAATTATTTGTGAATATATTTTCAAGGAAATCTTTGGAAAATATATTTGTGAATTTTATGTGAGCTTCTATTTGCTTCTAAAAGAATTCTGGAAACATATCTTTGAAGATTTGGTTCAAGAATTATGTGCTGCTGAAGATTATAAATAGAAGGTGTTGCTATTGAAGAATACTAATCAAAAACTAGAAGTTGTCAGTAAAAGAGTCTTAGTGTTTTTGAGTCTGTGAGCTGTTGCTCTGTTTTTCTGTGCACCACTTAGAGTTGGTTGTTTTTGTTATAGAGTTGTAATTCACTTAAAGCTTTTAAGCACAAGTGACTTTGTTGTTTTGAAGAGTGTCTTCGTACTTGATTTGTTTTAAGTGTCTGATAATCACTGGGCTGTGATTACTTGATTGGGAAGTAAGTGGGTTCTTATATCTAAGAGTTCCTAGGTAGAAGTCTATACGGGTAGTGATTAAGTGATAAGGCTGGAAAAACAGGGGGTTGCGTCTAGAGTCTTTGAATTGATACTACTTAGTGGATTTCCTTCCTGGATTGGTATCCTCCAGATGTAGGTGAAGTTTGCACCGAACTAGGTTAACAAATAAGATGTGTTCTTTACTTTCTGCCCTTTATATTTCTGCTCCTGAACTGCTATTTTAATACTCTGTTTTACGAGTTCAGAACCAGTACTTGCCAGAATTTTCAAAAATGGATCCAATCAAGTATATCTTTGAGAAGCCTGCCTTAACAGGGAGAATTGCTCGTTGGCAAATGTTGTTGTCCGAGTATGACATCGAATACCGCACACAAAAAGCAATCAAAGGCAGTATCCTTGCTGATCATTTGGCTCACCAACCAGTTGAAGACTATCAGCCTATTAAATTCGATTTCCCCGACAAGGAGATCATGTATTTGAAGATGAAGGATTGCGACGAACCATTACCTGAAGAAGGTCCAGATCCTGAATCCAGATGAGGTTTGATATTTGATGGGGCCCTAAATGTCTATGGCAACGGAATTGGGGCAGTCATCATCACTCCTGAAGGTAATCATCTCCCTTTCGCTGCAAGACTGCAATTTGATTGTACGAACAATATGGCAGAATATGAAGCGTGCATCCTGGGTATTGAAGAAGCTATTGACTTGAGGATCAAGAGCCTTAACATATATGGGGATTTGGCGCTGGTAATCAACCATATCAAAGGAAAATGGGAAACTCGCCACCCCGGCTTGATTCCTTACAAAGATTATGCGAGACGTTTGTTAACCTTTTTCAACAAGGTCGAGCTGCACCACATTCCTCGTGGCGAGAACCAAATGGCGGATGCCTTAGCAACTTTGTCTTCCATGTATGAAGTGAGTCATCAGAATGACCTGCCAATGATCAGAATTCAACGTCTTGAGAGGCCGGATTGGTATCCTCCAGATGTAGGTGAAGTTTGCACCGAACTGGGTTAACAAATAAGATGTGTTCTTTACTTTCTGCCCTTTATATTTCTGCTCCTGAACTGCTATTTTAATACTCTGTTTTACGAGTTCAGAACCAGTACTTGCCAGAATTTTCAATTGGTATCAGAGCAGGCACCCTGTCTGTATTTGGGTGAGCTCCAGGGAAGGTGTTTCTGGCAAGAATGGACAAAGAAGGAGGATTTGTTAACAGACCACCTCTGTTGGATGGGACCAACTATGAATATTGGAAATCTCGTATAAGTACTTTCCTGAAATCTATTGATATCAAGACCTGGAAAGCTGTTCTGAAAGGTTGGGAACATCCTGTTGTGTTGGACAAAGAAGGAAATAAGACATCTGTGTTGAAACCAGAAGAAGATTGGTCCAATGATGAAGATGCTTTATCTCTTGCAAACTCCAAAGCCTTGAATGTTATATTCAATGGAGTGGACAAGAATATATTTAGAATGATCAAGCAGTGCACAATAGCTAAAGATGCCTGGGAGATTCTCAAGACTACTCATGAAGGCACATCCAAGGTAAAACTGACCAGACTTCAGCTTCCCACCACCAAGTTTGAAAATCTCAGAATGTTGGAGGATGAGAACATACAAGATTTTTACATGAATGTTCTGGATATGACCAACTCATTTGAGTCTCTTGGAGAAAGAGTATCTGATGAGAAACTTATGAGAAAGATCCTCAGATCCTTACCTAAGAGATTTGATATGAAGGTGACTGCAATTGAAGAAGCACATGACATCTCCAGCATGAAGGTTGAGGAATTGATTGGGTCTCTTCAAAACTTTGAAATAAGCAGAACTGATAAGAAGGGGAAAGGTGTTGTTTTTGTAGCAGATGCTGAAAGTGTGGATGATGAAAGCCCATCAGAAGCTCTTGTGATGCTGAGTAAACAATTTAAGAAGTTTCTGAAGCAGAAGACAAGAACTGATGAGAAGAGCAATCAATCAAAGGGAGTTCAGTGCTATGAGTGTGAGGGATATGGTCATGTCAAGTCAGAATGTCCTACCTACCTCAAGAAACAGAAGAAAATTATGACTGTGTCTTGGTCTGATGATGATGACTCAGAAGGAGAAGTGGGGAATAAATCAGCCAGGCATGTTGCTGCCTTTACTGGAAGATGCATGACTGATGATGAAGTTATGAGTTCAAAAACACTAACAGAGTCTGAAGCCTCATCAGATTCTGAAGTCAGTGATGAAGAACTGTCTTATGAAAAACCTGCTGAGTTTTGCAAGAAGTTGCATGTTCAATTTACAGAAGTGTGCAAGTTGATGGAAGAACAAAAGAGAACTATCAGTCAACTTCAGTCTGAAAGATGTGACCATTTAGCACAAATCTCTGGTCTCAAAGATGAGGTAACCCATCTGAATTCTCAACTTGATCATATGAAGAAGCAAGTTAGAATGATGAACTCTGCTACTGATGTGCTGGAGGAAATTTCGGAGAATCAGAATCAAGGGAAACAAAATGGCATAGGATTTGTTGATAATTTTGAACCTCAAACAGAAAAATCCAGCTAAAAGGTTTGTTCCTGCTGTGGAAACTTATGATCCAATGATAGGCACATCTAAGATGGAACATCACAAGCAACCTCAGAAAACTAAAGGAAAGAAGAGAACTCATCCTTGGGTATGTCATCACTGTGGTAAAAAAGGGCACATCAAGCCTTTTTGTTACAAACTGCATGGATATCCTAAACACTTTCAACAAAGAAAGTCTGAACCTATTGCAGTCAATGCCAAGAAGGTTTGGAGACCTAAATGTGCAAGTGTTGCCCAGAATCTGGAAGATAGGAAAGGAAAGGTTGTTGCTGCTGACAGCAAGCCCACTCCTGTAGCAAAGAAGATTTCTGTTGCTGGACCATCTAAAGTCTGGAGCAAGGTTTTGGTTCATGTCCCTGTTCAGAAGGCACTAACAGAAAAGGAAGTGGTTCCTAGTAAGTCTGAAGATGTTGTTAAGTATGATACCATGTCCTATGTTCAAGAGAGAATTGTTGTTCTTCAGAAACATATTGTTGGGAAGAAGGTTCTGAATGTGCCTAAAGCACACATCAACTGAGCAGCATCTGATGTTGTGTCTAATGAAGACTAAGCAACTTCTGATGCTGAGTTTGAAGACTGTCAAGTTTGTGACTGATGTCTTGGATTCCTGTTTGTATTTATGGTCTGCAATTGTGCTATACTCTGCAGTATTGTTTTGTTCTTCTGTGTGTGGATGTTATGTGATTCTGATCCTGAGTGTGGTGCTGTGGTGGGTTCTGTGCTGATGTTTTTGATGCTGATTCTTTGTGTGCTATTCCTTGTGGTTTTCTGCTCCTGAGGTATGTTGGTTATTTTGTCAACATTGTTTGGCTAAAAAGGGGGAGAAATATGTGTCTGTTTCAGAAGTTGTTCAACTGTTCAGTGGAGTTGGAGTTTCTGAATGTCTATTTCAGGGGGAGTTCCTGAGTGATGTGTTTCAGGGGGAGAAGCTGTACCTCAGAAACTGCTGTTGTATGTTGCAGGGGGAGTGTTTTGTGTGAAATGTAGTGAATTGTTCCTCTGCTATATATGTGTAGTGCTTCATGGTTGAGTACTTTTGTTGTGTGAAGGACTTGTCTTTGTGGACAATTTGATTTTAGCCAAAAATTTGCCAAAGGGGGAGATTGTTGGATATTTGAATGTTGGCTACATGTTTAGTAAAATCAAAATGTGCAAGCAATGCGTCTTCAGAAGCTAATTTGTGTCTTCAGAAGCTGGAAACTGGATTTTAGAAGCTGGTACTGTTCATCAGAAGCTGGTACTGGTCTTCAGACGCTGGTACTGTTCATCAGACGCACTATTCAGACGTTGACTTTTGTTGACCTTCAGAAGCTGCTATTCAGACGCTGACTTTTGTTGACCTTCAGAAGCTGCTTTTCAGAAGCATGTTTTCTGCGTCTGAATTCTGTTAAATCTTTCACAGTATCTTTTGAAGATTTAATTGAAGATTTATCCAAGCTTCATTTCTAGAAGGAAGTATTTTTGCGCAAGATATGTTCTGAAGATTTGATTAAATTATTTGTGAATATATTTTCAAGGAAATCTTTGGAAAATATATTTGTGAATTTTATGTGAGCTTCTATTTGCTTCTAAAAGAATTCTGGAAACATATCTTTGAAGATTTGGTTCAAGAATTATGTGCTGCTGAAGATTATAAAAAGAAGGTGTTGCTATTGAAGAATACTAATAAAAAACTAGAAGTTGTCAGTAAAAGAGTCTTAGTGTTTTTGAGTCTGTGAGCTGTTGCTCTGTTTTTCTGTGCACCACTTAGAGTTGGTTGTTTTTGTTATAGAGTTGTAATTCACTTAAAGCTTTTAAGCACAAGTGACTTTGTTGTTTTGAAGAGTGTCTTCGTACTTGATTTGTTTTAAGTGTCTGATAATCACTGGGCTGTGATTACTTGATTGGGAAGTAAGTGGGTTCTTATATCTAAGAGTTCCTAGGTAGAAGTCTATACGGGTAGTGATTAAGTGATAAGGCTGGAAAAACAGGGGGTTGCGTCTAGAGTCTTTGAATTGATACTACTTAGTGGATTTCCTTCCTGGATTGGTATCCTCCAGATGTAGGTGAAGTTTGCACCGAACTAGGTTAACAAATAAGATGTGTTCTTTACTTTCTGCCCTTTATATTTCTGCTCCTGAACTGCTATTTTAATACTCTGTTTTACGAGTTCAGAACCAGTACTTGCCAGAATTTTCAAAAATGGATCCAATCAAGTATATCTTTGAGAAGCCTGCCTTAACAGGGAGAATTGCTCGTTGGCAAATGTTGTTGTCCGAGTATGACATCGAATACCGCACACAAAAAGCAATCAAAGGCAGTATCCTTGCTGATCATTTGGCTCACCAACCAGTTGAAGACTATCAGCCTATTAAATTCGATTTTCCCGACGAGGAGATCATGTATTTGAAGATGAAGGATTTCGACGAACCATTACCTGAAGAAGGTCCAGATCCTGAATCCAGATGGGGTTTGATATTTGATGGGGCCGTTAATGTCTATGGCAACGGAATTGGGGCAGTCATCATCACTCCTGAAGGTAATCATCTCCCTTTCGCTGCAAGACTGCAATTTGATTGTACGAACAATATGGCAGAATATGAAGCGTGCATCCTGGGTATTGAAGAAGCTATTGACTTGAGGATCAAGAGCCTTGACATATATGGGGATTTGGCGCTGGTAATCAACCATATCAAAGGAAAATGGGAAACTCGCCACCCCGGCTTGATTCCTTACAAAGATTATGCGAGACGTTTGTTAACCTTTTTCAACAAGGTCGAGCTGCACCACATTCCTCGTGGCGAGAACCAAATGGCGGATGCCTTAGCAACTTTGTCTTCCATGTATGAAGTGAGTCATCAGAATGACCTGCCAATGATTAGAATTCAACGTCTTGAGAGGCCGGCTCATGTGTTTGCAGTTGAAGAGGTCGTTGAGGATAAGCCATGGTTTCATGATATTAAGTGTTTCCTCCAGAGTCAAGAATATCCACTTGGAGCCTCCAACAAAGACAAGAAGACTTTGAGAAGATTGTTTGGTAATTTCTTTCTAAATGGAGATGCTTTGTACAAGAGGAACTTCGACATGGTATTACTCAGATGCGTAGACAAACGTGAAGCAGAGATGTTGATGAGCGAGATACATGAAGGCTCCTTCGGAACTCACTCCAATCGACATGCAATGGCTAAAAAGTTGTTGAGAGCAGGTTACTACTGGATGACGATGGAATCTGATTGTTATAAACATGCCAAGAAATGTCATAAATGCCAGATCTATGCTGACAAAATTCATGTGCCTCCAATTACGCTCAATGTTCTTTCTTCTTCGTGGCCTTTCTCTATGTGGGACATGGATATGATTGGAAGGATCAAACCAAAGGCTTCAAACGGACATCGTTTCATTCTAGTAGCCATTGATTACTTCTCCAAATGGGTCAAAGCAGCATCTTATGCCAACGTAACCAAGCAAGTAGTAGTCCGGTTCATCAAGAATCAGATCATATGCCGCTACGGTGTCCCTAGCAGGATCATTACAGACAATGGGACGAATCTAAACAACAAAATGATGAAAGAGTTGTGCAATGATTTCAAGATTAAACATCATAATTCTTCTCCTTACAGACCCCAGATGAATGGTGTTGTCGAAGCTGCAAATAAAAACATCAAGAAAATTGTCCAGAAGATGGTAGTCACTTGCAAAGATTGGCATGAGATGTTACCGTTCGCTCTGCATGGGTACCGTACTTCAGTGCGCACTTCGACAGGGCAACCCCGTTCTCTTTAGTCTACGGCATGGAAGCAGTGCTCCCTGTGGAGGTCGAAATCCCATCGATGAGAGTTCTGATGGAAGCCAAATTATCTAAGGCTGAATGGTGTCAAAGTAGGTATGATCAACTGAACTTGATTGAAGAGAAACGCATGGCTGCCTTGTGTCATGGACAACTATATCAAAGGAGGATGAAACAAGCATTTGAAAAGAAGATTCGTCCTTGTGAATTTCGAGAAGGAGACCTTGTGCTCAAAAAGATTTTATCCTTTCAATCGGACTCCAGAAGCAAATGAACGCCTAATTATGAAGGCCCATATGTCGTCAAGAGAGCATTCTCCGGTGGTGCAATGATTCTTACGACTATGGATGTGGATGAGCTTCCCCGTCCTGTGAACGCCGATGCAGTCAAGAAATACTTTGTCTAAAAATAAAAGAACAGCTCGATAAGTCGAAAACCCGGAAGGGCAGCTTAGGCAAAAATGAGCGTCTCAGTGGACTGAAAACCTGAAAGGGCGGTCCAGGCAAAAATTAGAGACATAAAACAGAAAAAATAATCATCCTGATAGGTCAAAAATCCGAAAGGACGATCTATGCAAAAATTAAGGATCAAAAGACAAAGTAACTGCATCAGGGTTGGCCATGACTCACTTGGGGCACATTAGCTGGCAAAGAGACTCTGAATCTGAAGCATCCAAATAGTGGAATTCAAAGTTGTTAGGAAGAATAGCGGTTATTGTGTTCAATGTACCTTCCCCTTATATTTACCATTTTCCAAACTTTGTGAAGATCCGTGGAGCCACGCCATTGACGGGCCACCACTCTATTAAAAAAATTTGAGTCTGTGCCTTTTATTTGGAATTCCCATTTATTCTGTTTATAAAATTTCTTCTATTTTTGATGGTAGTACTTGAAGCAAAACTTTTTTCAAAGTCATAATATTTTTTCATATCTTTTGGAAATCATAAACAACAAACACATTCTCTCTGAACTTATGAATAAGTGAAGTGTGTGTCAGCATCCGTCCCAAGAACGAGTAGACTCTGCAGGTTAAACATGGTCAATTGCTTTAAAAAGAAAAGGAAAAAAGAGAAAAGAAAAAGCTCGGTAAGTCGAAAACCTGAAAAGGCGGCTTAAGCAAAAATGAGCGTCCCGTTGGATCGAAAACCCGAAAGGGCGATCCAGGCAAAAATTAGGGGCATACAAAATAACACATTCCCGGTGGATCGAAAACCCGAAAGGGCGATTCAGGCAAAAGTTAGGGATTCAAAAAGAAGAAAAAACAAAAGATAAGCATGACCACAGAAACACCAGTTCTTCTGCTAGTTTTTTTGGATTAGCACGATTTCCCCAGGAAGTGTTTATTCCCCATCAGTTGTTGCGGCTTTACCTCGTCAATGTTTTGATATGTCCCCAATGGCATCATTCCCAATGAAGATTGCAGAGTGTTTGTACTGCGCCGTCGGTCCACTTTCCATCCTACATGTCTAATCTTGTCTCCTCAAGTCCATCAGTTATACAACCATACAAGTCAATCCTTCATACAGTCATACAAGTCGTATTGTCATACATACATTCATGCATATACACATTCATGCATATACAACATAAGGACAACATCATTCATACATGATTGCATTGACCACCCTGAGTCTTGCTTTAACTATCTTTTCACACCAATCAATCATAAACAACTTGTAACCCTCTTTTTCCCCAAGTGTCATCCCCAGTGTGTCTGGTCCAAAGATGTCACCCTCTTTATGCCAAGTGGCAGTTCTTTAACGAACAGCTTGTGCATCTTTATGCCAAGTGACAGTTCTTTAACGAACAGCTTGTGCATCTTTATGCCTAGTGGCAGTTCTTTAACGAATAGCTTGTGCATCTTTATGCCGAGTGGCAGTTCTTTAACAAATAGCTTGTGCATCTTTTATCTTGCCTTTCGCCAAGTGGCAGTTCTTTAACGAACAGCTTGTGCATCTTTATAGCAAGTGGCAGTTCTTTAACGAACAACTTGTGCATCTTTACGCCAAGTGGCAGTTCTTTAACGAACAGCTTGTGCATCTTTTATCTTGTCTTTTCGCCAAGTGGTAGTTCTTTAATGAACAATTTGTGCATCTTTATGCCAAGTGGCAGTTCTTTAACGAACAACTTGTGCACCCTTTATCTTGTCTTTTCGCCAAGTGGCAGTTCTTTAACGAACAGCTTGTGCATATCATTTATTTTCATCACTGTCGTCAGTGGCTAGTTCGGCAATATCCCGAACAGCTGACATTTATCTTTGTTTCTTGTCGTCAGTGGCTAGTTCGGCAATATCCCAAACAGGTGATATTTATCTTTGTTTCTTGTCGTCAGTGGCTAGTTCGGCAATATCCCGAACAGCTGACATTTATCTTTATTTCCTGTCGTCAGTGGCTAGTTCGGTTACATCCCGAACAGCGGGCATTTACCTTTTACCGTCACCCTGTTGTCAGTGGCTAGTTCGGTTACATCCCGAACAGCTAGCAGGTTACTTTTATTTCCGTCTCTACCTCAAGTGGCAAGCTCCACAAACGGGTAGCTTGTGGTCGGTGTCTTTTCCCATATCATACTTCCTTTTTCAGCTATCAATGCGATAGTAGACAATTCCTTCCCCAGTGAAACTATATTATCCCCCAGTGGAGTCGGATCCCTTTCTTTAACGAACTCGGGTATCCTTTTGTTTTGTTTTATCCCCAGTCAGGTCATCTTCGCCGTCTTGCATTCACATTTGCATCACGAGCATTTCACATTTTCTTAGGTCCAAAATTGGCGTACTCTGTATTTAAGTCCCTTCGGCCCGCCGAATCAAAGATTTTATCTTCAAATCTCCGGATGAAGAGACTTAAATAGGGGCATCTGTCATACCCCAATTTTTGACCTAAAATTCTTTTTTACTCGTCTCTTGGTTCGAAATTTTTTGTCGTTTCAGACGAAATTTCGGTAGAGAGGTATTTTAAAATACCTCATTTATGGTTCCGAAGGCGACAATTTTCTTTTTTATTATTATTTGTTATTTTTATTTATTATTCTCATTATTATTTTTCTCTTTTTTTCATTATCCTTTTATTTTATTTTTTTTTACATTTTTATTTTCGTATTTATTATTGTTATTTTTATTATTTTATTTTTAAAAAAGTTGACTGCTGTTTTGATGAGTTCTAATGACCATTTTAATGGTTGCCTCTTTGGTATTTGGTTGACTGATTTGTTTATTGTCCATCAATGGTTTTCATTGTCATTAACTCGCATTGCATGATTAAAAGGGGCGGTAACAGAACACAGAGGGAGGGAGTCAGAAACCGAAACACAAAAAACCATCAAAATTCCATCAGCAACAAAAATTCTATCAAACACACAATCAGCCATCAGTAACCGAAAAAGATCCCAACACACACAATCAGTAATCAAAATCACAAAACCAAACCATCAAAAAGTCAACAGTAACCGAAAAATCAGTAGCCAAAAACAACAATCAGAACTCAGCAGCATCAACATCCAAACCACAGTCACGAAAATTCAAAAACCACCACGACAAGCACCACACACGGCCGAACCTCCTCCCTAACCACCTACAAACCACTCACAACAACCCGCGGCCTCACCTCAACCTCCCAACGTACCAACACAGTCATGCCTCCTACACGGCCTCCCAATCACCCTAACACCACATGACCACCACCTCTCCCACGACCAGCAAACAACATTCATAACTAACTCCAAAACCAAACCGAAGATCAACACAAACAGTAATCACAGCCGAAACAACACCTCACAAAGCCAACACTCATAAATCTGAACCATAGTGTTTTGAAACCGAACCTGAACATAAAGCACAAAGGTATTCTTTTCCGAAAACTAAAACCTAGATCTAGGTTGTGTCAAACTGTTTTTGATAATTTGGTGCGCGAATTCGAAAAGAGGACAGAAAAGGAGGTCTAAAAAGTGAGAATTTTTAAAAAAAGGGAGAAGTTTTCTTCTCCGGCGCGGTGGCGCCGCCCCCTGGGCCGGCCGACCACCGCGCCGGGAACTTTGGTCCGGCCATGTCTGTTAAGAGAAGAAGAGAGAATGAGAGGTAAAGAGGAAGAGAGAGAAAGAATTTTGGAGAAATTAAATAAAACCGGTTGTTAACCATTTTATAGACACTGAACCGGTTCGGTTCTCTCAGACCGAACGGTCTGTTTTCTTCTCCTCAGCCCGCTGGACTCTTCTTTGGCCCATCTTCTTCCTCCTTCTTTTTTTGTATGCTTTCTTTCCGCACCCCCCTTTTTACTTTGACACCCCCTGCTATTTCTTTCTTTTGTTTTTTTTTATTATTTTTCGTTACATTTTCTTTTAGCTAACAATCATCTCATGCATCTATATTATTAGTCATGTTTAGTTTTATCCGTCGTTTATTTTCCTTTTACTGCATAGTTTTAGAATGTATTTAGGATCAATGTAAATATAAATGATGAGAATATCGCACTGACACTCACATTTATTTATTCCGCTTTATGTCAAAAAAAAAGCAAAAAGATTAGGTTAGTTTATTTTCAAAAGGGTTTCGCGGTGATCCAACGTCACCACGGAAATTCCTCGCGTTTCGCTTTTCGGTTATGTTTTTAGTCTTAGCAAATTATAAAAAAAAACACAAAAACATGCAAATTAAATAATCAAAAATTCAAAAAATCTTTTCTTAAACAAACCTTGATTCTCAATCAAGTGCCCCTTTTTCTTCTTTCTTAAAAAATCATTAATCCATTTTAATAACACTTAAATCATTTTCAAAAATAAAAAATACAAACAAATTTAATCTTTTTGCCGCTTGGCCTTATTTTATCTTTAAAACTTTTTCAAAACTAATAAAAAATACTAAAACAATTCAATCGCCATTTTTACCCCAAACTACGAGGTTTTCATCCCTCACGGGTACGTAGGCAAAGGACCTTGTCCTTCCAAATCATAAAAAATAAAAAATAAAAACATTTTTTCTCACTACTCTAATTCTTTCTTTATTAAAAAAAATATAAGCAAGTTATAGCCAAAATAAATAAATAAAATCAAGAGGTTCTCGTAGAATACTACGAACGTTTAGGGTGTTAATACCTTTCCTAAACGTAACTAACCCCCGAACCCTAAATCTTTAAAAATGTGGTAATTTAGAACTTTTTCCTCTTTTCTTTTGAAAAATTAAAAGTTCAGTCGTGAAATAAAATTAGTGAGTCAACGCTAATCAATAGCTTGATTTTCGAAAATCACCGCGACAGTTATTATGTAGATTGTCTATTATACATTTCCAAAGTAAATATTATATTAGAGCTTTGTATTATAAAAAGGTTGAAAAAATATATACGACAATGTTGTTGGATTCAATAATGTCAGAACATGATTTATTAAGCAATCCAGAAACATCTCGATCAAATAAAACAAAACGTGCACTTTCGGTGTCATCAATTACTCGAATCTTGATTTTGAACCTGCATAAGACGATTGAATGTGTTAATAACAAATTTAAAGATAGCGCGTTATGCTAACTAAAAATCTTTACAAATTTGAGTTAGCATATACCTAGGTGTGACATGCACAACATGACGATCACATTTTTCACAAAAGTACATGTTAGAATCAACATACACCTTTTTGTTGCAAGAGCAAGCGGTGTACCACCATCCATCATCATCAATAATCTCGTTTATTGTTCCCAAGACAATAAAAGAGGTGCTCTGTATATCCAAAAAATTTATAACTTATAGAATACAAATAATATTATACTTAAAGGCGTACAAACTTTATCAAAGTAGATCACTAATAAAACAAACACCTTATTAACATTCTTCAACTCCTCAATAGTGGTCCTAGGAGTAAGTTTGAGAAACTCCTCATTTATAGGTATGCGAGATGAATCTGGTAACTGGATCAAACCCGATGCAGGAGAATTTGTATTTGCACTAAGAAAGCTCGAGTAAAAAGTAAACGTCAATAATATTATAATTAATAAAAAATGTATTTAATAAAGGAATCATGCAAACAAATTATATCCACAAAAATAAACATACCTTTTTTTCAGCTTCTTTGTTTCATTAATTTCAAGATTGAATGTGATTTTAGTGGAAGAAAATGCATTTTGCAACACTGGTTTCATATCATTAAGATACCAAAAAATATGATTCAAGTATACACACACAATCACATTGCTAATTATAAATTATTACCTTGAAACAATTTAATTTTTGCCAACATAATGACAACAACAACATTTTGAGATTTAACAGAAGATAGAAAAGAGTTCAACTCTTCAACATACTCT
Organism: Medicago ruthenica; assembly: GCA_018208015.1. NCBI lineage: Eukaryota > Viridiplantae > Streptophyta > Magnoliopsida > Fabales > Fabaceae > Medicago > Medicago ruthenica. Next base: position 96,971 of record WNNG01000233.1, read on the forward strand.
CCAAAAAGAGTGCATTTAAAGTGATACCTATTCAAAATTGTCAAAGATTATACAAATATTAATTAAATAGCATAATACTTGTTTAAAAAAACACACTTACATAAAGTCAAGCTTACCCATTTGAATCCAGTTCAATGATAGTCATCTTAGTTTTTGCACCGTCTCTTTCATATTCTCTTTCAACACTCACTCTAGTCATGACTCCAATTACATCTGCATATATAACACAAATTAAAATATTGATTGAATTACCATTTAATATTATAAGAATATAACATATACTTGAATCATATTAAACAAAACATTTTATTAGCATTAAAAAAAAGATCTAAACGGTTATTTAATTATTAAACCTATTAATTCAACCTTTAAGATAATTATATAACGTTTAAAAATAATTTGTAACATTGAAATGCCATTAAAAAACAAAATATATGAATGAGCAAAATTAAGAAAGAAAAAAAATTGATATTGAAAAATAAAACAATTTTCACCAAAAAGTAATTAATTTATTATTGTATTTTTTTAAATAAACAATAGTAAATAATCCAATTGATACGAAGAAAGTGATAATCACTTACCAACCAAGTAGTTGTTGTCGTAGGAATCATTGAAAACATTAAATGCAGGTGTAAACGAATACATGTTTGTAGGAACCAAAGCAGTTTTAAATATTTTGACTTTTGTGTTGATTGTGAAATTCAGTTTGTATTCGTTGCGTGATGGTCTATACGAACCACTGTTGCAAGCAACATCAAATGAGGAAATCGTGAACACAATTCCCTCTTGGAGCTGCTCCTTGAACTTGTAGATCAATGTTCTTCGTATAGATACACCAATTCGGTCACCCTACATAACAAAGATTAAAACATTATACTTTAAACAAAAAAATACAAAAAACTAAAACAATATGAAAGAAAATACCTTTCGATCCATTAGAACCAACTCCATGGAAAATGGTAGTTTTTTATTTTTATAGTCTTGAACAAACCAAGCACGAACTACCCTCACAACAAATGTCCACGATTGTTTTCTTGGTGAAACATTAGAAATGAAGTCGTGTTTCAAAGATATTTTTTCTTTGCAATAGAAAAAAATTACAGAAACAACAGGAATATAGATATCAGAGAATCAAAGAACAGATAAAGAAGAACTATATTTTGTGATCGTGGTTTAGTCGTACCCAAAACGTTATTATTTATATAGAAAAACAGTACCATAACGGTTAATATCTATTAATTATTAATTTAACCGTTTTAAAATTAATATTATTAATGTCTTTAATTTTATTAAATGTGTATTAAATGATTAGATTATATTTCATGTAACCAATGAAAAATAAACTACATAACATTTGAAACTTAATGGTATCTTACAAATTATTAAGTAATATATTTTTGTAACGAATAAAAATTAATTATATAACCATAAAAACTAATCACTACATTTAAAGTTTTAATTAGTATGTTACTGTAATTGTGTAACGGACCAAAATTCAACGTATAATTTATTCAAGTTATGTATTATAATTTTGTAACCTACCAAATTTTTAATGTATCCTCTTGGAGCTGCTCCTTGAACTTGTAGATCAATGTTCTTCATATAGACGCACCAATTTAATCACCCTACATAACAGATTAAAACATTATACTTTAAACAAAAAAAATACAAAAAACTAAAACGATATGAAAGAAATACCTTTCGATCCATTGGAACCAACTCCATGGAAAATGGTAGTTTTTCATTTTTATAATCTTGAACAAACCAAGCACGAACAACCCTCACAACCAATGTCCACGATTGTTTTCTTGGTGAAACATCAGAAATGAAGTCATGTTTCAAAGACATTTTTTTTGCAATAGAAAAAATTACAGAAACAACATGAATATAGATATCAGAGAATCAAAGAACAGATAAAGAAGAACTATATTTTGTGACTGTGGTTTAGTCGTACCCCAAAATGCTACTATTTATATAGAAAAATAGTATCACAACGGTTAATATCTATTAATTATTAATTTAACCGTTTTAAAATTAATATTATTAACGTCTTTAATTTTATAAAATGTGTATTAAATGATTAGATTATATTTCATTTACAAATTATTAAGTAATATATTTTTGTAACGAATAAAAATTAATTATATAACCTTAAAAACTAATTACTACATTTAAAGTTTTAATTAGTATGTTACTGTAATTGTGTAACACACCAAAAGTCAACATATAATTTATTCAAGTTATGTATTATAATTTTGTAACCTACCAAATTTTTAATGTACCATATAAATCTTAATCGAAACGCCTATTATATTAATAATTATTTGAATGTAACCGACTATGTATTTTATGAAAAATTAATTTGAAACTAAAAACGGCTTTTATATAATAATTATTAATAAGCATGAATTAAAATTTAGGAGAATTTTTTGGAACATATACCAAGTCATCTTATGATGATGTGGACATGCTTAGAAGCAAGAATTGTTGAAATAGTGTATTTTTAAAAGGTTTGAAATGTTAGTATAAAGATATTTTAATTTGATTAATATTAAAATGGACTGACTCGGTTTGAAAAAGTTTCCGACGTCATGTCATATGGGAAATTCCACAATGGTCAAATCTCATATACTTTAGAAAAGAGGAAAAATGGACAATCTCAATTTTCCAAGTAATTCCACTTTCAATCTCTATATAATGGCTGACTCAGCAGTTACATCCAGTAAGAAATACTAGAATGCTGTTAAGAAAACGAGCAACTTTTACATGGTTACAACCCCAAATTTAAAATATTTGGGTACACATTCACAAATGAAAATAAATAAATAAATTAGTCATATCATTTTTTACTATTATCTTTATATTTCTCTTATCTATCTATGTGTGTGCCTAAGTATATTTTAGGCCAAATATATCTTTTGATTATTTAAGTTTGACAAAAATATCAGATTAGTCCTCTAAGTTTTTTAAGTTTTAAATATGTTCTTTAAGTTTTTTTAAGTTTCAAATAGGTTAATTAAGTTGTTAATTTGATGCATCTCTTTGAAGTTTTTCAAGTTTTTAAGTTTCAAATAGGTCCTTAAAAGGGTAATGATGTATTAAATTAACAACTTAAAAGACTTATTTGAAACTTAAAAAAATTAAAAGACTAATCCGGTATTTTTGTTAGACTTCAATGACTAAAAGATGTATTTGACCTATATTTTATTTCTGTTTGTGACCAACTAAGACTTTCTCTAAGAAAACAATCAACTATTGACAAAAGAAAAGAGAAATTATATGATAGTATGAGTTTTGCTTACAAGACGCTCTTTTTTTTGGTGAATTTACAAGACGCTCTTTAACAACATTAAATAATACTAAGTTTTTTTTTTTGATAGAAAACGATGAATTCAATGCATTGAAAATTGAACTACTTAACTTTTTCAATAAACATTTTCTTAATAAAAAAATCATTAAAGAGTGCTTTCAGAGCACTCGTTAACAAGACTTTAACAGAGTAGTTGAGATTAATATCATTTTTATTTGTTAATGTTGGAGAAATTATTATGTTGGAGTTAGTGCTTGTAACATATGTGTAATAGTTTTTTTTTTTTGTTTTTTGAGGAAAATATATGTGTAATAGTTATATTTATTCTAGGGTAAAAAATCAAATATTCTATACAATTCCAACATAATAATTTTTTTCAACTAATTTTGTTTGTGACACTCGGATATGACTCATCTAAACTGATCAATAATCCAGTCTAAAAAGATTCATTGAATAATCTCAAGTGTTACTGTGTTAGTGAAAAAACAATGATAAAAATAAAATGGATATAAATGGCAAATTAGGAATGTGATAACAGTAGTTGTTTTTTATCAATAAAAAAATATTAGTTGAGTTTTTTTTGTTTTGGAATGTGAAAAAATTATCCATCCTCCTTAATACTTATCCACTTTTGACTAAATATACATTTTTTGTTTTGGAAAAAAAGTATTATATACGTTTACTTTATATTAATATGTTTGTGTGAACTTGTAACCAAAAAAAAAAAAATGTCTGTGTGAACTGTTCATCGGAAATATAACCAAAATGAATTTCTTATATAAACACTTTACATGACCACCCCATCTTAAATCTCTCTCTACCAAAGTCAGAAAAAACTGAGAAGCAAAAAATGCCTGCAGTAGGAATACCGACCGGCGGTAGCAACAAGGAGTACCCCGGCAACCTCACTCCTTTTGTTACTGTAACATGCATTGTAGCAGCAATGGGAGGTTTAATCTTCGGCTACGATATTGGAATTTCAGGTACATATTTATAGTTGTGGTTACGCTGTAAACCTTTTTAATTGCAATAAAATACATGTAAAGTTGGTCCATGCGGCTGTGATATCGTTGCAGAGACCTCATCTTTTATATTGCTGTCATAATTGCAACTGCAATTGATTATTTACAACTATAGCGTTTATTGTATGTGTTTTGATTTGATTGCATTGATTTTGGTTAGGTGGGGTGACGTCGATGGATCCCTTTTTGTTGAAGTTTTTTCCATCAGTGTATCGGAAGAAAAACTTAGACACGTCATCAAACAAGTATTGTCAGTATGACAGCCCGATACTGACGATGTTTACATCGTCGTTGTACCTGGCCGCATTGCTGTCGTCGCTGGTGGCGTCTAGTGTCACCCGTAGGTTTGGTCGGAAACTTTCCATGTTTTTTGGAGGTTTATTGTTTCTCATTGGTGCTCTTGCTAATGGCTTCGCTCAACAAGTTTGGATGTTGATCGTTGGTCGGATATTACTAGGATTTGGTATTGGATTTGCCAATCAGGTATATTATATATAAGCTCTTCCTTTTAATATTTTTAGCTTCTTTTTATTAGCACAAAATATAGACATGTCTCTCATATTATTTCAATGTGTTGCAGATCCAAATCTGCCATGATTTAGATTAAGAATACATAAAATCACGCATACTCCATTGTCATTGTTTCTGATAATGAGTTTCATTTTTACTCCAAAGTTACCTTTTTTATGTACTTAAGTTTACTTCATTTTGATGTAAAACTTTTTACAATGTGAACTTACCGCCAATTCTCATTTATATAATTTTTAAGAAAAATATAATTAAATCAAAATATTTTAAGAGGAGTGTTAAAAACACTTTCTTTAACACTCATAATTTTATTAGATGAAATCAATGTGTGTCACACACTATCGAAATTTTATGATACTTGGTTATTATTAAATTATTATATTCACACACTTAGTATTTTTTTTCTTAGAAATATTAATATACTCATTTATTAATTATATTTTTAGTAAATTATAGTATTTAATAATTTATTATTGTTATTTTTGGTAGGAGTTTTATTATTGTTGTTGTTATTATTATTATTAATTGTTTGACTAAGCATTTATGTTAACATTAATTATTTGACTAAGCATTTGGGTAGATGATTTATTAATTAAGTTGTAACCAAAAAAAGATGATTTATTAAGTTATAACATGTAGTATTATAATATAAATACTTATTCGAAGAATTAATGATAATGATAAATTATATCAAATAAATAATAATAAATTCATAATAATTTAGTAATTAATAATATATTAAAATAACAATAATATTTATAGTGTCACACTTAAAAAACACTGATATAGTGAAATATTTGTTGCAAGACAGTGTAGGTATGACTAAATATTTGTGTAAAACATTTTCCACTGCTAAGTTCCGATACAAAGTTATCAAATTCTTATAAATTATATATATTTTAAAAAGTAATTAGACAATTTGAATAATTTACAATAAATGTTCTAATGAAATATATATCAAACTTATCAACAAAGACCTGATTACAATTGAATAATTGAACCGTGAGTTATTTTTTTTTACTATTAAACTGGTCCCATCCCAAAATTATTTCATCCAATCTACCATGGTCTCATCTAATTTCTTTGTGATTAACAGTCTGTGCCAATTTACCTCTCTGAGATGGCTCCCTACAAATACAGAGGAGCTCTAAGTGTTGGCTTCCAGTTATCAATCACAATTGGTATTCTTGGGGCCAATGTATTGAACTACTTCTTTTCTAAACTCAAAGGTGGATTAGGATGGAGGTTGAGTTTGGGTGGTGCTATGGTCCCTGCACTTATAATAACTATTGGATCAATAGTCCTTCCAGACACCCCTAATTCAATGATCGAACGTGGTGATCGCGATGGAGCCAAGGCTCATCTTAAGAGAATCCGTGGAGTGGAAGATGTTGATGAAGAGTTCAATGACCTTGTAGCAGCTAGTGAAGCATGCATGCAAGTGAAAAACCCTTGGAGGAATTTGTTGCAAAGGAAATATAGGCCTCAACTTTCTATGGCCATATTGATTCCATTCTTCCAGCAATTTACAGGAATCAATGTTATAATGTTTTATGCACCTGTGCTATTTAGTTCTGTTGGGTTTAAGGATGATGCTGCCCTTATGTCCTCTGTGATAACTGGCATTGTTAATGCTTTTGGTACCATTATCTCAATTTTTGGAGTTGATAGGTTGGGTAGGAGAGCCCTTTTTCTTGAAGGTGGTCTTCAAATGCTCATTTGTCAGGTATTTTTCTTTAATCTTCAATGTACTTTTAGTCGTATAAGTTATTAAAGGAAATGTTTGGTTAATATGGTTGTGTAATTTATTGACCCGTATGAAAAGATTCTGAATATATATATATATATATATATATATATATATTTTAATTTTAATTTGTACGTCTTATATTTTTTAAAATAATAATTAGTATTGTACATTAATCTAAGCAACCATGTCATTATTGTGAAATGTTCATTGGTTTTTGCCAATGAGTAATCAAGAGTGAAGTAACCGGACTGAACTCGGGATTTTATTTAGGTGATCCGAATCAAATTCCACTCGGACCAACAACATATTTAGATTGATTTGAGAATGCCATTGATATCACACTACTTATGACATAATTATAAGCTCAAAACGTGAATATTAAACTCTATGTAGCCCAAAACATAAATACTAAACTCTACGTTTTTTTCTTTCTCCAACCATATATTTGTTTAATTTGATATTTGGATGTGCACAGATTGGAGTTGCTGCCTCTATTGGAGCAAAATTTGGAATTGATGGAAACCCTGGTGAATTACCAAAGTGGTATGCCATAGTGGTGGTGCTATTCATTTGCGCTTATGTAGCTGCATTTTCTTGGTCATGGGGTCCTCTTGGTTGGTTGGTGACAAGTGAGATCTTTCCATTGGAGATTCGATCGGCTGCTCAAAGTGTCAATGTATCTGTGAACATGTTTTTCACATTCTTTGTTGCACAAGTTTTCTTAACCCTGCTCTGTCACATGAAGTTTGGCTTGTTTATCTTCTTTGCCTTCTTTGTAGTGGTGATGACATTCTTTGTGTATTTCATGTTGCCTGAAACTAAGGGCATTCCAATTGAAGAGATGGGCAAGGTTTGGAAGGGACACTCTTACTGGTCTAGATTTGTTGACCATGATGGTAAAGGGGATGGACTTGAGATGGGAAGGAGCAATTAGTAAAAGTGTATTTACTCCTATTTTCATTAAAGAATTTTCATGGTTTGGCTAAATAGAAGTATTTTGCTCCAATATTAAGTGAGACATTTAAAATATTTGTTTGTTTTATATTATTTCTTATTTAAGAATGTCAATAAAGTTGATGAGTGATTCACGCCAAGATTGGTAGATCACCTTCTGATCTTTATTATCTGACGTCCGATTGTTATGGTGTAACATTTGGATGTGATGACAGTGCAACATTTTTATTGGGTCTAACTACGATTTAAAACATTACTAATAAAGATATTTGAAATTTTTTTATTTGTCCATCAACAAAATGTGGATAAAATTACCCGTTTGACAATATATTTTATTTGACAACATATTTTACCATCAAGATTAATTTATCTTCTGATTTTTCAAAAACTATGCACACTTTTGTTTTTGTTCAAAAATAGTGTGTGCCATACTCTCCACGGGCCAGAAAGTCCAAAAGGCCTCTCCATATATAATGGCAATTTTTTTTTTAAATTACTCCTTAGGCACCTATGATTGCTCACAAACACCTCAAATTTCCAAAAATACCTTCAACAGTAGTTAATTACGATTCAACATTGAACGAGAGCTATAAACCATTTAGTAGAGAACGATGGTTACAAACCATTTTGCTATTGACATATACATAATCAGAAACACACAAACACCATTGCTTTCAAACTCAAGCAAACGTAAACCATACACTTACCCTCCCTACTCCAACAAATCAAACACCCTCACAGAGTAATGGCATAAAGAAACCAGTAGATTTCACCTCTCCGTTGGTGAAAAGACCATCTCACTAGATGATGTGTCATGTCTTCTTCACCTGCCTATTCATGGTAAGTTGGTGAACCATCGAGCAAAAATGGCCCAAGAGCAAGGTGATGCTCTTCTATCTGAATTGCTTGGGGTGGGTAATGACTCATGATGTTGCTACAGGTGAAAGCATGGATAGGAAGGGTGCTTGATTGGTTGATGGAAATATTTAAGGATCCTCACACCAAAACCTTAAATTTGAAAAGCGTACTTGGGATATTGTACTCTATTGGAGGAAAATATTTTTTCTTTAATATGTATTTTAAATTTAATAGGTATTTGTGTTTGTAATATGTGTTTCAATTTGTGTTTGTTTTTCAGGCCTGGGCTATGGAACATTTCATCGGTATATATCGATATGTTATCCACCCCAACTACACCATCGACAAGCCACGCGCTTCGTCCCTGGCAAGGTCCATAAGTCACAAGACAACGACAAACCCTTCTTTGATCGTTTAGAGGACGATTACGTGATCTTCAACCCCTATGAAGAATATCGTCAAACACTACCAGAAAACTTGCAATTTGCTAGGGGCAGAATCCCTGTGAAATTGCAATTTTCCAGGGCTTTTGCGAGGAGCGCAAACGCTCGCAAATCTGGTCATCGCAAATTGTTATGCCAAAGCTTTAGCTCCTGGCAAATTTGCGAGGGGCCACCCCTGTCAAATCTCCTGGCATAACCCCTAGCAATAGTCCTGACAATGGCCCTGACAAAATGTCTGACGCAAATGTCTGCTTTTCTGACACACTGCACTGTCACATGTCACATCAATGGCAGTCTGACGCAAAACAGTGACAGGAGCTTTGCGAGGGGCATGCCCTTGGCAAAATGCATAATATTTTTTTAAAAAAAAAACGTTTTTTTGTTGTTTTTTTAAATTTAAATTATTTCAAAAATAAAAATAATCCAATTTAATTATTAAAATTATTTCAAAAACGTTTTTAAATTGTTTTATTATTTAAAATGATTATAAAAAACTTTTTTAATTGTTTTTTATTTCGTTATTTTAAAATTAAAAATCATTTAAAAATATTTTAAAAAACGTTTTTAAATTGTTTTTTTTAATTAATTATTTTAAAAAAGTAGTTAAAAATACAAATTAAAGTAATAGTACACATAAAATATTAGTTCTAGCAGCAATGAAATTAAAATTGTACGGAATAATATTACACACCAAGAAATTGTACCGAGAAGTATAAGAAACTTTCCCAAATATTACAGACCAAGAAATACATCCACAAAATGGGGTTTTAATCCTCTTCTTCCCGAAAACGTTTTGTCATACATCCAACGACGATAATGCTAATAATACTCCATCTTTTGCACGTTCAGCTATAACGTTCAGATATTCAACTTCATGATTAGTAATCCATCTTTTTGCTTAGTAGCGCTACTAATAGTCGAATACATAACGATATTGTGTATACTGTTACTTTTGTACACACATAATTTCTTTACGCGCGTAATTTTTTTACTAACTAAACTAAATTGCGCGAAATATCTTTACGTGCACAATTTTATTACGCACATTTTTTTTACTAATTAAACTGTTTTTTTACTAACTAAACTAAATTGCGCGAAATTTCTTTACGCATGATTTTTTTACTAACTAAACTAAATTGTGCAAAATTTCTTTACGCACGAAATTGTTTTTAATAAATAAATTTATTTACGCGCGAAATTTCTTTACGCACTACTAAATTTGTATACTATTTTTTAAATTAAAAATTTAAATATTCTAAAACAATTTTAATTTACAAACTAATAAAAAGTTTTTTTAACCTTATTCTAAAACACTTTTTCCTAAATTAAAAAAATTAAGAAAAATAATTATTTTACTAGTACATAAAAAATTTTAAATTGAGGTTATTTTTAAAAAAATTAATATTTTAAAACATTTATTGCACTAGTAAATAAACAGTTTAAAATTTCAAAAAATTTAGAAAAACAGTGTTAATATTTGGAGAAAAATTATTACACCATTAAAATTAAAATTTGAATAAATTAACAATTTGCTCTTATAAAACTTTAAAAAATACATATTTAAATTATAAAAAAATAGTATACACAATTTAGTGAAACCTAATGTTATTATTAAAAAAAGAACCTATTTAACATGCATTAATTTGAAAATACGCATACACTAATTTTTTTTTTCGAAAATTACACATACCCTAAAAAAAATTTCAAAAAATCAGCCATTAATTAACATTATCATTCTCAAAAACCTATTATTTTACATACTTATCAATATCACAACATGTATACACAACAACATATATATATATATATATATATATATATATATATATATATATATATATATATATATATATAACAAACCAGCCAATAATAAATTCAAAAATTCATATATAACATGTATAACATCAACAATTTGAAGTAGAGAAACTACTAATTTGTTGAAGCTTAAGAAAGAACAGATCCGAAAACCAAGTTGAGCAAGGAACCACATGAGGCAGATTAACTTTGACACTGATGCAAATCACATAAAAAAATTTATATGTCAATATAAGAAATAAAAAATAGAATCATAAAAATATAAGTGAAGAATTTTACCAGATTAAAGAAGATTAGTGTTGTTGGAGAAGAGAGTGGATTATATGGAAGAAATATGGTGAGAATGAAGTAGTGAAATTTTTTTCTAGGTGCACAAATGTACTGAAGTTGCGGTTCAAGTTAACTTATAGAGGGAATAAAGCCAAGGCTTATACGAGGGTCAGCCCCTCGCAAAAGTAGTCCATTCACAGGGACCCGCTCCTGGAAAATTGCTGAAAATAAGTCAGGGATTTCATGCACTTTCACAGGGACCCGCTCCTGGCAAATTGCATGCAATAACTTTTGGTCAGTGTTGGGTCAAATCACCTATACAAAGTAGAGATTCTCCATAAAACAAGGGCAGACCCTCACAAAACTCCTGGGAAAATGTCTGACACAGCTGCAACATGTCCCCCATTTTGAATTCTGTTTTCCCGCCCAAATATAAGCCAGGGAATGCATGCAATTTGCGAGGGCCATGCTCCTGGCTTACCTGAAACCATTCCTTTACAATTTCCCAGGAGTTTCCCTACCTTTTCTCATGGAAAATTTTCCAGGGGTTCTTGCTCCTGGCATTAGGCCCTGGCTAATTGCAGTATTTCTTGTAGTGAAACATGCTCGTTCGTCGAAACTTGTTGATACTCCGGTTGGATAAAGTGCATCCACAAGATTTTATCGTCACTTCCTTCGTACTAGATATTAATGTCTTCCATGTAGACCTATTTTTCCAAGATTTTTTGCTACATGTTATACATAAGGATGAACAGGGTCTATTTCCATAGACACAATAGGAACACATATAGGATCACATCTCCTGGTTCTATAGGGTATATCATCTCAAACTAGTGCACCAATTGAGGGAGAACCACTTAGGCCAGCAAATGTGGAGGTCTTGATAGAGGATGATCATGCAAGGGATGTTGTGGATACGTTACAGGTAGTCATGAGGGTTAAGACCATTTGCTTTGATGGGATGACAAGTGGTACCTCATACGACGACCTATAAGCTACTTTGTAGCAGATTGCAGGTGAAACAAAGTCAGCGACTCAATATTAAGTCGCACGTAGGAGGAGGACGTTTCAAAGATTTTTAACGTTTTTTTTTTGTTTCAAATGAATGATGTACGTTGGTATTGTAACTAATACCTAATCAATTATTTCCCCTTTATGGCATTTTTAATATGTTTTGAATATTTTTACTTTTGAATGAATTACGTATAAATTTATGGCATTTTGAATGATAATTCTATTTTGAATGTCGATTGAATTTTGAATGTTTAGTGTGTTTTTGAATGTTGAGTGTGATTGAATTCGGAAATTTTGGTTTTTGATATTGCATATGTCCTTACAATAGTATCCTAACTCTGGTTAATGTAAAAGGTTGGTAACCAACGTTTGCTGTTGAAGATATTTTCGAAAGTTTGAGATGCTTGTCAACCATCTGATAAGTAGTATTTTATTAAGTTTTTAAGTGTTTATTTTAATTCGATTTTAGTCGTTTTATTTCTTTTTCAAGAACTATTTTACTTCAAAGCACTTGTTTTCCTTTCTAGGTATAATTAATGAAGAGCAAACATCTTGGATCAAAAACATGAATGAAGAGCCAAGAAAGAGAAGAAAAATCAAAGTTCCAGGTCATTTTTAGGTGGCACGGTCGTGCCATATTTTACACTGTGCCAAAGTTGGCAGATTTATCACGCACGGTCGTGCGCCCAAGTGGCATGGCCGTGCGCCCCTTCAGCTCTTCAGAAACATCAATTTTGGAACTTGGAACGGTCGTGCGCCCTTTAGCACGACCGTGTGCGTTATGCAGTCACATTTTAATGATTAAAACTCTTGGGAAATGCTCATTATTGCTATGTAATCCGAGTTTAATGCCCTGTCTGAGGTTCTAGGCTATAAATAGGGCTACAATCAGACTTGTATGGCATCTTAGAATTGGTGTAAAATTACTATAGTTAAATCCAAGCTCTACATTGTTCTAAGTTCATTTCTTTATATTTTTCTGCACTTTTACATTCTTGCAATTTATATTTTCTGCTCTTTATTTTTCTGCACTTTTACATTCTTGCAATTTACCTTTATGCTTTTACAATATTCATGTCATTTACAATTCGTCAAGCGTCTACGATGAACATTCGTGAGTAGACCTATCTAGTCTTGGGATTGTTGGAAAAGTCTAATGACTAGATCCTAATCAAACCAAGCATAGACTCTATTTTATTCAAATCTATTTTCCTATCTAATCTCATCGTTTTTAAACTCAATAGCAAGTGTTGAACGAAGTACAGAACGGAGAAGTTCAACAACTACTATTTCATCATCACAAATATCAAACGAAATATCGAAAGAAGAAGCTTGATATTGGAACAAATTAGATTAGACAAGGAGTCTCAAAGCTTGATGGGAACACCCCAAATGAGTAGCTTTGTGATGTCTTTAGGCCATAAAATTCGTGCTTAATGGGTCTCATATATCAATCAACCATGAGAATAGGCGTGATTGTTATTGAGATACATTCATGTACTTCGAAAGAAACCATGAATTACCTTAGTGAATATTGTATTTGGAAAATGGATTCAATATAGAATAGAGATCTAAACTTGAATGTTTATGTTCTGTTATTAGATATACCAATAATCCCGAGACGCTTTTTATCTTATAAATCTAAACCAAAGAATATGTCCAAATCTTAAAACTTGATCTGTTCAGCTAACAACTTCTTAAAATTAAATTGTTACTTACACAACTCTATGTAGATCAATATTTTTACTATTTGATAATAACCGTATACTTGCGGTGACGTATCACCATCCTACTACCTAGAGATCAATTTTCAAAGAATTTCCAATATTTCAGGAGTAACATGAGACGTACGGAAACAGAAAATTGAGCAAAGAACTCCTTTTCATTTGACTGACATGGCACGTAATTGAAAGACCTAATGTTGAACCGCGTCCCCACCAGCCAGATTTTTTTTTATTACTGACCACCTTCTTTGACCACATTCTTACTTTGCTTCCTTCCTTCATTCACATGAATGAATAAACAATGGAACCAAAAATAAATAAATAATGGAAGTTTCCATATTTAGTCAAAATTGATTGATTGGAATGACTCAAAGTCCCTCTCATTTTCTAATGACGATAGTCATTGACGGCTTCCACATTAATTAATTGTAATAAGTATATACTAAAACGCGGCCAATTGGTCCGCCAATATTTATAATCATAATTAATTCAGATATTATATTATACTTACTTTTTGTAAAACACAATTCACGTTGTTCTTTGCATTGCTAGTAGGGGCAGACCTTCTAGAACACCCTAATTTCTTGGGTCTCAAGTCGGCGCACATGAGAATTCAAAAGTGTACCATACCCTTAAACTAATAGAATAGAATAGAATAGAATAATGTAGTATTACATCTTACAACTCGCGACTTTAATATTACAAACCTAATAAATACCGAGAATTTGGCAACACAGCGTGAAAAAACTTCTTCATTCAATCTTTCTTCCGCAACCAAAGCATAAACCCTTCGACTGCAAAATCAAAATCAAAAGGTTACGTTTCTTTTCTTTACCATATAATAATATAATATAAATATAATAATGTGATTCGTAATTACCATTATTCGTTTGTTGTTGTACTTTGGTTTCTGTGGTCATTTTTCATCGCCTCATTTTGAATCTAAGATCAAGAGTTTCCATAAATTCCATCATTTTTTTTTCACTCTGTAAATGATTTTGAAAATCACAATTGATCGTTATTTACAGCATAGCCTCTAACACACTCGACATATTCTCACGTCCGGCTCAATAATTTTCAATAGTAAGTGAGGTTTAAAGCAAGATTTAATATGACCTTTTTTGTTATGAGATCTTTTTAATGAAAAAAATATTTTTTTTGTAGGTAGGCCTAAAGTTAGGGATTTAGTAGCCTTAACCATGGACGATGGACCGACTCTGAGTATTGTTCAATAACAACCAACCGTTTTTTTTTTTCTGCATAGAACATGTTAACATACTAAATTTGAAAAATTACTCCTATTACATTGGTCCGAGTGGAATTTGGCTTCGATACTTTAAGGCTTAAGCAAGGTTCAAGCTTTGTGGATGAAAAAATGTGGTTGGGAGGGGAGATCACACCATAGGTGGCCGGTGGCCGGCCAGATTCCTAAAAAGTGGTCATGTTTTAAACGTGTGTCAAATTCAATGTGCAAGTTACAATGTTTAGAGTTTATAAATTTTGGTGGTACTCATGCTTTGTAACTACCAATAACTGCTGATCAAAGCTATATCACCTTTTGTTTTTCTTGTCCTATATTCTTGGAAATGATGGTTGTCAACTTGTCAGCAACCAGTTTGATTTTCTTGCTTCCCTCAGTCCTCATTTGTCTTTTCTTTTGTCTCTGCTCATGCTCTTAAGCAATCAATTTGCAACTCACTTTTTATATATGTAAGTTTGCTATTTCTTGTTAAGTTTGCTATTTCTTGTTAAAAACACTCATTCTTTTTGTAGCACTAATACTTTTGAATTTTGATTTTGATTTTCAGAAATTTTAGAAAGTAGTATAAAGCATTGTGATTAGAACTGATTCTATAACAATGGCATTAGCAAGGATTGCTAGAAGCAACCTGAGAAGATCAGGTGTTGCTTTTGGAAGTAATGTACATGAGAAGCATATGTTCAATGAGAGAACATATACAACCAAAGGATCCTTACCTTCCCATGTAGATGGACCATTTTCGTATATTTCTAGAATTAAGGAAGAGAACAACATGAATTTTTCGATGAGGGGAATAGCAGGAACTGCATTCCATCAGCTCCCTAACACACAAAGAGTTGTAGAGGAATCTGAGTCAGACTTCGAAGATGATCAGACAAGATATGCAGGACTAGAGGCAACAAAACCAGGTGAAAAGCCTAGAGTGGTTGTTCTTGGTACCGGTTGGGCTGCTTGTCGGTTTCTTAAAGGGCTAGATACAAGAATTTATGATGTTGTATGCATATCACCAAGGAATCATATGGTTTTCACTCCTTTGTTGGCTTCAACATGTGTTGGTACCCTTGAATTCCGGTCTGTTGCTGAGCCTGTTGGTAGAATACAGGATGCACTAGCAAAAGAACCCAACTCATTTTTCTTTCTAGCATCCTGCACTGGAGTTGACACAAACAAACATGAAGTGAGTACAATTACTTACCTTTCTTTTAAACAAACATGAAGTGAGAACAATTACTGTTACAATGGAATGTTCAATGTGAAAAATTAAAAGACTAATGAATTTGTGTTTGTACAAAGTTCTTTTTCTAGTGAAATGCTTAGTCAATTTTACTTCATGTCAACAGGTCTACTGCGAGGCAGTTACCAACGGTGGATTATCTAAAGAGCCTTACCAATTCAAAGTTGCATATGACAAGCTTGTAATTGCAGCTGGAGCTGAGCCTTTAACTTTTGGTATCAAGGGAGTAAAGGAACATGCCTTTTTTCTTCGTGAAGTGTATCATGCTCAAGAAATAAGGAAGAGACTTCTCCTTAATCTGATGCTTTCTGAAAATCCAGGTGGGTGTTTCATATCCATATTTAGTTTAGTTTTAAGCTTAATTTGTTATAATAATTATGCAGTTGTCATTATTTTTTTGCCAAAGGCTAAGCTGAAAACGTTTTTCATTATGACAGGCATATCAGAAGAAGAAAAGAAACGTCTGCTGCATTGTGTAGTTATTGGAGGTGGTCCTACAGGAGTGGAATTTAGTGGTGAATTGAGTGATTTCATCACAAGAGATGTTCGTGAGCGCTATACTCATGTTAAAGATTACATTCATGTCACACTCATTGAGGTATCTAATTTTAAAACTGAAGTCTATTTTTTGTGCTGAGGTTGTTAAATATATTAACTGTGTATTCAACCATTGTGTTTAACTTTTCATAATTAGGCAAATGAGATACTTTCATCCTTTGACGTTAGCCTTCGGCAGTATGCAACGAAGCACTTAACAAAGGTAAACCTTTTGAGTTTTGATCGTGTGTATACCAATCTTCAATGATTAGCTGTCAGCATGAGACTAAGACATTCAATTTTTGTATCAGTCTGGAGTTCGTCTTATGCAGGGTGTTGTGAAGGAGGTTCAACCCCAAAAGATAGTTTTGAGTGATGGAACTGAAGTTCCTTATGGTCTCTTGGTTTGGTCCACAGGAGTTGGTCCCTCTGAGTTTGTCAAAAAACTGAATCTTCCAAGCTCTCCAGGTGGAAGGTATGTGAAGCCAGCTATAAAATAAAAAATGTTACAATTTTTGCTCATTTTATTTCTGTGATTTTAATTTAATTAATGTTGTTGAATGATACAGAATTGGTGTTGATGGATGGATGCGTGTTCCATCTGTGGAAGATGTCTTTGCACTTGGGGATTGTGCTGGTTTTCTTGAACAAACTGGAAGGCCAGTGCTTCCAGCTTTAGCTCAGGTTAGCCTTATTGTCTATGATGTTTTGTCAATACATATGGATAAAGTGATCAAGAAAAAACCTAAACAAGGTTAAGCCTACATTAATCTATATTGTTCTAAAAACAAATGTAAAAAATCCCAATAGAGGGTACTGTATTAATATGCATTACTGGACAGGCTAATGAATGAGTAATACTAATGACATAATATATGCATAGTGCTACAGAAGTAGGAAAGCTTCTATTTCATTCTATTGGAAAAACTAGCAAAACATCAATTGTTGTCTCAATGTTCTATTAACTGATGAAGAGTATACTTTCCTATGCACTGGTCATTGACAGGTTGCTGAAAGACAAGGGAAGTTCCTTGTAGAGTTGTTCAACAAAATTGGGAAACAGAATGGAGGAAAGGCTTTGTCTGCAGATGGCATCACACTTGGAGAACCATTTGTGTATAAACATATGGGGAGCATGGCATCAGTAGGTGCCTATAAGGCACTTGTTGATCTACGACAATCCAAGGTATAATGGGAAAGTTTCTATTTCTAGTTCAATCTCTAATGTCTAATTTACACTGTGGAGTTCAATGAAAAGAAACAGAAATTAGCAAACTCAAAAGACAGCTTCTGATTTTGTGCTACAAAATGTATCTTGTGTTATAGGATGCAAAGGGATTGTCACTTGCTGGTTTTGTCAGCTGGCTGATATGGCGTTCTGCATATCTTACACGTGTGCTGAGCTGGAGGAATAGGTTTTACGTGGCAGTAAACTGGGGAACCACTTTTGTCTTTGGCAGAGACAACAGCAGGATAGGTTGAATTTTGGCTGCAACATTGTAACCACAAAATCAATCCACCTTTTTGACACATTATTTTGGTTGAGTGGTCAGCCTATGCATTCTTTTTTTCTTTCTCTGAATTCACTATAAAACTTTTATCATATCATGATATAAAAAAAGTTGGATCGGATAAATATGATATTTTACCAGAATCTGTTTTTCATGTTTTATTGATTCATTGTAAAGTAGAAAAAGGGTAAAACAAGACCAAGTGATTCAAAGTGTTTTATTTATATAGGATAGGAAGACAATTTTTCCCAGCAATGTACATATATGTTCCTTTTATTAACTCTGAAGAGTATTTTAAACTATTTTAGAGTTGGTACTTGGTATAGATGATTAGATATTTTGAAATTAATTGAATATAACGAAAATGGAAGAAATCAGAGGCGACCTCTTAAACGGCCTTTTCTCTGGGTCGTTCACAATGTTTCAGGGCTTTGATCTCTGCTTGGCCAAACTAAGGAACATTGATTCACAACTAAGCAATCAAAGATCAACATTAAACAAGATTTCGATTCCCAATGTTTTATGCTAAATCAAGGATTTCAATTGCAGTCGCATTGTAATTAAAAAAAGTATATCAAGACATACACATATAGGAGACTCAGATCAGTCCTCTAAACGTATACAAAATCATCATGTACGGTTAATACACAGAACACTTTCCAAACAAGAGAATTCATAATTCGAACATCTGCTAGAGCAACCTAACAAAGCTTTATAAGAAATATGAACTGTTAAACACTAACTAAAAACTGCAAAGAAAAAATATAACGTTCCATGTTATGACAATTACATATTAATCTAAATCAAAACTATTGCAATTCCAAATTAAAACAAACTATCAAAACAAAATAAAATAAAGTTCATCCTATGCTCTTGAGGTCCCATCATGGGCTAAATTTATCATATATGTAAAATTCAATTCAATCAGTAAAACATACGTAAGTTAGAACTTGGGCAAGAATGCCCCTGTCAGTTCAGTACCGAATACACACATCTATATAGATAGCAGGGAGAGTTTTGTTCCAGCTTCTGGAGAGCAACACTCAACACAAACTCATGAGTCAATAAATGATGATAATGAAGACATGATAGGATCTGAATCAGTCACAAAGTCAGCTACTGATCACCAATCTATAGATAACACACTGCCTGCACCTCCCATAAACATAGAGCCTAGAAGATCAAGCGGGCAGGCTAAGTCACCAAAACGTTTAGAGGATTATGTCTGCAACACAGTGGCTTGTAATTATCCTATGAATAAGTGTCTCAATCATTCAAATTTATCCTCTTCTCATCAAGCCTATGCCTTATCCATCACTATTGAAACTTATCCAACAAGTTTCCACACTGCTAGTCAGGATCCTAGACGGGTCAATGCTATGAAAAAAAGAAATTGAAGCACTGAATGCTAATCATACATGGGAGTTTGTTGATTTACCTCCTCATGCAACATCCATTGGTAGCAAGTGGGTATATAAAATAAAAAGACATGCAACATGCAAGTGGGTATATGTAATGATGGTGGTTTGTTAAAGAAGGTACTCAAGGAGGGGGAGGTGGGGATCTGTTTTGACTTTTGACACCCCCTCAGGATATTGATCATGTTTCAATTATTTACGAAGTGCGTCTTGATGATGATGATGGAAAGCTTGTCAAAAAATCTGATAATCATGGAGTGGAGTTCAGAGTCGGGGATGGTCATTTTTGTCCTGCTTTGTTAAAGGCTATTAAGACCATGACCGTGGGGACAAAGTGATTCTGACTGTTAAGCCTCAATATGGATTTGGTGACAAGGGCAACCCAGCTCACGGAATTCCGCCTGATGCAACATTGAAGATTACTCTCTAGTTACTTTCTTGGAACCAAGTACCTTTTCTTAAGACGATCTTAAGGAAGGAGAAGGAGATGAGTGTCCAAATGAGACTGCTCTTGTCAGATGTAAACCATCATTCATTCATTGTTTTTAATGGATTTATTACTGCATGTGTTCTCATGTGATATTTCCTCATCTTGCATTTTTCTAGTGAAGCTAATTGGTAAGATGCAAGATGGCACTGTATTTTTGAGAGAGGGCCATAGTGATGATGATCAAGGGAAGCTGTTTGAATTCACAACAGATGAGGGTAATTTCAATTTTCCCTATGTTTCACCTTCTTCACATTAATTTCTTTTTACATCAACTACAGTGAGTGAATGTTTGTTCTATTGAGCAGAGCAAGTGATCGTTGGGCTTGATAGTGCTGCAATGAGCATGAAAAAGGGGGAGATAGCTTTGGTTACTATTGGCCCTAATTATGCTTTTGGTTCACCATGGTCTCACCGGGAATCTGCACCGGTTCCTCCTGATTCAACCGTGCATTATGAGGTTGAGCTAGTATCATCTGTAAAGGTAAATAAATAACTTGATCATAATTTTCAATTGTGCATTCATATATTTCAATGTTGGTTGTTAAAATTCTATTATTGAAAAAGGAACACTAGCAGCTGCTGTTTATCGAAATTCACAAAATTAAGAAGAATAGAATAAATATAAACATACACACACTATTTCTTCATGCTATTTCCAAGTTTGGTATATTTGCTTTTCACTTTTCATGTTTTTGTGTCAAAATATAACAAGGAAGTCTTGTTATAGTTAATTTGGAAAGCTGCTTTTCTTGGCACAATAAAGAGGCTAATAAGTAACTCACCGTGGTTTCAGCGCTCTGGTGGTTAATGATTCCTTTTAAAGAATGTAGCGTTGGTTAGCAGAGTTAAACATTACACTTTTCAATGAATAATTTTCAAATTCCTCAGGTGTTTTTAGGACATCGTTTAGCAAGATTATATAAGAATGACGTCTTTTTCTTTTTTCCTCCTTTCCTGACTTCCGTCTCTCAAAACTATTTGTCGGTTGGATACAAATGGCCACTTTTTTTTATGCATTTATACACTGGTTCATTGTTTGCCTTTTAGGCTACGGAGATCTCCGACATGAGAAATGAAGAGAAGATAGAAGCCGGTCTTAGTAATAAAAAGAAAGGAAAGACATTGTTCAAGTTACATCGATACATTTCACCCTCATCCACCACAATATAAAATATTGTTAGAGTTGGTTAGGAGCATAGTACTATGTTTAGGAGTCTTTTACTCCGGTTTACCTCTTCCATTTTGTTATTCCACCCTTGTAGAGCCTCTACTCTTATCGTATCATTTGATAATAATATACAAAATTACCTTGTTCATTTTGCGGGTTCTATCATTTATCTTTTCTTAAACTGAAACTGTGATGCAGGCTTTAAAGTTGGATGATATTTCTTTCCGTGACGAGGAGAAGACACTTGTCAGTTAATCGGATCCATTCAGCATGCCAGAGCCATTGAACGATTATATATGAACAGGAAGAGGTGTGACTGCTGTCTCCCATCATATAGAAAATCACTTCTCTTGTTTACTAATAATCAATAACTGAGTTTTGCATGAACAAGCAGGTGCTGGAGCTGAGGTTGAAGGACTTCAACGCTTTGCGAATGTATGTATTGACTGTGATTCAGTTACTTGAATTATGGGTGCTGAAGGATTTTTATTCTAAAATGAATTTGCTTATGATTTATAAACCAGGGAGGTGGAGGTGGAGATGCAGGAAAGGGCTAATAAGAACTTGACCTTACAGGGGGGTGGTTATCTTCAGATTATGTAGTACATTTTCACTTCTGGACAATGCATTGCAAGTGGTTCTAGACTGTGCATATGATGTCAAGTTGAAGTCAAAAAATGGTTATTTTGTTTGTCTCGCAATCAGTTGAATTTTTTTTTTATTTGTAAATATATACTAGCTTGAATTGTGCAGGCATAAACAACAGAATAAGAGAGATTTGTAAATAAGAACCAAACGGATTCATTAGTCATTCCAAAGTAAACAAGAGATATTTGTACATATGAACAGAACAGAACAGAACAAAACTTCTTCTTCCACCTTTCATCATACCATTACTCCTTGCACCTCCCAATTGTTAACAAACTAACAACTAGCTTTAGTACAACATGTTTGTTAACAAGACTCTAACATTAATTCCTTCATAAGGGTAAAAAAAAAAAAGGTTGAGAAAGAATCAAGATAAGTGAACACATCTTGAGGAGAAGATGGAGGAGACATTATGAAACAATCCTAACACAATCCCCACTTTCACTTGGCCTCTCTTGGGGATCATACGGCTCTTAGAAATATTACTCTTGTTGGATAACTTACTTTGGTAGACCAAATCCCTTCTAGTTATCACCACCACTCCCATCTTTGCCTTCATCTTCTTTCAATAGAGTTTCACACACAACAATAGTCAAAAGGTTTCTCTTTAGCCAGATTATTCTGTATTTCACACTTTCACTTACTCATTACTTATATAGACTTATTAGTTCTTTCCTTTAGAATGTGGACCCTTGAGATAAAACTTAGACTTATTTAATTCTAAAGTTTGTATTTATCTTCTTGAATATTAAATAGATGTTAAAATTGAAAATTAAATATAGTTTATGTTTGTGTCTCAATTAAATATGTTTTCGTGAACTTGTGGGTTTTGAGTTGTTTATTGTTGGTCGTTTGTTGTCAATTTTGACTGTTTTTCTTTGCAAGCTATCCAGCCTTTGTTAGTATTATTTACATGGATGGGGTGCTTGTTTCTCTTTGTTTGATATTGACCCCTAGCCTTGCACCACACACAAATCTATTTATCCTTAGTTTTATTAAAGAAAGCGGTCTTCATTTTGTTTCTTAGTTCAAAGTGGAAAAATCCGCATCACTATAAAATTTGCCTTAAGTTATACTCTAATTGTTTTTTTTTTTTGAATGACAGGTATTCTCTTTAATAATAACATGTATTTTTTGTTTGCATTTGTGTTGTTTGCTCATAATTTTTGTTTTTGTTTTGATAAAGCCAAGAAGTATTTTTCGACTATCAATAAGCCAAGAAGTATATTAAAAAGAAAAAGGTACTAAATTGAAGGGGCTAAGTTAAAACTCAATTAAACAAGCAACAACCGATAACAAACGAGAAGTGTCCTTGTTAGCTCAGAAATTAAAGAAGCGACTCAAGCGAGTTACAAAATAAATGTTTTATATCTTTTAAACACGTAATTAAAAAAATTCTGTAAAAAGAATGTAATTAAAATGGTTACAATTAACTTTTAATCCATTATTAAAAAAACTTTTAATCTTGACAAAAAAAATAATTTAAACTTTAAAAACATACAAATTATTATAAACAAAAACATAAATTTTGTAAAATTAAAATAAAAACAGATGAATTACTTGGTACTTGTTCACATCATAACAAAGGTCAATAATCAAATATTGGCACGGATTTGAATTGTATGAACTACCGTATGATACAGAAAAACATATAGAAAAGGTCAATGGTCAACACTGGATATTAAAGGAAAACGAGTCAATTGTCAAGATGCTACATTGCTACTCATCAATATTATGTTTAGGAGTAATTCACATACTAAGTGCATATAAAAGAGATATTACAGATTCAAACAAGCACTTTAACCCACCAAATATCACTACAACAACTTTTAAATTTTCTTTGTTTGTTAGGATTATATCAAGATGGCATCAATATCTGTCATAGATTATTAAATGGGCACAAGAAAGAATTAGCAACTATATATATGTCTGCATCATGCATTTCAATTTCAAATTCAGTAGACGACAGCATATGGTGGTCCCTAATGCCGGCTATATTTAAAAGGCCAACAAGCAAGTCAGCAGGCTGCGGGTTTAGTATAATGTGATTAATTAATTATTTAATTAAATTATTGGTTAATTCTTAATTTGTTGCATTAAAACCACGTGCACAATTGTAAAAGGATTTTAGGCTCTTTCGGTGTCCTTTCTGGCTGCTTTAGTTCATGGCCCTATCTACCACTATCATTATTTAATCAATATAATACTATTTGATTATGATTTTATAACTAATTCTTTTTAAAAAGTAATTTAATATCAAATTGTATGCCCCTTCCTAGCCCCAGAAGTGCAACCCACTTTCAGCTCAGTTCCTTTGTCCAAAATTCCCGTCATATACTGCCCTGTGATAACTACGTTCTACGTATCCAAATGTATACCAAAATTTCAATTTCATAGATGTATTTTTTTTTTACAACAAGTTTTTAAGTTCAAATCTCCAATATTTTTGTTATCAAGAGAATCCAAGAATTATTATTAAGGGAATAACAAAATATTTTTGTTATTAAAAAAGTATAATGAGTTGAAAATGATACACAAAATATAAATTTGTGATAAATTAATTAATGTTACAGTATATTAAAGTAATTTGTTATTCAGGCAACACGAGTAATTTTATTGAGATGCCTGGTTAAAGGCATGATTATTGATTGATGTACTTTATCATTTAATGTGAACACATGATAATCATTTAATGTGAACACATGAAAAAGATAAGAATTTCGTTTTTGTACACCTTTTTTGCACATGTTCATCACTGACTAATCTGAATGCGACAAAGAGACTTTAGAAAAATGTGAGAGAGAAGGGTTAAAAAGGAGGAAAATAATGATTTTTTTTCATGACCTTAAAGCCAAAAAAATTTCCAAATCTGACCCTATGAATTTTTTTTATCAAAATGATCCATTTTTATTTTTTTGGTTTTTTTTATCTTTTAGTGTCATTACCGCCGTTTGGTTTGGTGATAATGACAGGTGGTGGCAGCGCAACAGTACCCGCAGCAGGGGGTGCAGAACTGAGCAGGTTTTTTTTTTATAATTTTTCTCATTACCGCCGTTTGGTTTGGCGGTAATGGACGTTTTATTTTTTCGTTTTTTTCACCTCAACTCTATAAATACACTCTATCCATTCATCCAAATTCGCAATCATTTTTTCTTACATTTTTAACTTCTTTCACATAATGTCTGATTCTGGTTCAGATTCTATTTCTCCTCCTTCTCCTCCTCCTCCTTTAAGATTGGCCACTGTAAAATTTGATCAATATATACGGGCTTTTGAAATGGTAGTAACTCCATGTATGACTTTAGTGGAGTTGAAAAATTATCTCAATCGTATTTTTCGTCTAGCTAATGAGCCTTTACGAAAAGTCAGTAAGATTTATTACGGAGAGTGGTTTATCAATTTGGGATCCCATAAAGATGTTAATTAGTATTACGAATATAAACTTCTGAAAAATGATGCTGATGTTCAAGAAATGTTTTCGTCTGAAGAAAATGAACAAGGTCCATGGTATCTCGACGTTAAGTCAGAATAGTCGATACGTGGAGAATCAATTGTTTTAATGTTGTTTGTTTGTTTAAGTTAATGTAATTTGGTTTGAGTAGTGTTTTGATTAATTATTATATTTTCGCGTTTGTCTTGTCTCGTCTATTATATTATTAATTAAAATAAGCATTAAAATCGTAATACGTGAATATTTTTTTAAACGACGAAATTTGATTAAAGATTAAAAAAAAGTCACAAATACTTATAAAAACTTGGTTGAACACATAATTGATAATGATATTAACTGCTGGTTATTTAGGGTCGGACAATTTCTCCTAATATGTTCGGAATGCCGACACAACCCACACAGTCTCGGTGTCGGTGTCCTTTCTTCCACCTCCTCGTCCATTTCAGTCCTAATGCGAGTACTATTGGGTCGACCTTTCTTTAGTCTTCGCATGTCTAGTTATGGCAAAACTTGAGACCGTTGTATGGGGGCCAATAACTCTTGTCGTGGACAACTTTGAATAATGTGTTGTAGATGACATAAACACTCTTGTTTTTGAACACATATGGAATAAGGTTGTGTAGTCATGGTGAAATGAAGAACACGCGGCTATGACATGCGAACAAGGCAAATGCAAAGCTTGATATTTCCCACAATCACACCACCCTGCTTGTAGGTCCACCTTGAAAGTTCCCATTGGCCTTTCCTCCCTGTAGTTGACGGTCTCACGGATAGAGAAGATATACCTTTCTCGGTCAAACTGTTCGACCTGATGGGTGTTGGACTTAGCAATGTCATCCTTAATCACATTCTGACAATATTCACTGAACACATCTCCATAACCTACCCTTGCAAACGCACTTTGAGCCCTTTCGGCAAAAAGACAGGCCAACCTATAGTAGGTTGATTGGACTATAGGTGTAACAGGTAGGTTGCGAGTTCCCTTAAACACAGAGTTCCAGGACTCAACGATGTTGCTTGTCATGTGACCCCATCGTCGACCTCTGTCATATGCTTGAGTGCATTTTTCTTTTGGGATATTGTCCACCCAATCTAACGCACGCTGATTTGCCTCCTGGATTATACCACGGTAGTATTCGAACAAGGGTATGTTTAGGGCATATCATGTATGTTATGGAAAAAATCGAAAATAATAAGAGAGAAAATCTGCTAAGTAGATTTGAATTCAGAGAGCAACTGCAGTGCACTGAATCTTGTAATAAGTAGGAAATAGGAATCTCCTTTTTTTTTTTTTATAAAAAGAAAGAGCAAGTCCCTTGATACAAATACAATGTACTAAGTACAGTCGTACTAATTTTCAAATACTGCATTGGTTTAACCATGTCGGATTCTGTTGAGAGAATATTAGATTTGGAGGATAGAAAAACTAGCAAGATTGCAAAAAACACACGTGACAGCTATTCAATCCATTGTTATACCAATTATTGGCATTATATTTAGGACAACTTGTTGCATAATGTCGCTTTGCTTTGCCTAGTCATGCACTTAATTTGAAGGACCACAGCTTGGCATTATAATTAACATTAACATTATCATTATCCTACTTTTTAAAAAGGATTCACTTTCAAAAAAAAAAGGTTTCACGGTACAAGAAATCTACTCAGGAATAAACTAGCATATTTTCATAATTTGTTATTATCTATAAGTACATGTGCATATGAAATAATTTAATTAATAGTCAATTTTTTAATTGATAGTTTATTTTTTGGTTACATGAGAGAAGAAAAAAATACAAAGGAAAAAAAGCAAAGAAAAACTATATCTTAATAAAGAACACTCATATAGCATCAGCTAGTAATGCTAAGGACATGTATTGTAATGGTTGATGCATCATCAAAAAGATTATGAATGATTAATGTATTTCTTATTGTTTTGATGAAATTGATAATGTATTTCTTCTAACATAAAAAAATACTGTCCTAAAATATAAGCACATTTTAAGAAAAACATATATCTTAAAATATAAACATGTTTCAATTAATATGACTAAGTGTTTTAGAAGATAAAAAGCTAAATTAAACACATCTACGTAAAAAAATATTTTAGAAACGTTGATCGATCAAATTGATAAATTAAATACATTCTTAGTATATGTGAAAATGACAATTGTGTTTATAATACAATAGATTGGATAAACATTACCTAAGTTATGACTAAGCAGAAAAAAAAAATCACAAGGCTAAAAAATGGAAGGCACGTGCGGGTGAAATGTACTATAGTCCCTCATAGTCAGTTAAATAAATTACACTAAAATGTAAAAACTGCAGAAAATTGCAAACCATGTGAAAGTGTGTTGCTCGTTTCATGAGTATGCTGCGGTTGACCACAAGTTAGAGTTCAAATTTTTAACTAGATCAACCTAATGTAGTTGTGTTCTAATTGTCACAATCCTTGATTTAATTAGGTAATATCTTTAACAATGTTTTATATCATCACATAAAGTTTTGTAGGTTGCAAATGATTGAGATCACAATCAGTTCAATTTCAGTATGGGTAATTAAATTAGTCAACTATTTGTGAACTTACTAGCTTGCATATATAAACAACAGAACAAGAAAATTTGTAAATAAGAACCAAACGGATTCATTCATTAGTCATTCCAAACAGAACAAGAGATTTGTACATATGAACATAACAGAACATAAGGGAATTGTAAAAATTAAACGCCCCAATTTGTACAAAATCCACTAAAATGTTGATCAAAACTTTGTTGTGGACGAACATAGTTACTGAGGGCACCCCCTAGGACTAGTCTTGCCACGAGAGAAAATGGAAGCAACAGAGTTGGCTAGACCAACTACTATTCCAACTTTGACTTGTCCTCTTTTTGGAATTGGACGCCTAGAATTTCTTTGAGGGATGCTTCTTCTTCCACTCTTCACCATGCCATTGCTTCTTGCACCTCCCATCGTGATTTTCTCTGCTTAGTGAAGAAAAAAAGATGAGTGAAAAAGAAGATGCTAATTTGAGCTCTTTGTGTTGGTGTTGAGTGAGTTGTGTTGACGTTTGGTTATATATAGAATGAGGTTGTCAAAACTAACCTTGTTTTGAGCTAAAATTATTAAGGCTGCCACTGGTTCGTTGGTTGGTTTTTTACTGCTCTTTGACGATGTCTTGGTGTGGTCATAGTTTTACTTACTACTTACTCACACGTCACTGGGATGGGACCAAAAACATAGGAATAGTGTGTACGGACACATTGAATCTTTTGTTCAGAGGAAGGAGCCATTCGTCGGTGTTTCATGACTTAAACGAATAAATATTAAATAATATAAACTCGTGTATTATATAATCATTTTCAAAAAATTTCTTGTCCTCTAACATAAAATAGAAAATGCTAATAAATGATTATGATTATATTGATTAAAATGATTTTGACTATATTGATTAAGCAATCAAAATAAATAATTTTTATGAAAAATATTGTATTTAAGACATTCTTTAGCATGACGATGCTTATTATGAGTCCTTTAACCAATATCTTTTAGACACTTTTTAGTAAGACTATGTTTACTCCTAAACATAAATAAGTTGCTAGCCGATAGGGACAAACAATTGAATTTAGAGTTAGGCAAATTTTCCTCGATCGATTGAAGGTTAAACGAATAAAAAGTAGTCGATTATGAGTCATTCTCAACTCCACAAAGGTTCACGTAGGTCATAAGAGTGTTAGAAGCAAGCAAAGCTAAGTGGAACTTGACAACTTGAGTTTACTTATGTTTTATATTTATAGCGCTGCTAACTAAAACAACTATTTACATGGAGACACATTCCAAAAAAAGGAAGCATGAGTGAATAGACGTAACCGAAAACACTTTGAAGAAGGGAAGATCAAGTCAAACGTAAAGCACCACATACTCTTAATGATGAACAAGGCGAATTTCTGTAGAACACAATATTTTAGTTGGTAGGACTAATGTTATCTATAAATAATATACTTACGATTCATTTAACACACAATTAGTCAAACAAGTTTTTTTTTTTTTTTTGCAATTTATCCATTTATGTTTCTGCTTTGCTTTTCATATATGTGTTTCTTAGCTTAGTGGCTCATAAAAACACTAAACTTTGTACTAACACTCTTTAGAGAAGTTTAATAACTCACAGTTGAGGAACATAGATCCTTTCTCAACGTAATCTTCTGAAACACAAAGACAATCACAATTGAGAGCTATTAGACGATATTTTAACTACATTTCAACTTCACAAAGTGTTGGATTACACGAGGGCGATTCAAAGAATCATCTACATTGGGTCAAGAGCAATTATATAAATATGTTGAACATCACATTTTAACATAAAACCTTAAAACACCGAGTTTATGACTACTTTTAAAATGTTTAACCTCTACTTTTTTAAACAATGTGAAATTTCGTACTCACATTTGCTAGATTACCGATTGAATAAACATCTAAACAAAGTTTACATTTTTTTTTGTGGTGTTACAATGTAACGAGGGAAAAAGAAAGAAAAAAAAAGGGAAAAGTCGAAATTAAGTTCCAAGCTTATCTCTCAGGATGAGAGATTCCATGTCAGACGGAGGACAATTTCAGTGAACAGAACACATTGCATGTGACCCCTCCATAAAATCTGCACACATATTTAAACAAAGTTTACATTAACAACACACCGATTAAACTCAAATAATAATGTGTTAATAATTAACATAAATACTACTAGTATATATTATCATTTACTTTTTTAACTTTATTGAGAATTCCATTCTGTTTATTTTATATTTCTGAAAATCCAAACCGTTTTTGTTTTGTAGCATGCTGGCTGCTGCATATTTTTCATATGTAGAATCTCATTGATATTGATCGATCAAAGGAATGATGTCTACATACCAGGCTGCTCCACTTCCCTCTATCTTATTCTTATCCTAGTCCTAGTCCTAGTTAATTAATGGCTAATTAGTGCTTTCACCTGATTTTGAAAGAGACATATTTTAGTTGATAAACCCCAACATGGCGACACAAAATGTGCAGATTCAGTGTTTTGTTATGAATAAAATAAATTAATCGATTTATATTTATCATAATAGACACCAAATAAGTGGGGAAGTCGCCTTGATTAATTTATACCATCTTTGATGGTACATATATACATACATTGCATACAGACATTTAAAATATCTTGGTCAGATAAACTGCACTAGATTTCAGTCAAGAGTAGTGCTTTCTTCAGTAAATTACTTTTTCTTTCAACCCAGCACTAGACCTTAAAATAATAAAAGATGCGTTAAGGATCATGCGAACATTACGAGAATTAATTATTCATGAGTACGACTACGATAGTTATAATATTGGATCCATCTCTTTTAAAATGAACAATTCGTTTTAGAATGTAATGAAAGTAATATCAAATTAACAAACCAAATGTAAATATTCTATATACAACATTAGAATAAATCATGAACTTATTAAAATAACAAATCTTAATTTTCTCAATTTGCACTTTAATCTCCTTAGAATACAAAAGAGAGTAATTTGTGTTAGTTATAGAATAGTGTATCTTACCGAAAATTGAAAAGCTGTCTTTTGTAGGCAAACTTTAATTTCTTATTGAATCAATGGTTAGTGAAAATATGTTAGATTTGTAAAAGAGCAAAAATAAGATCCGTAAAAATAATGGTTATTTGAATCAATGGTTAGTGAAAATATGTTAGATTTGCAAACTTTAATTTCCTATTTAATTGGAGGCTCGGCTCTCAGGTAAAAATATGTCCATAATAAAATAAAAACTTAATTTTTTTAAAAGAGCAATTATCTATTTAAATTGAAAATAAGATCCGTAAAAATAAAAAAATAGTCAATATTATAACTAATACAGAAAATATCAATATTCTAATCAATAAAATAAAAATACAACTTTAAGCTAATATCTTTATCAATCTTCTAGGTTGTTATTTTCTCTAGTTTAATTTGCACACAGGCAAAAATAAAAGGTTTATAATGTTTTTTTTTGAGAGAATAATTATAGAGTTTGTTCTTTAAAAAAAAACTATATTGTGTTTTTATTTGCAAATATATAATTCAATATGTTAAAGAGAATTTGACAGAATTAGAGAGAGTATTGAGGATAGATAAAACTCAAATTCATAATAAATTAGGTCAAAATCAAAGCTCTCTCATACTAAAAAAAAATAAAAGAGAAAAAAGAAAAGAAAAATTAATCAAAGAAGAAAAAAGAAGAAAGGGAAAATTTAATTGAAGAAAAAAAAGTAAATCTTAGGTGTTGAACCCAAGACCATGACACTGGAAATGCACACCACTACCACTAAGACCATTCTTCTAATGTGAAATTAATGTCACTCTATTTCTATATATTAATTGATTACATGCAGTTATATGTAAAAAAAAAAATTGGGCCCCAAATTTTGGAGGTCCAACTCATTAGAGCTGTTTGCATCCCTCAAGAACGGCCTGGTAGATTCACAAACTTGCTGCTTTACAAACAAAAACAAACAAGCGTTATATATGAGATAGTAATGTGTTTTTCCCAAATCAACATGGCACATGCTGTGTGTGTCTCATCATGACCTTTTAGAGTTGTTGGATGATAGGAATGTTTATATTCAAACCAAATAAAAACTGCATGCAAATCTTCTAAAAAAACCTAAGTATTATTTGATATTTTTAATTTTACTTTGTGGAAACCGTTCAAATCAGATCGAATTTCAAATTCAGTTCTTAAAATCAAATTGAACAACATATATAAATTTGGCTTAATTTACAATTTTGATTCTCCTATATTCACCCACTTATGAAATTGACCGACCCCCTTCTAATATTTAGTTTTTTGAACACAAAATGTCAGTGTGACTACATTTTTTATTGGCATGACATATATATTATAAATCCATCTGGGTTGATTCTACATCAACAAATTTTGAAAAACTAATACATTAAAGATGACCATAAAATATAAGGGTAATTCTATCTTTGCGTGTGATAACCGATAATTGGGTTGCACAAAAATGGGCACGGAGTATATAGACAACAATTTTAAAAAAAGGTAAAATATCATTTGTGGTCTTTATGTTTGATGTTTTTAACAACTACTAGTTACAAACCCGTGCATTCGCACGGGTCTATATCAAATAATTTCATTGCTTCGTGTTTATGGCCGAAATGATCTCCATTGCTAATTTTTTTTACAAAACTTTATTCATTGTAAATAACTTATAAGCATAAAAATGTATATATATTAGAATTAATGAAAACAGATTATGAGTGGTTATTTTATATCAATATAGGTCAATTTGTACTTTTGTAGCTAAGCCAAACTGAGCGATTAATACACATGTAGATAAGGCATCAACATAAAAAAGATATCTTGTAACTATAGTAAGTGACAAACATTGCAAAAGGAATGTCTTCAGCAACACTGACAAACATTCTGATATTCTCCTAAAAATTCCAAACTGTTCAATCATTAACTTTTAGCACATAACTGAATTATGTTATGAATTGTAAGTATCAATGTTAAATTGATATCATTTGCTATGTTGATCAAAGGTTCCTGAAAAGATGTGTTGAATACAATGATGATTGGTGTTCTGTTAATTATAATTCATGAAAAAGACTTGCAATCAACTTTTTTATAGAGATTGCCTTATTTGAAATCATGATTTATATTTTCTGAATGTGATAGAGTAAACTACCAAATCTGCAAATGATATATATTTGTTTGTGGATTTTATGTTGAGAATGTTATAATTCATGATGTTATTATATTATGCTAACATAGATCAAAGCTAAACTTCATTAATAAACTTAGTTGATTGTTGAGTACATCAATTGATTCATGCATAACAGAAGGTAACTGAAAATCAAAACAAATGACTGAAATAAAAGGTTAACTGCATATCAGCTTCAACACGGTAGATTATATCCGAGAAACCTAAGGATTAATTTTAAACACATGAACAAAATGACTCTTGAGTCCATCAAAAAACTTGAAACGAAGAGAGTCTCCAACCTTAAATCCATTGCTAGTACAAAATTCCTCCCATCCTCTTTTCAGCTTGGTATTGAGTGATTGACAACTTTTGTATTCAATCTCAGTCATAACCTTCTTTCCATTCCCATTGCACAGATACAAAAAAATCAAAATCACCATCCCACAAGAATTCATTGAAATCTGGGGGAAGAACCTGTATTAATATGAACCGATAAGTTTAGGTAATGTTAGAAATATGTAAACCAAACTGATATGACTTAAAACTTTGAAGAAAAAAATAAATGTGATTAAAATGACACTTAACCAATTCTGAAAACATAAATAAAGTCAGGAACATAATGCTTGGTTCCCATAAGAGGGTTAAATAAAGTTAATGCGACATGTTTAAACCAAATGAAGACATAACTTAAGCACAAAGCCATTAAACATTGGCAACATAGATAGCTTCATAATGTGTTGCAACATTACTTCAAAAAAAAAGTTTCATCATCAAAGGGCATCATTCAGTTTTGACATGCTTCAGAACCTTAGTGGCTAAAAGTTGGGGTGCGTCAAACAAATTAGAAGCAATATCTTCAAGGTTAATTGATGGGGATGCACGCTTAGCAGAACTTGTTTTGACGGATTGTTCTAAGGAGTTTTCACCACATGCAGAAGAAGCTTGCTGGGAAAAGAATGAAATATTACAATGAGTTAATGATATAAAAAAATGAAAGTTTAACAATGTATTTATGATTGAATTCAAAGCAAGAATGTTATTAGCAATTTCCATTTCACGACTTACTGAAAGAAACATTTGTTCATCAGTTTCCTGAGTGTTAGTAGTATCATCAATGTTTGATTGTGTTGGAACCTCCTGAACAGCTTCAACATCATCAATAGGTCCAACAACAATCTAAAGTTAAAAGAGATGGAAAGGTTTACATTAAGATAAATGAAAATAGAAAGTTAATCCAATGCAGATACATCACTTAATAATAAATAATAGGCTAAAATATGCTTTTCGTCCCCGTAAATATGACTCGTTTTGCTTTTGGTCCTCGGTAAATTTTTTTTTTTAAAAACACCCTTGCAAAATTTTCTGTCTTTTAAAAAAGCCCCTGACCCCACTTCAGTGATGATTTGTTATGGTTTTCGCCACGTGGCAGTTGCTGACTGTGCAACTTTTGCCACGTGGCGATGACGTGGCATGCCACATCATCGCCATGTGGTTAATTTTTTTACTTTTATATATGTGGCATGCCACATCATCGTCACATGGCAAAAGTTGCACAGCCAGCAACTGTCACGTGGCGAAAACCATGACAAATCATCACTGAAGTGGGGCTAGGGACTTTTTTAAAAGACAAAATTTTGCAAGGGTGTTTTTTAAATTTTTTTTTACCGAGGACCAAAAGCAAAACGAGCCATATTTACAGGGACGAAAAGCATATTTTAGCCTAAATAATACATGACTTACCCTACAACGTTGCATGTGCATCTTAATGTTTTTTTATAACATTGGGATCGCGTGAAATCCTTGAAATTGAAGACTGTCGATAGTATGGCTGATACTTGAGACGGAAGGCAAACTCTATGTCAAGTAGTTTGTCAAGATGCTTAGGATAGATTTTAGGGTCATCCTCACCAATCTGGTTCAGTAATCGTTTATTTATAAGCAAAAGTATAAAAATCCAATGTATATAAGATGTAAAAAATAGACATTGTGTGTACATATATTAGCAATGGTTATTTCAATATATTATATGTCTAGTTGTTACCTCTTTCATGGTCTTTCTAAGAGTTTCAGCCGAAACTCCAATAAGGGAGACATTGGAGCTGTCACATCTTCACCACATGAGCATGTGTAAGTATCACCCATTCCTTTATTAGATTTAGTACACTTAGTGCATGTCTCATAGTACTAACCAACCTGATTAGGCATGAATTTTTTGTTCTTCCAACAGTTATTAAGAATGTGTCCTAAATAAGTTGATAATGTAGGTTGTCAATACTAATGAATATTCAAGCAACAATGTAGCAAAAACTTAAAAAGAACACGATAGAAAATAGATAAGACTACGACACCTTGATGAGTTCAGGAAATTGCACAATTGCCTTAACTTGAGTCATATTTGAAAAAGGATCGTTAATAGCTGCCAGAGAAGAAGTTGAGGTTTGGGAGAAGTCTTGTGATGCAGATTGTGTCATTTGAATGGTCTGCAAACTGTTACGAAGAAAATTCTCAATCAAATTCTGTTATTAAAAATGAAGTAAAAACATAAAATATGTCGACTACAATTGAAGAAAACAACTGATTTTTACCCAGACTTAAACTTATCAACTGATGGGTGTTGTAAGTTGATTAACAACTTCGAACTTGCCCAGTTGTTGCAAAAGTTTGGTCTCCCGTTATCTGTTGAACATAAAGATTGAAGAATATGCTAGAACCAAACTTAACGATAGCTTAATATCAAATTAGAAAAAGAGGGTAGCAAACCTCCTGGCTTGCACTGAGCGTGAGTCAATATTAAAACAATATGAGTTTTTTCTTTTCGGCTAGCTAGATAATCCATTAACTTGACAGAATAGGATTCCCAAACTGTGACATCAGCCATATTACCACTACAAACAATAACAAAAACTTAGAAGAAAACAAAACTTGTCTTTTATAAAAACACAATTACGGCAAAAGCTATACCTTTCATCGGTTAACACAACGTTGGTACACAGTTTCTTTCCAGAACCAAAATTTGTAGTCTTGACAACCTCATGAAGCAATCCAATAATTTCTTGATGTATATATATAGAAACAAAATTAAAATCAATCCATAAAAGAAACATACAATATGTTATTAAATTGAACGTAATGTTGTTAATGTTATAAAAAAAATAAACTGAGTAAATCGTACCATGCAATACATCAGCTTTGAATTTTCCTCTCTGAATTTCATCAAAGCTTTTGAAGATGAATTGATGAAGAGGAATGTCTTTCAATAATTCATCTTTGACTAATTTCGTACCACCACCCAAAACAACCTTAAAAGGGTGATCAACAACCTTAAATGCAATATCATTGTCAAACACATTGCAGTTGTACATGACATAGGTCTTATGGTCTTGAATATGATTCTTCCAATGCAGAAACTCCTTGTATCTAGTGATTGTGTGAATACGGTCACCCTATATTTTACCATTAAGATTGCAGCCAGAAAATTCAGCTTTATCAGACAATAAATAATCAGCTTAATTAGTTTTTAAACTAAAATACAGGGATTAAGACTTAAAATTATAACCTTAGCATCAACAATGATCAACTCAACATGCTCATTTCCATTACTTTGTTTAACAACCCACGAATCAAGAACTCTTAAACATATCTTCCATATCTCGTTATCCTTCCTCAGATCCTTGATGAACTCAAAATCCCTTGACATTGGAAGGCCTATATGTAAAAAAAATAACATATTATTAAATGAACATATAATAATAATAACATACTACTGATAATAATAAACATTCAACTATGAGTTTGCAAAAGGATTACAAAGAATGTAAGGATAAAACAAAAGCAGATAAGTTGCAGCAAAAACAAAAAATTAATTTTGCTACATAGATCAATGGATGAGGTAAAAAAAGAAACTCAAACCTACAAACTAAAAAAATCACACCTACATATATGTTGCTAACAAACATATATTCTACCGCAAAAATTGATACAACATGGAATGCAAACCTTTCAATGGTATTTTAGAAGCAATGCAAACTAACATCAACCTACTGACAACATGATTAAAATCCATGTAATGTCAGCAAAAGTTATAAACTTAAAAGAACATTCATTTTCTTCAAAAAATCTGTTATCAACAACAAATTAGTTTTCCAGAAAAACCAAAAAACAAATTTGAACTTTTTAAAGATATGTTGTACATGCAAAATAACATCAACCTACTGACAACAAAATTAAAATCCATGTAATGTCAGCAAAAGTTATAAACTTAAAAGAAATTAATTTTTTTCTTCACAAAATCTGTTATCAACATCATATTAGTTTTCCAGAAAAACAAAAAAACAAATTTGAACTTTTTAAAGATATGTTGTACACGCAAGAAAGCCAAAAAAATGGAAAAATGTAGTTTTGAGTATTTGTTTAGCATGCAGAACTTGAAGCTTGAACATTCCTATACATTCTAACAAAAAAATCGAAACTTTAATTGGTTCATTTTGAAACAAATAATTAGTTATCCAGAAAAGCAAAAATAAAATTTTAACTTTTTAAACATATACTGGACATGCAAAAAAGCCAAAAATTTGAAACAGGTACTTCTGAATATTTGGTTTTACATGCAAAAATTGAACCTTGAACATTGATATACATTGTAACAAAAAAATCGAAGCTTTTAGCGGTTTGAATCGAAACTTTTGAACATTCATATACATTGAACACATAAACATAGCTTATCTGGTTGAAAAACATACAATCTGAAGTTGAAATGTTCAAAAAAATCAAAATAATAATGTTTTCAAGCCAAATATCAGAGATAATAAGATTAAAAGCTAAAGAACACACTAACCTGATGTTGATGCGAGATGTTAACCAAGGTTTTCTTCAGCTTTGGTTTGATGAGAGAGAAGTGGTATGAAGAAATGAGGAATAGTAGAAAGGAGGTTTTCTTTTGTTGCAACTGAGTTCAAAAGGTGATATGATGTGAGTTATGCAATCACACGTGATCTGTAATTGAAAGGCTGTATGCTAGGCAAGGGCAAAAACATAAAGTCACACCTGTATGCTGCAACTGAGTTGAAATGAAGCCTTGTAAATTAATTTGATTTAGTAGATTACAAAAATATCCTTCTGGAGGGTAATTATGTAATTGACTTGGTATCTTCTAATAATAGATAGATAGTAGAAGTCATTTAAGTTTATTTTTTTATAGACTTAAATAGGTAAATCGTCCCTATAAATTCACGTGTTTTTTGTTTTCGTCTCTGTGTCTTTTTTTGTTCTAAAACAAACCTCTTGTAAGTTATATATGTTCTGGTTTTGGTCCCTGCCGTCATCATCTGTTACAAAAATGAGTAAGTGGCAAACAGAGGATGACATGACGGCGTGTAACGTGACATACGACGTTGATGTGTCATTCCAGATGCTGAGTCGGAAAGTTAGAGGGACCAAAACCAAAAAACAAAATTCGTAAAAGGACCAAAACTAAAAAACGAGAAGATAAAAAATCCAGAAAAAAAAAAAATCCAAAATTTTTTCATCTTCTTCCTTCTATTTCTTTTTCGTCATCTTTAACACCATCTTCATCGACATTCATAAAAAATAAAAATCCAAAAACAACAACCATCAATAACATCATTATTATCATCTAATCATTACACCACCACCATCAACAAAAACACCTAATCTCATCATCAAAAGCATTAAAACTTGAAAACTAACTTTTTATAAACATTTAACTTAAAATACTGCTGAACGTATTTGACCTTTAAAAAATAATTGAACGGTAGACTATAGCCTAACAATGGCTTCATTACCAAAAAGGGGAAGAAAAAAAAACCCAACCATAATGGTCCAAGGCCTAAAGAATACGGGGCGAGGCTAACTTAGTTAATTTTTGGCTAAAATATGCTTTTAGTCCCTGTAAATATGGCTTGTTTTGCTTTTGGTCCTCGGTAAAAAAAAATTTTAAAAACACCCTTGCAAAATTTTCTGTCTTTTAAAAAAGTCCCTGGCCCCACTTCAGTGATGATTTGGCATGGTTTGCGCCACGTGGTAGTTGCTGACTGTGCAACTTTTGCCACGTGGCGATGCCGTGGCATGCCACATAATTAAAAACTAAAAAAAACAATTTAAAAATTATTTTCGAAATTAAAAATTAGAAATAAAAAAATCAGAAAAATATATTTAAAAATTTTAAAAACTGAAAATAAATTTCCAAAAAATTTCAGATTATTTAATTTTCAAAAATTAAAATTATATAATTTGAAAATTTTGGAAAAAATCCTAAAAATTAAAAAAAAACAATTAAAAATCCTTAAAATAATTTTTTGAAATGAAAAATCTGAAAATAATTTTCAAAATCATAAAATAAATTTCCAAAAAAAATTTGATTATATAATATCTGGAATTATTTAATCTGAAATTTCAAAAAAAAATCTAAATAAATTATCTAAAATTAAAATAAAAAATTTTGAAAAAAAATCTGAAAATTATATATTCGAAAATTTCCGAAAATTATCAATTTTCAGATTATATAAATTAAAAATTAATTTCATATTTTAATTTTCAAATATATATATTCAGATTTTAAAAAATTATATAATTTTTGAATTTTTTTTAATATTTCAAAAATTAAGTTTTTAAAGTATATATAATCGGAAATTTTTTTGAACTTTTTTTCTGATTTTTTTATTTTTTTTAATTTTATTTTCATATTTTTTAATTTTTAAAATTAATTTTCAGAATTGTAATTTTTTTTAAAAAAATTTATATTATGTGGCATGCCACGTCATCGCCACGTGGCAAAAGTTGCACAGTCAGCAACTGCCACGTGGCGGAAACCATGCCATCTCAGCTCTTAAGTGGGGCCAGGGACCTTTTTAAAAGACAGAAAATTTTGCAAGGGTGTTTTTTAAAAAAAAAATTTACCAAGGACCAAAAGCAAAACGAACCCTATTTGCAGGGACTAAAAACATATTTTAGCCTTCAATTTTTTGTGAAAATTCCTCTTTAGGCCCCCCACATTGCTCATTAGCCCCCCAAAATTTTATTCATAACTAAGAAATGATATTTGTACAACCAATTTATGACAACTTTCTTTCTTATACTCACATTGTGTTCTTATTTTCTTTCTTCCTTTTTCGCTCTCCATTGTTTTTGACCAATAAGAAAAAGAAATTGAAGATTATCCTAAAAGTTGTTACAAAATTGTTATACAAATATTATTACTCATCATAACTATTGAAAACAATGTTCTGATGCTCTTAAAGTTACGTTTCAAGATTCTCGAAAGTTATCTTACAATTGTATACTGAAAAACAATTATAAGCCATACCATTGACAGACATGTTGTGAATAAATTCACTAGCATAAGTAGTGACAACCGACAACCCAACCTAGGAGCATAAGTAGTGACATCAAGAATCTTACTACCATAAGTAGTGACAACAAGTTCATATTCATTACCAAATTTTCCATCAACAAGTTCAACCAACTCTGGTTGCTCTTTCTCTTTAAGGGATACACGTGTGTTAATGGAATCATTGACACCATTAAATATATCGACAATTTGACAGGTAAGAACTCAAAGTAACACATTGTATGTATGAGAGTATAAGAGACTTTACAAGGTTGACAAAGAGTACTTAGGTTGACACCAAAAAGTAACATTCACTGGAAGCATAAATGATGCACAAAAGTGGAAGCCAATTGCTAGAGTGATTGGATAAATAGACATATCGTGACATTGTTCTAGTCACAATTACATCCACGGACTAGGTTTAAGCAAGCTTAGGATCAGTGAATTCACAAAAGTGGATTTCCAAGAACTCATATTACACTCAGTGAATTCAGCAAGCTTAGGATCAGGTTTAAGGATCTTCACAATGGAATCTCTCGGTGAGGTATCAGTGATTAAAGGATTAATGATTCATGTTTTAATATCATTGGAAAGAAGCATCTAATGTTTCTCAATGAACCTAATGTTTCTGGAATTTTTGGAGCGATGTGGTGGATCTAAAGAGCAACTTTCATTAAGTGTGTGAGATATTGGAACGAACTCTAGGGTAGCTTCTGGTTCGACAGGGAATAAGCATGAGGTCGAAGATTGTTCGCATGCTGCTGTCGAAGTAGTGCGTGTTGTAGTCGAAGTTGTTCTAACATGCATTAGTGGATATTGCTAGGTTTGTTAGCATATCGAATTGGGCCTGTTTGTTATGTCCAATTGTTTAAGTTAGCTTGTACCCTAAGTTAGCTTGTAATGGGTAATTGTGAAAAAGCCCATTAGTTAGTATGTTAGGTTTATTATAAATAGCATACTAGTCTCTCATCATAGACGACGGCAAATCCTAATTTAGGGTGAGAGGGTTATTTGTTATTCTTGTAACGCTTGTAATCTTGTTTTAAAGAGAAAGTAAAGAATAGCAGTTATAACCAATCCTTGTTGTTCTTCTTGTTTTTCCCATTCTTTTCCGTTATACTTTGTTCTTGACATCGTTTTTCACAACAAATTGGTGCGGTGAGCGTGGAGAAGATGCCTTCAACAAAGTATGAGATTGAAAAGTTCACCGGAGTGAACGATTTTGGTCTGTGGCGTTTGAAGATGAAAGCCCTACTGGTTCAGCAGGGTTGTTTAGAAGCTTTGAAGGGAGTCGCAGCCATGGATGTTGCGTTAACGGAGAAGGAGAAGACGGCCATGATAGAGAAAGCCCACAACGCAATCTTGCTGAGCCTTGGAGAAGACGGCAGCAGGGTTATGGGTGAAACTTGAAAGTTTGTACATGACCAAATCGCTGGTAAATCGACTCTACCTGAAGCAGGCTTTGTATTCATTCAAGATGAGTGAAGACAAAGTGTTGGCTGAGCAGTTGGATATGTTCAACAAGCTGATTCTTGATCTGGAAAATATTGATGTGAAGATCGATGATGAAGATCAAGCGCTGTTGCTGTTGTGCGCTTTGTCCAGAACACATGCTCACTTCAAAGAAACTCTCTTGTATGGAAGGGAGTCCCTGACCTTTGAAGAAGTTCAATCAGCCTTGTATTCGAAGGACTTGAACGAACGAAAGGAGCATAAACCTTCGACGGTTGGTGAAGGTTTGGCCGTCAAGGGCAAATTCTTGCGAAAGGATGGTAAGTTCGACAAGAAGAAAGGTAAAAGTCAGCAGAAGTCTTACAGTGGCGAGGCATCTGGTATTCGATGCTATCATTGTAAGAAGGAGGGTCACACAAGAAAGGTGTGCCCTGAACGCCTGAAGGATCATGGAGGTAAGGATAATGGCAACGTAGCCATTGCACAAGATGATTTCGACTCATCTGATGTTCTTGTGGTTTCAAGCAGCGACTCAACGAAGGAGTGGATTATGGATTCAGGTTGCACTTGGCACATGACTCCAAACAAAGACGTGTTCGAGGAACTATGTGAGCAAGATGGTGGATCTGTATTGCTGGGAAACAACAAAGCTTGCAAGATTGCTGGTGTTGGATCTGTGAGATTCAAGCTCCATGATGAGTCAATAAGGTTATTGGCTGAAGTTAGGTATGTACCTGATTTGAAGAGGAATTTGATTTCTCTTGGTGAATTCGACAAGAAAAGATATGTTTTCCAAGGAGAGAAAAGTATCCTTAGAGTCATGAAGGGGTCGAAGGAAGTCTTGAGAGGCGTGAAGAAACAAGGCTTGTATGCCCTTGAAGCTGAAGTTGTAAGTGGTTCGACAAATGTTGCATCCACGAAACCTTTGTCGAAGACAGAAATTTGGCACATGAGATTGGGCCATGTCAGTGAAAGGGGTCTGGTCGAACTAGGGAAACAAAATCTGCTTGGTGGAGACAAAGTCGAAAAGCTGAAGTTTTGTGAACCCTGTGTACTTGGAAAATCTTGTAGAGTGAAGTTCAACAAAGGTAAACAAAGAACACATGGATCCCTTGATTACATCCATGCTGATCTTTGGGGGCCTGCAAGGTGTCCATCACACTCAGGAGCAAGGTATTTTTTATCCATAGTTGATGATTATTCCAGAAAGTTATGGGTATTCATCCAGAAGGCTAAGGATGAAACTTTTGAGAATTTCAAAAGTTGGAAGACTCTGGTCGAAAATCAAACTGGCAGGAAGGTTAAGAGGTTGAGAACCGACAATGGCCTTGAATTTTGCAATGAGG
The DNA here is from genome assembly GCA_018208015.1 of Medicago ruthenica. Taxonomy (NCBI): domain Eukaryota; kingdom Viridiplantae; phylum Streptophyta; class Magnoliopsida; order Fabales; family Fabaceae; genus Medicago; species Medicago ruthenica. The sequence continues at coordinate 140,264 of WNNG01000233.1, forward strand.
CGTTCGACAGTTTTTGTGCTGCCTCTGGTATTGCAAGGCACAGAACTACTGCAGGTACTCCACAACAAAACGGTTTGGCTGAAAGGTTTAATCGAACTATTTTGGAAAGAGTTAGATGCATGTTGACCAGTGTTGGGTTAAAGAAGGTGTTTTGGGCTGAGGCTGTTTCGACAGCAGCATATCTGATAAATAGATGTCCTTCGACTGCGTTAGATATGAAGACACCTGAAGAAGTTTGGTCGGGACATCCACCAGATCTCGACAAACTGAGAGTATTTGGCTGCGTAGCCTATGCTCACATTAGGCAAGACAAGGTCGAACCTAGAGCTCTAAAATGCATGTTCATGGGATACCCTGAAGGAGTCAAAGCTTATAGGCTATGGTGCCTAGAGCCAGGTCACAGGAGGTGTATCACCAGTCGAGATGTAGTTTTCAATGAAGCTGAAATGGCTTTCGAGAAAACTGATGATGTTGATCGAAGTGCAGAAATTTCTGACGAAGAGCTGGAACAGGGAGAGATTCCTGTTGAGGTGGAGCATGTTGATGCTGAATTGCATATCCCAGATGAAGTCGAAGAAGAAGTAGATACTGAGGAAGTTGAGGAAACTGTTGATGACTACTTGTTGGCAAGAGATAGGCAGAGAAGAGTCATCAAGCCACCTCAGAGACTTGGATATGCAGATCTTATAGCTTATGCCTTAATCTCTGCAAGTGAGGTTCTAGACGAAGAACCTAGAGACTATAAGGAAGTTCTGAGGAGTCGAAATAAGACTGAATGGCTGAAGGCCATGCATGATGAGATGAAATCTCTTCATGATAATAACACTTGGGAACTGATCGAGAAACCTGTTGGAGCAAGGTTAGTCAGCTGTAAATGGATTTTCAAAGTTAAGGAAGGAATCGAAGGAGTGGCGTCGAAAAGATACAAGGCAAGGTTGATCGCTAGGGGTTTCACTCAGAAAGAAGGTGTCGATTTCAATGATGTGTTTTCCCCTGTTGTGAAGCACAGATCCATTCGAATGTTGCTTGCCATGGTGGCACAGTTCGACCTTGAACTGGAACAAATGGATGTAAAGACTGCGTTCTTGTATGGTGATCTAGATGAAACAATCCTGATGAGGCAACCTGAAGGGTATGTCGAAAAGGGGAAGGAAGATTATGTGTGCAAACTACAGAGATCTTTATATGGACTGAAACAATCTCCTCGACAGTGGAATAGGAGGTTCGACAAGTTCATGGCACAGATAAGTTTCATTAGAAGTCAGTTCGACCACTGTGTTTACTTCAGATTTCGACCTGGTAATTCATTTGTTATTTTGTTGCTTTATGTGGATGATATTCTCATAGCAAGCAACAATGTCGAAGATGTAATGAGGGTGAAGGCTGAACTCAATAAGGAATTCGACATGAAGGATCTGGGAGCTGCATCCAGGATTCTTGGGATTGACATTCGAAGAGATAGAAAGCAGTCGAAATTATGCTTATCTCAAGAGGCATACCTACGGAAGATTCTCTACAAGTTTGGTATGTCGAATTCAAAGCCTGTTGTGACTCCGACAAACCCTCAATTCAAGCTGAGTATAGATCAGTGTCCCAGTACTGATGACGAAAGAGCTTATATGAATAGCATTCCATATGCTAATATAGTAGGTTCTTTGATGTATGCTATGGTTTGTACTAGACCTGACATAGCATATGCAGTAAGTCTTGTAAGCAGGTACATGTCGAATCCTAGAAAGGCTCACTGGCAAGCATTGAAGTGGATTCTAAGGTACATAAATGGGTCTCTGAACAGAGTCCTGATTTATGGTGGAGCCTTGGGTGAAGATAGTAAAGCAGTAATCGAAGGATATGTCGACTCTGATTATGCAGGTTGTATGGATTCCAGAAAATCTATTTCTGGATATGTTTTCACTATGTTTGGCACGACAATTAGTTGGAAAGCAACACTTCAGAAGGTTGTAGCATTGTCAACTACTGAAGCAGAGTATATTGCCCTCACTGAAGCTGTGAAAGAAGCACTGTGGCTTGAAGGTTTTGCTAAGGAGCTGAAACTTCAAGGTCGAATTATCACTGTTAAATGTGATAGTCAAAGTGCAATACATCTGTCGAAGAATTCAGCCTATCATGAGCGAACGAAGCACATTGATGTGAGGCTGCATTTCGTCAGAGGAGTAATCGAGCGTGGAGAAGTCCAAGTGCTGAAGGTTTCGACAGATCACAATGCTGCTGATATGATCACCAAGACATTGCCAAGTTGCAAGTTTTTCCACTGTATGCAGTTGGTAAAGCTGCATGAAGAAAGCTAGCTGGTTCTTTAATATTAGAGTTTGTTCCAAGGTGGAGATTTGTGAGATATTGGAACGAACTCTAGGGTAGCTTCTGGTTCGACAGGGAATAAGCATGAGGTCGAAGATTGTTCGCATGCTGCTGTCGAAGTAGTGCGTGTTGTAGACGAAGTTGTTCTAACATGCATTAGTGGATATTGCTAGGTTTGTTAGCATATCGAATTGGGCCTGTTTGTTATGTCCAATTGTTTAAGTTAGCTTGTACCCTAAGTTAGCTTGTAATGGGTAATTGTGAAAAAGCCCATTAGTTAGTATGTTAGGTTTATTATAAATAGCATACTAGTCTCTCATCATAGACGACGGCAAATCCTAATTTAGGGTGAGAGGGTTATTTGTTATTCTTGTAACGCTTGTAATCTTGTTTTAAAGAGAAAGTAAAGAATAGCAGTTATAACCAATCCTTGTTGTTCTTCTTGTTTTTCCCATTCTTTTCCGTTATACTTTGTTCTTGACATCGTTTTTCACAACAAAGTGATATGTTGTTCTTAGAGAATTTAATATCATTACTATGAGATTTTTACTTGATACTCCCTCACCTAGTCCATGTACGCCACATATTTTTTTTCCCATATATCCCCCACATTTATTTCAAAAACTAAAAATATGAAATTTCAGATTTTCACACATTAACAATACTGGAAAATTGCGTTAAAAAAAAAAGCAATACTGGAAAATTATAATATTTTTTTTTAAAAAAATAAATTAGCGCCTGCTAAGAAAGGGTGTGTTTGATTTAGTTTTTTTAGAACTAATTAAACTGTTTTTTTAATGAAAAAATCACTTTTGTTATTTTTATAGTGTTTAGGATTTCTAAAAATTTTTTTTTTTTTTACTCTATTAGGATTAGTTTTTTTCAAAAAAAAAAATTCAAAAATAAGAAGGTAGTAGATGGACAAGTTAAAAATCATTTTTTAAAAAGGTGATTTGATAGGTACTAAACAAACATAAATAGTTTCAGATTTTTTTTAAAAAAATCTTTTAAAAAATTGCTAATTTATTTTAACACAAACTATTTTTTAAAAGCCGAAACAAACACACCTTAAATTTGCTATTTTTTCCCATGAGGATTTATTGTTGATATTTGTGTAATTTTTGTCTAGAATCACTCGTTTGCATCTTTATTTTTCTTTTAATGTAAAAAAGGATTTTCACATAGATTATGTTTTTTTTCTTCTTCCAAGAGATGTCAGTTTAGTGGTTATAGTTTGACTTTGTAACATCAAGGGACAAATTTTGAATCTCACTTGAAACGGTTGTAATATGGTCATTAGTGTCGTTGTTTTGAATTAAATTTTCCCTTCTCCATTTTTTTAAAAGTCAATTTGGTATTTCTTTCATTTTTTTCTCGTGATTTTATCGTCTCAGTGCAACGTTGTTATGTCTGTCGTCTTGATGCAACATTGTTTATTTTTCAATCATCATGCGATGTTTGTTTTGTTCAGATTGAGATATCAACTTCGAACGATTACATATTCAATCAATGACTAGGTCGTCAACTGTAGATTGATAGTTTTTGGTATCCTGGTCACTTTTATTTTGTTACATTATTTGTAGGCTTTTTTTTTGTTTTATGTTATTAACTTGGATGTTGTGAGTTTGTTTGCTTATTCGTTCTTTTTATTTTTAGCAATTTTAAATTTGTATTTGTTTATGATGTGCTATGTTAATTTGATTGAATGAATATCGTTTATTTTAGTAACATAAAATATAAATGTTGATTTTTTTTAATGAAATGTTCGGGAATTATAAAAAAAAGGCTTAATTGATTCATTGGTCCCTTAACTTAATTGTTTTTTTTTCAAACTGGTCTCTTAACTAAAAAACGTCTCAAAATGGTCCTTTAAGTTTCATGTCGTTATACTTTTTGGTCCTCTCTGTTATCACTTAACCTTAAATGTCTAAGGTGGACAAATATTAAAAGTGGTCCATCATAGACCTGTTAATTTTATGAATGTTAACCTTTTGATCTTTTCTTGGAAGAGAGGACCGTTGGATCATGAAGCTCTATCGTATCTTACACTGAACCACCAACACATTATTTTTTCCCCTTTTCTTCATCTTCTTCCCTCATCTCTTCATCATCTTGAATACCATATTCATCACCCTAAAACCCATAAATCCAAAAATCACATCTCATTCAACCAAAATCAAATTCATCTCATTCCATTCATTCAAGAATCAATAAAATTATTTGATAAATCACAATTGTCAAACACTTATCCCAGACATCCCTTTCTTTCATTTCAGAATTATAGCATTTAGAAACACATAATTCAATTCATTTCACTACAAAGATGAGGGGAAATTATCTTAATGTTTGTGTGTTTCATTTCTAATCAAAGAAATCAGAGCAACAAACATTAGCAAAAAATTACATAAACAAACATAAATCATAATAGAGGAACACAAAAATCACAGGAACAAAAAATTGAACCCATGATGAATCAGCCACAAAATCGAAAATTGTTGTAACCGAATAGTGAAGAAAGAAAGAATGGGTAGAGGTTCCGGAGTTGAGGCAATGGAAAATAATGGATTGGAACTTTGGAAATGAGAAAGGGTTTTGTGGTGGTGGTGACTAAAGAGTAGGATTAATTTTATTTGTTTTGATTTTCTGGGTTTTTTTGGATTATTTTGATGAAATTGTGGTTGAAGATGATGAAGAGATGAGGAAAGAAGATGAAGAAAAGGGGAAAAAATTATTTGTTGATCGTTCAATGTAAGATACAATAGACCTTTATAATTCAACGATCCTCGTTTTCAAAAAAAGATTAAAGGGTTAACATTCATAAAATTGATAAGGTATATGGTGAACCACTTTTAACATTGGTCCACCGTAGACATTTAAGGTTAAGGTGGGTAACGAGAGGACCAAATAGTATAACGACAGAAAACTTAAAGGAGCATTTTGAGACGTTTTTTAGTTAATGGATCATTTTGAAAAAACAATTAAATTAAGGGACCAATAAATCAATTAAGCCTAAAAAAATAATTAGCTTTGAGTTTAGCATCGTCTTTTTTTTTGAAGAAGGTAAAATGAATTATATTAACCAATGTTTAGTCTCTCAAGCACAATGAGTGTCAGAGAAGAACTAAGATAAAAGAAGTATATGTTACATCAGGTTATCAGAGGGAAAAAAGTGATAAAGTCATATTACAGGCACGCTTAAAATACATAAGCTAAGATAAATTAAGTGATAACTTCCACCATAAAATATGAAATTAAGGCATAATATTAGCATCGTCTGTCTTACCGACACTAATATTGAATTTTTCCTGTTTTTTTGAAAATGAAGTACTCGGTACAAACGTATGTTCTGCATTGTTCAAAAGTGAAAAATCTTGTATCGAAAAGAAAACAGTGAAAAATCTAGAATATAAGGTTAAGCTTGTCTTTTTGTCGAATTTTTTTTTGGACTAAAAATCAGTTTTTCTCTAATAAAATAGTATAATTTTTTTTGGTCATTTCATAGATTTTTAGGGGTAGGAAGACAAGGTGAGTACCAAGTAAAGATCTAATACATTGTTAAGCTAAACCTATGCAATTTGGTAATTTAGGTGGCGTTTTTAGAACTATTCAATCTTCGTTAAAATGATTTGGATAACTTTTTTTTAATTCTATGAAGGGAAAGGAATAATTGTATTTTTCAACGTAGACAAAATAAACTTTCACTTGTTCAACAAAGTCAAAAGTTTATCTTTTCTATGATCGAAAGCGAGAATTTCAAATTTAACTTTTGATTTTCAGTTTTGATGGTCTAATCCTTTTTTGTGTATCAGGTGTGTCATTTAGTTTTTCAACTTGTTGGTTTTTATTTGGTGCTTTGATTATAGAAACTTTTGTATTCTTGATTTCTACCCTCGTGCAACTCGTGTTGGGTAGAAATCTTTGTTAGCTTAATACATTTCATTTTGTTTTTTTTTTTAAAGTTCATTTTGGTTTGTTAAAAATTGTTGGATCAATTTGTGCAGCATAAGTGCTTATTGAAATAAGCTGTTTTAAGCTAGATGAAAAGTAATGAACAAAACAGAAAGCTAAAAGAGAGAAGAATGGAGAGAGTATGTGATTGTAATGTGAATCTCATTAAAAAATTATATTGAATGTACACATTACAAAGCCTTTTATATACACATATGTCACTTGCTTGTAGCACAAGCTAAGTAACAAACTCTAACAACCTCAGACTCTGAAACCTCAGACTCTGAACCTTCAGACTCTGAAACCTCAGACTCTGGTGTCACTAACTAACTTGCTAAGGAGCAGTTATGGATTAATTCTCAACACTCCCCCTTAATTCATAACTGTTGAATATTGAGGACACCAAGTTTCTTCCTTAAAAACTCAAATATGTCAAGCTTCAAAGCCTTAGTAAAGCCATCTGCAAGCTGCATTTCTGTAGGACAGTACTGCACCTCAATCATTCCATTAGTCACCTGCTCCCTAATGAAATGAAATCTAATCTCAATGTGCTTGCTTCTACCATGAGAGAATGGATTCTTAGCAAGACTTATGACAGCTTTGTTGTCAATTTTCAGTGTTAGAGGTTTCACAACTTCACACTTGAGCTCTTTCATCACTGAATTTTGAACATATACACCAAACTCAACTGAACACTTTCTGAAGCCTATATGGATTAGGAACTGATCAATCCTTTTGTTCCATGCTCTAGGGGCTTGCTTTAATCCATATAAGGCCTTATGGAGTTTGTACACCATATTTTCCTTGCCTGCAATCTCAAAACCTGGAGGTTGTGACACAAACACTAACTCTTAAAGTGGACCATTTATAAAAGCTTACTTGACATCTAAATGATAGAGTGTCCACTCATTTTTGCAAGCAAAAGCCATTACTAATCTCACAGTTTCAATTCTTGCTACTGGAGCAAACACCTCATTGTAATCAATACCATGTTTCTGCAAGAAGCCTCTAGCCACCAATCTTGCTTTATACTTTGAAACCTTGCCATCTGGATTCAACTTCACTTTGAACACCCATTTCACATCAATTTTCTTTTTCTTGTCTGGCAAGTTAACAAGTTCCCAGATTTAATTCTTTTCAATTGATTGTAGTTCTTCTATCATAGCTCTTTTCCACACATCAATTTTCAGTGCTTCTTTATAATTGATTGGTTCAGAATCTGCTAGTAATGCAAAATGAATAAGATCACCTTCATCATTCACTACATTATCAGGGATGATTTCACAGTCATTCAGCCTGCTAGGTGCTTGTCTGGCTCTTTGAGGCCTCACTGGTGTTACATTTCCTTCTGGATCATTTTCAACATCATCCTGACCCTCTTCATTTTCTGATTCATCACTTGAATCAGGATATATATAGCTTTGCTGAACCTCACTGCTATATACAGGTTCACTTTCCCATTTCCACTTCTCAGCTTCATTTACTCTCACATCTCTACTGATATGAACCTTCTGAGTTACAGGGTTGTAAAGCTTGTATGCACCAGTTGGATGATAACCTATAAGTATCATAATCTCACTTTTATCTTCAAGCTTACTTCTTCTAGTATCTGGCACATGTTTGTAGCACAAAGAGCCAAACACCTTGAAATGCTTCACACTAGGTTTCCTTCCACACCAAGCTTCTTCTGGTACTGTCAAATTTAGCTTCTTTGTAGGACATCTGTTTTGAATATAAGCAGTTGTGGTGACTGTTTCACCCCAAAACTTGTGTGGTAGATTCTTCTGCTTAATCATGCTTCTAGCCATGTCAAGCAAAGTTCTATTCCTTCTTTCTGCAAGTCCATTGTGTTGTGGTGTATATGGAGCTGTTACTTCATGAGAAATTCCTTGATTCATGCAGAAAACTTCAAATTCCTTGGATGTATACTCACCTCCACCATCTGTCCTCAAAATCTTAATAGATTTATCACTCTCTTTCTCTACTAAGACTTTGAATTTTCTGAATACCTCCAAAGCTTCACTCTTAAGCTTAATAGTATACAACAATATCATTCTTGTAAATTCATTAACAAAGGTAATGAAATACTTACTACCACCCAAAGAAGCTACCTCAAAAGGTCCACAAATATCAGAGTGAATTACTTGTAATGCCACACTTGCTCTTTTAGGTGCTTTAGACACAAAAGGCAACCTACTACACTTCACATATAGTTTTTCTGATATTCAGTTTAGGTAAACCATGCACCAATTCTTTAGATTTCAATTCACTAAGACTTCTAAAATTCAAGTGACCGTACCTCAGATGCCATAGAGCTTCAGCATCTTCACTAATTGTTGCAGATAAACACATCATCTTATCACTTGAGATGCTGCATCTGTAGGTTCTATTCTTTGACAGGGTAGACTTTAGCACTAAGTTCTTCCTTGCATCAAACAGTTTCAATGAATTGCCATCCATTGTTACTGAGAACCCCTTCTCCACTAATTGACCTATGCTCATCAGATTGCACTTCATATCTGGAACATAGAAAACATCTTCAATAATGATTTTCCCACCATCATTGCTCTTGATCACCATATTTCCACTTCCTTCTGATGCAAGCTTTCTACTGTCAGCTAATTTGATACTAATTTTCTTGCTAGAATCAAAATTAGTTAACCATTCTCTATGAGCAGTCATATGATTAGAGCATCTAGAGTCAAGATACCACTCTTCATTCTTGATCTTATCTTCACATGTAGTAGCCATCATCAAGACTGTATTGGGATCATCTCCATGAGCTATATTTGCTTCCTCATCAGTCTTTTGATCTTTCTTGAACCAGCATTCATCAGTAAAGTGTCTATACTTTTCACAATTGTAGCACTAAACTTTACTTTTATCAAAATCCTTCTTCTTATTCTGACCTTTGCCAAAACCTCCTCTTCTTGAAGATTCAGTTTTGTCATCAGTTTTAGACTTTCCATTGTTGGACCAGTTTGTTCTTCCTTTTCCCTTTTTCTTGAAATTGTTGTGATTTCCTTCTTTCTTGACTGTTTGTGCTTGAAGAGCTTGTTGTACAGATCTTTCAGAACCTCTATCAATCACTAACAGTTCATGTGCTTCCAGTGAACTTTGAAATTCTTCAATCTTCATAGTTTTAACATCCTTTGCTTCTTGGGTTGCTACTACTATGAAATCAAACTTTGGATTCAAGGATCTCAATACATTCTCTACTACCATCTGATCTGAGATGTTTTCACCACAATTTTTCATCAGATTCACAATCTCATTTATTTTTGAGAAGTAATCACTTACTTTTTGATCTTCCTCCATTTGCATCATCTCATACTTCCTTCTATTTGACTGCAACTTGACTTGTTTCACTTTTTCTCCCCCATTGTGATAGTTTTCCAGAATGTCCCAAGCTTCTTTGGATCTTGTAGCCTTTGATATCTTCTCAAAGTGCTGATTATCAACATTTTGTTGAATGTAAAACAGAGCTTTACAATCTTTCTTCTTCGCTTCTTTGAATGCCAACCTCTGTGCTTCAGTTGGATTTGCCCCCAAATCCTCATAGCCATTCTGCACCAGATCACTTACATCTTGTGCTCCAAAAAGCGATTTCATCAATGCACTCCATCGTTCCCAGTTCTTGCCATCAAGAACTAGAATGTTTGATCCAAAACCATTACTATTCATCTTGCTTTGATCAAGAAATCAACACTCACACCTCACTCAGTGTTTCCCTTTGGTGATTCCACTCACACTTCACTCGTATTTCCCTAAGATTTAACCCAGGCTCTCTATACCAATTGTTGGATCAATTTGCGCAACATAAGTGCTTATTGAAATAAGCTGTTTTAAGCTAGATGAAAAGTAATGAACAAAACAGAAAGCTAAAAGAGAGAAGAATGGAGAGAGTTTGTGATTGTAATGTGAATTTCATTAAAAAATTATATTGAATGTACACATTACAAAGCCTTTTATATACACATATGTCACTTGCTTGTAGCACAAGCTAAGTAACAAACTCTAACAACCTCAGACTCTGAAACTTCAGACTCTGAAACCTCAGACTCTGAACCTTCAAACTCTGAAACCTCAGACTCTGGTGTCACTAACTAACTTGCTAAGGAGCAGTTATGGATTAATTCTCAACAAAAATAAAATAAAATTAGCTCTCTTCCAACATAATTTCATATGTACAGGGTAACATAAATGTTCTGAGACTGCAGAGTTTTATACAAACAAAAACTATAAGATGATGAAGTGGATTGTTTCTTTAGTATAGGAAGCAACTTACTAAACTCAATTTGTTAAAAAAGAAAATCCATTTTCCAAATTAAAACAATATATTATTTTATTTTAGTCATGAATAATAATTCTAAATAAATAATTAAGAATTTCTCTTAATCTTGTCTCAAATTTTTCTTAATAAGCAGCGGAGTTGATGAGATCATACTTGCATATTCTTCACGTCATGTGGAATAAAAGAACATAGTACAGTATATATCTTAAAAAAAAGATTATATACCTAAAAAGTAAGAAGCACTTAATATCATTGTTACTATAGCAAAAATAGGATCAGCATTCATGTTATTATCCAACTGTTCTTGTTTTTTTATCTTCCGGAATGTCACTAATATTTATGATGGCAACATGAATATGAAATGAGTTATGATTAACTTTCGGAAGCATGTAATTTGTATTTTCTTACTTTCGTGCACGCAATTGAGGGTTAAATCAAGTTACAGTGTCAATTAGGATAGGAATAAGATCATAATAAACTGAGTCTCAAATGATAAACATGAATCTTACAATCAAATACCGATCATATGTATAGGTGATTAATTATAAAGTGCGTGTCTAATTTCATGTTTGAGATTGAGAGTGACATGGTAGGTTTTTCTTTTATTAAAAGTCAATTTTTTTTTATTGGTAATTTTAAATCAAAGTTGATTTAGTAAAAAATGGAACTACCAAAAAATCGAAATTGATATTACCGTAAGAAATAAATGAAATGATCTAACGTTGCGTATCATGACAACAACATCATTATAGGATATCATGTCATGATCAAATAAACATGGATCTTATTGCAGGAATTTAAGACCCTATATACTATAATGCAAGAAAAAGGGGTGAGAAAACTTATTTGTTGATGTCATCTTAAAGTTGATTTGATGCTCTAGAATTATAGAACTATTAATTTAGTATGCATTTTCATTTGGTATGCATTTTGATTCAGGCTAAATAGTGCCTAAAGTTAAATATTGTCATGTAATAAACCTATAAGTTCAAAAATCAATTTTTGTTTATCCAGACTTGTGAATGTGATCCCTCATTTTGTTTGTTGTTTGGACAATTTCAAGGGTTGCAATTGGAAGTGAATAGCAAGCTTTGGTGGCTTATGTAAACTTAGCAATCGAAAGACTCACCAAGTTGTCGGAGGTAGATTAAGATGCTAGTATAGATTAGGATGCAATGAATTTGGATGAAGATGACCATTATATAGATGATTATACTCATTGAAGCAATCTTGTTGTTGATCAATAATTTCATACTTTTGTATGTATTGCTATATAACTTGTATATTTTGGATTATTTAGAGATACAATGTAACTATTTATATCTAATCCTAGTATTGACAAATGAATATGTTGTTTATAAATTGAATGAGAATTTATTTTCAACTAAGATTATTACCAATTCTTACAAGTTCTCTAAATAATCCCTAATGAACATTTAACTATTCTCTAAATAATCAATCCCTAATGAACATTTAACTATTTTCCATCCCAAAATCCGTCCTCAATACACGTGAAGTATTTTTGTGTCGAATAATTTGCAATGAGCGAACTGCGAGAAAATTTTTGTCACAAGTTTCGTCCCAAAAACTATTTGGGATAATATTTTTAACTAGCGTGCGACAGAAGTTTCTGTTTTAAATTGATTTTTTTCTTTTAATGTAAAAATCTAGTTTAGTTTTGTTGGTAATTTTAAATCAAAGTTGATTTTACGTAAGAAATAAATGAAATGATCTATCGTCGCATATCATAATATAATGCACATTATGACAACAACATAAATCATAATAATAGGATATCATGTCATGATCAATTAAACATGGATCTAGTTGCATAAATTTAAGACACCGTATATAAAGATAAGAAGAAGGGGTGATAAAATTTATTTCTTGAAGTCGTCTTAAGGTTGATTTGATGCTCTTGAATGTCTTTATTGAACGATTATCGAATAGGATTTTCCACACATTTTTTTCTCAAGCCTGAATAGGGTAGGCTCAAATTGACATCAAGTTTCTCTCACAGGGTCGTTGAGTTACTTGTGTTATATGTTGGGTACCAGAGTAACAAAATATTATTACGCAGCTAAAATAAAAGACGAGAAAAGAGGAACTGAACACACAATATTTACGTGGAAACCCCCCAACAAATAAGGGGAAAAACCACGGGACAAGAGTAGAGAATTTTCACTAAGTGGAAGAAATTACAATGGCCTCTCTCTAATTGCAAGGAGAGTACAATTACCACACTCTCTTGTAAATAGGAGAATACTAATACTAACTAGAAGAAACCTCACAAGAGAAACTATTTTTTCTTTCTCTCTAACTCTACTAGAACAAAACACTTGTTATTGTGTTACTTTGTTTTCTGATGGGATGAATACAATGGTGCAAGGGACATGCTATTTAAAGCATTGTAAAAGTCATGCCTCAACCATTTTCATTTATTACCGAAGACAATAGCAAAACAGCCATACAATTTATGTTGACAATGTTGGCACCAAAACCATGTTGTCAAAGAGCTTCTAACATGTGCTAGAAGAATTCAACAAAATTGCTTTACTATTTTCCCGTGTTCACATTGTAATCATTAATATGTTCCAAGTCATATAGTTAGAGAAAGTGATGAGGGGAACTACATACCCTTTCATATAGAGTTACAATGGCTATACCAACTTTTTCATGAATAGTCATAAGGTATGAAACCATACATTTTCATGAACAATTGAATAGTTTCCGCCCATCATGAATCCATTTAACTATAGCTTGCATTATTTAAGCACACTCACCATGTGATGTGCAATATCCATTGATCACAAGTTGAATATTCCATGACGTGTTAAGATATCATTCGACCAATGTTTAATAAATCAATGGAAGACGAACACAAAGAAACAACATTTACTTTGAACCTATATTTGAAGTTGCATCAAGTTTTTTTTTTTAATGAAATACATCAAATTATTTTTAGAGTAAACTTATTGACTCTGCCTATATGCTTCAGTGGAGGACGGTGTCAATTTTGTCATCAGCCATAATTGTTGACATAATTGGCTTCCTAATTGGTAATTTCGGATTGCAGCCGAAGATAAATCATCAATGATATTGATTTATGATGAATGTTTTTTTAGAGGGATTTATGATTAATGTTACGAATGAAAAATAGATTGGGATGTATCTTATTGATGCTTAGCTCATTATGACTTAAATCTTACACATGTGAACAGCATTATAAAAGAACAGCTCCACTACGAGTCAAAAATGGCTGTGAAAATGAGTTCCACAAGAATGAAATACGTAGCTGTCGAGAACAGATGAAGCATGTCCTTCATGAATGAAATGTATGAGTCAAGTTTAGGAGAAATTATGTATACCGTACTTATGTCAACAGAAAATATATATATGTGTGTGTGTGTGTGTTGTGTGTGTATGTATGTATACCGTAATTGAATTGGTACAACTAGCTTAGCTGCTTTTCAATAGTTATTTTTTCTAAATATTTTCCTAAAAAAAATATACTCCAATTTACATCAACTTCCGTCTATGAACTTGTACAGATTTTTCCATCATTAATAAATATTTGTTCATACACGACTTTTGGTTTATAAACATAAATCTTGAAACCAAGTGGATTATTAACGGTGGCCGGAATTGATGAAGCGTAGTGGAGGACATCGATTTGGAGTCTTTGGTGGGAGTCATGTACATTCATACACTTTGATGCTTAAATCAATGAGAGATTGAAGCAAGTGAGAGATATGTAGTGTGTACTTTGTTTGGGAGAATGAAAAATCCTTAGATGGTGATACTAGCACCTTAGAGGTAAATTGGAGGGGAATTTTGTTGTTGATGTCACAAGCATTGTTCCATAAATTGAGTGTTAACTCGTAAATTCGGACCAGTTTACATGTTTAGGGGTCAAATTCGTGTTAACAAATAGATAAAATTGTTTTTTGTTAAAATCGGGGTTCAGGTCGAGTTTAAGCGAGTTAACACGTTTCAAACTCGATAAACTCATATAAAATCGGCTGAGTTTACCATTAAAAAAATACACTTTTTTGTTTTGGCCCTTTTTTTTCTCGGCCAATTTTTTCGGTAAACTTGTGGAACTTTTTTTTTTGGATGGTTTAGAGACTTATGAAACTTATGATTTTGCGAGTTAAATTTGTATTTTGATGCTAAGTTGTGCATAACGCTTTATTATGGTGATTGGGTATACTTTGCCTTTATAATTAAGTCATATTGTGCACTATTGACTTGTTTACAATATTATATTAGCTTAGATATGTCATGTATACAATAATTTTATAATTTTAATTTTAGGTAAACTCGTACGAGTTTACGAATCGAACTTACCTAGATAAAACGAGTTGAAGAGTTATAAAATCTTGGTCACTAGTGAGAAGGGTATAATATATGACCGGAAGTAGACAACCTTTAGTATTTTTGTTTGGTTTTCAACAAATATTCTACAGCAAATCTATTAGTAGTGTCTTGTGAGATTAATTATTTTGTACAAGAAGCAATAACTCGTACAAGGGACATTCTCAGGTCTTGGAACATTTCTCCTCCCCCTGAATACAACCTCAATTAGTAAAAAGAAAAAGAAAAAGTTTTTGTCGTAATGCATTTTGTTCTCACTAATGAAAATGACATGAAGTGAAAGAAATGGTTTTTGATATGAAACAAGGTCCTATAAATATGATATACTCTCATAGGCTTATCCATGTCATTCTTGTAATTGATAATCCAATCCCAATTTTCTATTCCCTCTTATTACAAAACCAATAACTTGTTGTGTACTCTACTACATGTCTTTATATTGTTCCGTCTTCCGTGCAAACATACCTCATATATTTAGACATGGAAAGAGGAGTGACTACTTCACACTAAGCCATAAAGAAGCAAAAACAAGTTCAAACTTCTTGTCCTTCAATCATCATAAGAATCTCTCAAGCCACATTGGTTTTGTGTCGAAATTCGAACAAAACTATTCTTCTCCCTTGATGGAGGACAGACAAATGGTTGGTCTTGTCTCACAGTCAGAGGAATATTCCCAAGAATTGGATGTTGCTGTCAGAGCAGTCCAGATGGCTTGCTCTCTATGTCAAAAAGTGCAAGAAACCTTGATTTCCAAGTCATCCAAGGATTGTAATTCTTCAGTCACAGTGGCAGGTGAATATTCTCTAATTGTGAAATTTGTCATGTCTTGTTTGCGTGTTATTTTTGTTTTGGTCCAAAGTGTTATTTTGTTTTATTTAGCTAATAGGTTGAACTTTTATCTTAGCCATATATGGATTTATGTGGAATTCTGAGTTGATTATTTTGTTAGATTGCAATAACTTTTTAATAGGGGTGTGTATAATTTCTACTGCACGTAAGTGCAGGGAGTGACCTTTATCAAACTCAACTTGTGCCTGCGTTTTACTTTGATATCCATTGAAATTATGACAAGTGGCATCTTGGTTATTGTTTTGAAGTGACAAAAGAGGAAAACAAACATATGGTGATGCAATAACAATTTAAGTGGGTAACACACTTTAAATAAGTGGTTAATTATGTTAAGTAGATGATTAATGGATAGACCAGATACCCAAACTCATTAACCATTAATGTAACTTCACTAACCACATGGGTTTTGGCACCTCTATATATTAACCATTTATTAAATTCAATTAACCATATGTTTGAACTGCATTAACCACTTAAAAAGTTTTCATGAAAGTTGTCTAAATTTGATTTTTTTTTTTTTAAAAAAAATATTTCTCTATATTTATAGGCGGTAGAATTTGTGAATGGATCATATATTGAGGGATCTACTAGTTAGTCTTTTTATAGGCAAATGTTTATGTTAGGCTCCAAGGTAAATCCTAGAGCTCCTGCTTAAAACTCTGTCGGCGTCTCTTAGCCCACCAACCAAGCTACTAAAACATCTACTGATCTGTCTATTGGTGAATTTGATAAATTAATATTCATACTTACAATTAACTGAAATTGAATTGCACTGTGTGTCTGTGTCAATATACCATATATATAGGTTGGAGTGTCAAAGCAATTGTGAGCTGGATATTATCTGAATGTTTAAGGGGTGACAATATCTCTATTCTAGCTGAAGAGGAGGTTCAGACTCTCTCCAACACTAATGCATCTGAACTGGTAGAAACTGTAGTAAAAATTGTGAATGAATGTCTAGCTGAAGCACCTCTATTTGGGGTTGAAGCACCAAAATCAGCTCTTGGAACTTCAGAGGTTCTTGAAATCATTAGCCACTGCAACTCAGTTGGGGTTCCTTCTGGAAGATTTTGGGCACTAAGTCCTCTTGATGGTAAATTGGGATTTGTAAATGGTGATCAATATGCTGTAGCTTTATCACTCATAGAGGATGGAGAAGTGGTGGTTGGTGTTCTTGGGAGTCCTAACTACCCTATGAGAAAGGACTGGCTTGGTTATCAGCAAAGTTATCATAGGATTTTGTCCAAGTTGATTCCTCCAACATCTGAAATTTGGAACAAAGGTTGTGTAATTTATGCTAAAAAGAGTGGCAAGGCTTGGATTCAACCACTGATCCATCATGCCAATAAGAAGTTTGTGTGGCCAAACCATGCAAAACAAGTTTCTGTGTCTTCTGTTGACAACCTAGGATTGGCCACTTTGTGCCAAACAGTTGAGAAGGCTAATTCAAGTCACTCGTTTACTGATGGACTGGCTCATAGTGTTGGTTTCAGGTGCATTTCTATTTCATTATTTTTTTTATGTCAGTTATCCTTCCTGTATTTTGATACTTTATCTTGTGGGGTTGTAGGTTTTTAAACATTTCAACATGGGGTTATTCTCCCATGTTTTCTATTTGTATTTAGTCAATAAGGTTTTAGATTCCGGTTGTGTTGCAATCCTTGATACTGTCGAGAAGTGCGATCAAATTCACCTCAATCGTGGGTGCAAAGACTTGAAAAACTTTGATATTGTGGTTCAGATTGTGGCCGCGAAGCTTTATAGTTAATATAATATGCAGACAAGTTCTACGGTGGACCACTTTGATAGGTGGTCCACTGTAGACCGTTACTTGAAAATCGTTTGAAACCTCAATGGGACAGATGTTGTCTTACAGAAGTAGAAGCTCACGGTCCTCCATATTTTCACTATCGCCCGTCGGTGACAGTGACTTGATGTGTCTAAAAACTTAGCTCATATTTGTTTCTCCTTATTTTTATCGAACTACACTGATCATACCATCTTCTTAGTCGTAGGGATGAGGAGGACTGCGAGTTTCTACTTCCAAAGGTCGTCACAAATCATTGTGACAATTTCGACTAATTGTTCAATATTAGTCCACCGTGAACCACCTATCAAAGTTGCCTACCACCATGACATGCATATTAAAATTCTAATGAAATATCCAATCATCATTGCTAATATAGTACTATAAAGATGAAAAGTTTCTTAGGAAGATGACAATCTGAAATTTGTGATGTACAGATGCACATTTTTTCCTTAATATTGAATCACACACTCTTTATTTCAGTAGTATTTAAAATATCACTTCCTGTAACAGAATAATAGTTTTTACTTTATAAGAAAGCTCATATTCATAATTTGTATGCAGCAATAAACCATTAGGAGTTAAGAGCATGATGAAATATGTGGCACTAGCTTGTGGGGATGCTGAGGTGTTTATGAAGTTTGCAAGGACTGGTTACAAAGAGAAAATATGGGATCATGCTGCTGGTTTCATTATCATACACGAGGCAGGAGGCACAGTAACAGATGTTAGGGGACGTTCCTTGGACTTCTCTAAAGGCTCATACTTACAAGGATTTGATCGTGGTATAGTTGCTTGTGCTGGATCCACATTACATGAAAAGATCATAGATGCTGTTGATGCTAGTTGGGCCTCTTCTAGCCTTTGAGTTGACACTGTTTCATAATAAATAATCTATTTACATGTATATGTAATCATATTGTGATCTTGTGAATTGTATTTTAGCTTTTATCTTCTGTTTTACTTGACACGGCATCATATTAATGCCTCTGCTTTAACTTCAGTTACTGTTGATGTATTTGTACTAGTAGCTTGCTAGCATGAAATGAGTATTGTTTGAAAAATATATGAATTACCTGCGTAAGCCAAATAAGGAGAACAACTTTACTCATCTCCACATTTCTAAAACACCACACATAATTTCAAATAATTTGTGGGGTAGATGTAATTCATAGGGTACCAACAAAACTCTATCAGAAACTATTTATATAAGCTGTTGCAAATGCTTATACATTACAGCATTTATGCAAGTGTTAGAAATATCTGTCTCATTTTTTCACATTTTGGTTTCTTCATTACAGCTCACTGCTTATTTATTTTGAATACCTACCCATCATGCCCTACAATGGTTGGACCCAAATCTATGAGAATGTTATTGAAATGTGTCAACTTTGCCGTTCTAGGAAATTAGTCACGTAATTATCCTTAATCAAACACATATTTACATTTCATCCATAACTAATCACTCGTCCAAGGGAAATGGAAATTGAACTAACTAACTAGTTTTAGTATAACACTCCTTTATACGTGGTTGTAATGAATTAAGTCAGCAGACTACAATAATTGCAGCCAACCAACAATAGGGTCATAAATTCACCATCTGTACTCCACATGCTAGCTTTTTTCACTCCACTAAACCCCCCACTATCTATCTCCATACCTTAAATATTCCATTAACCAAACACATACACTCTCTTCTACCATTTCATATACACAACAAAGAAAGAAAGCAAAAATGAAACACATAAGCATCCTTATTTTGCTCACCATCTTGCTAACAGTTACTACCTCTGTATCCTCTCGCAGATCCACTTCAACAACCAAACCTTCACCATCTGCTGACAACAACAACAAAGATGGTATTGGTGGTGGCAATGACTATGGTGGCTCCTTCGGATTTGGACCAGGAGGAGGTTTTAGCATACCAGGTTTTGACAACAACATCATAGGAGGAGGAGGAAATTATGCAGGTGGATATGGAGGGGGATATGGTGGTCCAAATGGAGGGCATTCTACTAATGGTGTAATTAGGCCAACTGTTGTCTGCAAAGACAGAGGTCCTTGTTACCAGAAGAAGGTCACCTGTCCAGCAAGGTGTTTTACTTCCTTCAGTCGCTCCGGCAAGGGCTATGGTGGTGGCGGTGGAGGTGGTGGTTGCACCATTGATTGCAAAAAGAAATGTACTGCTTATTGTTGAGGAAGCTACATATATTGGGTGTCTGAGTTTTAACTATTGATCATGTCCAACACCATATTATTAGATAAATAAATATATACACTACTACTATTATATGGGTTGATCTGAGTTGGAACTTGCTTTTCATTAAATATATGGTTTTGTAATGTCTATATCTATGTAGTTTAATAAAGTATGGTATATTGCTGAGAAGAGTCTGATTCTGGACTGTTATTTTCTTCACTCGTGAAAAAATTTAGTATTATATCTATATCTTGTCTTGAGTTGTATTTTGGCAGAGGGAGGTTTAGTTTGTATTGTAATACTTTGGCCATCTTCCTTGGATCTCTTGGTCTTTATTTACTTAACTCCTACAAAAATAATTTCAATTTCAACTACTCTGTGACATGTCAAGATACTGATCATAAAATGTCTTTTTATTCAATCCTAACTAGAGTAATTGTTTCATTTCTCTTAAATAAATTTACCTAAGAACTGGATAAGAGTTTAATCTCATACATTGTATTCTTTTAACTTCTTATTATCCACCAAGGACAAAAGTTAGTTATGCACAATGAATATATATTTTTCAAGAATAGGCTGTTGGTCAATTACTTGAAAACAATCTAACTATAAGATCTATACACAAATTCCTAAAGATGTGTACATTTTCTTAAAACCTCTGCATTGATTATCTTTGAAACAAATATAGCAGTAACATGGAAGGAGTAATTGTATTTACTAGTTGGCAGCTAAGCTTCCATTGATAGGTTTCTCTATTATTTTTCTAACTTTATTTTAGCTATTAGTTAATACTCTTATTATAGCTTTTGTTAGTCGGTGACAAGGAGTAGCATTCTATTCAAATAAGGTCTCATATTTAGTTCATAATCAGTTACTTCTGACTGCATCATAAGAAAGAAAAAAAATCTCATTTAGTTTTGTGAAATAAAGAAATAGACGTAAAATCAATGTGACTTCTAGATATTGAAGCCCTTATTTGAAGAAATTGAAGAAATGATAGACAACAATCCTGAACTTAAGAGACCTGAAAAATATGTCTAAGACTAGGATCACACCTGTTGAAGAAACTAGAGAAAAAGCATCACCACTAGCACAATATCTAGAGAACTACATGAGTTTCACTATTGCACTTTTCTACCAGCCACTGTTATCTCAAATCTCTGCTTATAATGTACACTAACAAACCACGTGAATAGTTAACATGTTAAAAAAGAGAAGAACAAATAAATAAAACTTGTACACGAAAATCACCATCAGAATAATATTTTTCTTCACATTATTTGTGGCTAGTAATATACATATATTGATCCATGAAAAGGTAATCCATACTGCCTTCTCCACAAAATGATATATCAGAATGCAGCTCTCACTGCTCCCCTTGCAACGTCCCGTTTCATCTCAGCAGCCTTACCACTTCCGCGGAAGTACATGTATACTTGCTGTAATCCAGCCAAAGAAAAAGTGAGCAGCTATGCATTGTAAGAAAATCATGGCTTTTAAATGCTAACTGAATGAGCTTAAAGATAATCGGAAACTTAGCAAAAGTGTAACTAGACCTGAATAACCCAAATGCTTATCAATGTTTCCAGGCAGAAAAATCCAAATCCAATGAAGTAGAAAATCTACAAGCAAATGCAGAAAAATAAACAATTCAGAAGTTTACTTTGGTCACATTTGCAATATTTGGAATAAGATTGTGTAGTAACAGACGTGCAACAAATATCAAAGTACTAATTAGTGTAGCATGTCTAAAATTGCTGGAGCAATTTCAAGGTTAAGAAAATTTGACAACTAAATAGTATTCTTACCCCAATCAGAGTAGAGTTGTCTATCACATCTATGGCAGATAGAATACCCCTGTATCAGTGTGAATAAACAGAGCCAACATTAGATTATATAAATGATAATAACTTCAGTCACTTGAAGAGATGAACACAAACACATCAAAAACCAAAATTTACAAATTTTCTTTCAAAGATTCATCATTAAATTTTATTTTAGAAAGTAAACCTATCTTCTGCAAGGAAAACAAATTTAAATGCTGTCTCCTTGCCACAAAAATGTAGTCAAAAAAGCAATATTTTTAAGTTAAATTGAGTGCATAGAGAAAGTTAGCGTACGTCAGGGATTTTCCTTTGAAAACTATAGGAGGAGCAACCGCAGCTAAGATGCAGAATCCTATGTGAACCTGTAAGGAGAAGAAGAAACAAAGATGATTATATTTCTTCAGTTTTTTGAAGCATAACTTATGCACATTAATTGGTCAAAAAAAAACTTATGCACATTAAGAAGTATAAACAATGTACCAGATAAAGCATGAAAAACCATCCAAATTTCAAAGCACTTTCTGTCCTGCAATGAAAAAGGAGCATATTTAGAATCAAGAGTATGGCTTAACAGTTATATAAAAGAAATCCCAACTTGTTGCAGTTTCATAATTTCTTAATAAAAATAAAAATAAAAAAAACATGCACGAGTAAGAATCATTTTTTTTACCTAAAAACACGATATAATGGACGATACCACAGAACATATGCTCCAGGTACCCCTGATATGAAGTAGATAATGGCCAGAAACCAAATTTTTACACCTATGTCAAACAAAGCCATGTTTCATGCGCATGGCATTAGGAAATGTCAGATTCGAAATTTGATTGTTAGATAACTGAATAAAACATTCTTTTATAGTTCCCCATGAGCATAGCTCAATTGGTAGGGCCATTGCATGTAATATGCATGAGTCGGGGTTCGAACCCCGAACCCCCACTTATTCACCTTATGAGGTGAATTTCTAGCCACTAGGCTACTAGACCAAAAAAAAAAAAAACCCTTCTTTTATATATCTAAACTCACCTTCACCCTTAATCCAAGCAGCAGTAACAGCTATAACATTCCACAATAGGCACGCCACTAGTCCTGCATGTGCATGATACATCTTTTACTCAGTGGCCGCGATATAAAATGACTCACAATACTCAAGAACCAATGGCATAATTGGAACCAAGAACAATAAAGAGGATTACATACCCAAATATGTAGTAAATGCAACATATTGCAATTTTTGAAGATGAACCGGAATTTCATTAGCAATGTCGTGATGGATAATTGGGAAAAATGGTGGCCAATTCTTTTCCTCGAGAACAATTCCAGCTGCAAAACAAAATGTCAATGCCTATTAGAAGAATTAAGCAGAACTAAATTTGTACAGAAGGTTCAAACTTCAAAGACATTTATAAAATTCTGCAGTCCTATTCAATTGAATATCAACAGAAACAAAAAGAGCCAAGCAGGACTAAATTAGTGCAAAATGTTCAAACTTCACAGACCTTAATAAAATTCTGCAGGTCAACAGAAACAAAAAAAGCCACCTCAAACAGTAATAGCAATGTAAACAATTGAATTTGAAAAGGGATAGCCAAATAAACTACTAAATCATTCTGAACAAATATAAATACGGGTAATGTAATTTACCTCGTGCAGCAGCTTCTTCTTTTCGTCTCACTTCCTGCATTTGGGTAAATAAATAAATAAAAGATGCCTGTGAATTTCTAGATACTTGTAATTAACAGGGAAGTGAGTTGATAAACCCTTATGCAGGCAAACTTAACTGAATATCAATATGCACATTCTAAACAATAAATAGAAGACAGCGTGATTTAATGAGGGGCATTTATTTAAGAAAATACACATTTCCAGAGATCAACCTAATTTCGGATTGCAACAATTTTAGAATCTGTCATCACGTCCAAACTTCAGAAAATGATATAAAACAATCAGATTCTTGGTGCATACATGAATGAATGCATGAATAGGATCCACTTATTTCAGGAGTAAGTCTTGTTAAACTTACTCTATATAATTTGTTTTTATTTCTAATTTCTAATAGTGGAATTTATTAATCCAACCATTGTATTTCTCTTTAAGAATATCAAGTATTCCAAATTTCATACAATTTTAAAACTAAATAATATTCCATCAGGCAGCTTCATTTTAACATATAATTAAAATTTTAAAATACAAGTAAATATCAACGATAAAATTGCATACCTATTAATGTCTAATTTTATCTAAAACGTAGTGTGCATGGTAGTCATGTTAATATCATTATTCAATAGTTGGAAATTTTAAATTTATATTCCACAAAATGTTATTAAATGGTAAAACTTGAAAGTTTTAGGGCTTTCCCCCGGACTAAATGCACCCTCAACCTTTATATATATATGTACGTATGTATGTATGTATGTATATGTGTGTGTGTGTGTGTTAATTTAAGACCAATTAACCAAATGGGTCGCTAATATAATCAATATATTCTTTACCCGCTATTTAAGACTTCTCAAACAGAAAGATGGAAATGTTTTTCTCAATGACTTGTCCAATCATAACTCTCGGAAGTATATGTCTTTCAGTGTTAACAAGAAAGAAAGCAAGAGAATCAAATCAAGAATCAATGTTATATGATGGAGAAATTGAGGACTTTTCAAACAGAAAGATGGATATGGAAGGGGGTGAGAAGAAATGAGAAATGAAAACAGAGGAGAGCATCAGAGGTGCAAATGTTCCAATCGCAGTAAATATCCACTGAGGGAATTCTCAACCCTAAAGTGAACAAAAAGACACAAAGAAATCCCATTGTATACCTGCTCCCTTCTTCTCAAATCAGCCTCCTTGGATTGGAGTTCCTTCTCCTTCTTTTTCAAATCCTAATATTGAAATAGATAATAATTAGAAAAAACCTCAGTTCAATTCTTGCAAGAATACATGCAAATACATATAAATGAAAAAAAAAACTGAGGAATTCAACAATCTCAATTATATGCATACCGTTGATGTATCAAGAGGTATATCAACTGTTGCGCCAAAGCCATAATTATTATAATCAGCAGGCTCTGGCTTAAGAGGTGAAAGCCTTGAATTTGTGGCAGGTGGAACACTTCCAGGATTCTGACATTTTGAAAACAATATGAAGCATAAGATCAAAATGATTTACAGGCTTCTTATCAGCACATCACACATGTACTATATATCATATCATACACAAAAATGGATGGTGATGAACCTAGACCTTAGAGTTCAGACTGTAAAAAGATATAATTCATTACAAGGTAGTGGGATTCATAAAAACTGGCTAAAGTTAAATTGTATCACTGGATGGAGTGCTTCTTTCACTTCCTCAATAATTTTACTCCACAAATGTTTCAATGGTTATTGGAGTATATTACTTTTTTTTTATCTCATCTTAATTTTTCTCCCCATATGAAAATAATAAAAATTCAACATGACAAGCATGCACCTAAAAAAGCATGTACCTAAAAAGCATCACAGAAAAGCTCTGAATATCATTAACGTGATGTTTAGTTATAACGTAATCAGCAAAGATTTTTGGTAATTTTGTCACAACAATTTATCCTAAAAAGATTTGCAAAATAATAGGTAATGATTCAAAAATATTTTAGAAAGATTTGACATTAGTATTACCTCTTCTTTATGCATCATCATTCATTAAAATTAAAATATCATATGATTTTATGATTCTGAATATAAATTTAGAACCTTCTCAAATATTTTTGTGTACCATTCATATTTACATGCATAAAAATTGTACTCCTCCTAATCTTTAGCCCTACCTCCACTGCTGACCATAACCTATTGTTGTTACTTGTGACTTTTAAATTATCAAAAGCAATCAGTTTCATGAACATAAATAATTATAACTGGTGTTTGATTAATAAACTCACTGTTGTGTAAAATGCACCACCACTGTAGTTTGATTGGCTTGATGTTTTTCCCCTTGCAGCTGGTTCCTGTTAGTTTAGACCAAAATTAAGGAAAACATAGTAAATAAGTCAGCAGGGAATAAGTTATGTCAAAGTCAAACAACCGAGTTTTAAAATCCTTAATCATAAACTCTTATCCCCTAACTTCAAATAGATCATATCTTAAATTCTTAATACAACTATACAAGCTCATAATTGTGATCTCTTCATAGTGCATTAGCTTTATTAGAATTTGGATTGTGGCTATCTTAGGCCCTACAAATCCGACTTATAATGAGAGATGCCTTCCATTTATATACACCTTTTCAAGCCGTATCACATCTAATGTGAGACTGTCAACACACATTCCTCACGCCCAGGATTGGATATCTAGAGCGTGACATGAGTGGTTCAATAGTGGGTATTTCAACAACTCTTGGATAGGCTTTAATACGATCTAAATTTGGGTTGGACTAAACATCACCCCCACAAAACCGACTAGTAAGGTGAGAGATGTGACATTAGGATGCTAGTACGAGCAAAGTAAATAAAAGATCAACTCATCATAATTCATGCCATCACAAACAAAAAGGGCATTACCACATCATCATCAATACAGAAATACAATTTGAAATTGAAATAGAGGGACCAAAATCAAAATATAGTGCAAATATGTGAACCAATACAGTTACTTTCCGGTTATAGTTACACAAATCCTAAAAGCCTGAGCTGAATTCTAAAAAATACAGCATCTTTATCTACAAGAAAACACATGGACTTATAAAAGATGCATCCTAAAAGCCTGAGCTGAATTATAAAAGGCAAGGCCAAAACAAAACAACACACCAACTAAAAATAGATACTCACACACAGAAACAACCTCAAAAACCAGTTTCCTCAACCACATCAATTATAGTATCAAACAAGTCAACCAAAAATCAACAACTTAAACAACAATTGAACTAAAGTTGCAGTCTAAAACAACCCTTTAAAGGATGAAATCAAGATCAACAAAAACAGTTCATACCCAGTTCAAAAAATCAAAACTTTAAGAAAAAAAAGGTGAAAAGGAGAACTTACAGAAAAGGGGTTAACTTCTTCTTCCTCAAAGGGGTTGCTTTCATAGCGACCAGCCATGAGATCTGAGACGATGGTGCAGAAATGAATAAAGTCAAATGAAATGGGTAGCAAAAAATAAAGAATTTTGTTGGAGAGTTGAGATTTGAAAGAAGTTTGAAAGTTGTAAAAGAAAGAAGAAGGAAGAGAAGGTGGTGAGGTAATTACAGCTACAAATACAAAAGAATTGTCTTTGGTCAGCAATTCAACTTATATTAGCACATAGACATAAACAGAGAGACTCTGCTTTCAGTTTCAGACAAAATTATATTTTATTTTAATTGTTCTTAAAAAATAAAAAACAATTGTTAAGGAAATGAAGGAAGGAAGAAAAATATTGATGTGTAAATTACGCGTTTTTCAAATTTTTTATCTTTTTCCAATACTTATCTTTGACAAGTTTTACTTTTTTGATAGAAATTTGATAAGTTTCTTTTGTCTTTACTTAAAAATATTAAGTTATTGTATATGTTACGTGTGTCTAGAAATCTCACAGGTAAAGGTTCAAGTTTGATATATTAGATGAGATGATATGATATAAGTTTCTTATAATTTAATCAATATTTTGAGTTCAAATAAGTATTAGACATACATCAATGTTAAAACTCTTAGGAAGAATTTGACGTTTATTTGGGTCTCACAAAGCTCGATGAATAATATTTATAGTTGTGCCCATATGATACTCGATTTACACCCAAAAAAGGTTGAAGTTTGGATATGGTGCAAGGAAGCTTGTTTTCGGAAGGTTGTTTTAGGAGGGTCGCAAGATTGAATTCATCATCTTTAGAAGGCCTCTTTCTGCTGCCTGGACCGCAAGCCTGGGTCCCTAGGCGCAAGGTAGCAATGACCGATGGATGCTTGGGCGCAAGGCTGTTTGCAAGGGCAGCAAGGCACCCCACTCGGGGATCTAGATCATTGTTTAAAATTGCTTTATTCGTTATTTGTTGTGTATTCTTGTGAAACCAAAGGAGATAACTTTTAGAAAAACTTAAATGTTAAGAGCCGAGTGTCTTTGGATTAGATTATATATTGGAAAACATTGTAAACACTATGAGTAATGAAAATCTTTGAGTCTCTTGTTCTTTAGAAGAGATTGGAAAAATAGTAGAAATTAGGTTGTTCCTAAACAACTCACTTAAAGATAATTTCATGTAACTCTTTTGTATATTTTTGTAAAAAAAACTCATTGGTAGTAGATCAAAGAACTACTCTTTCCCCTAGTTGTAAACTGGATAACCAAATCTTTATGTATTTGTTCCTCTATTATCTTTCTCTTTGTTCTTTGATTATGAGTGTAGGTTTGTTCACTCAAAAACTGCCAAATTAGATCTAGATATGAATATTGTTGCTTGAATTGTTTACTTGTTGGTTCTTTGATGCTTACTACACTAATCTAAATTTTTTGGTGTTATTTAAGTTCGAATTCAGTATACAATATTATCATTTACTTGATGTGTTAGTGATCATCTTCTTTTGCCTAACATTTACTCTTTAAAAAACATGTTTCGTTTAAAAAATAATACATGTTTTTAACACCTAATTATATTTTTTATGAAATTAATTTAAAAATATACTTTCTCAGTTTCTTAATACATGTCATTTTTTTAACTTCTTACACATAACAAGATAACCAATAAATTATATCATTTGTATACAACTATTTATCTTTTTCTTGTATTACACTTAATTATTACTCTCGCCGTTCCTTTTTAAGCGTCGTTTTGAAATAGTGGCGCTAAATTAAATAAATGTATTTTTAGACTTTTTTCTCCTCATATTATACCCTCGTTTTAATCCACCAATAAAATCATTTTTTTAACACATTTTCTCTTGACGTGTATGTGTTATCTTTATCTCATAACAAACAAATTTTAGTTACCATCTATTTCTTCGACAAATTCTTATTTTTTTTGCACACACTATATCTATCTCCCTCTCTCCTCCATTTATTTGGTTCCAATGAAACTTCCTGTGTTTCTTCTTTTTAAACATTCACGAAGTCTTTTATTTTTTTTCTATCAAATTTGTTCTTTTATTTTGCAATTGAAATTTTTAACAATTTTACTCATCTTATTTATAGAATTTCAACTCTTCATAAAACCATTATTACAGGTAACAAAATTTTGCTTACATTTGAAGATAACAAAAAACAAACTTTGTTTTAAAAAAAAAATCAAACTTTTGTTTTTCAAATAGATAGCATTTGTTAGTTTTATTGAAAAAGACAAGAGTAATGGAGAAATGGTACAATTGACATATTATACCTTTAAAATACCAAAACGACAGTTAAATATGAACGCTAAATCTGTAGTCAAATGACACTTACAAAGGAACGGAGAGAATATTATATCTTCTCTTT
This sequence comes from Medicago ruthenica, assembly GCA_018208015.1. NCBI lineage: Eukaryota > Viridiplantae > Streptophyta > Magnoliopsida > Fabales > Fabaceae > Medicago > Medicago ruthenica. Next base: position 169,288 of record WNNG01000233.1, read on the forward strand.
CTACATTGAACTAGTAAATAAATAAGGGTAATATTCCCTAAAAAGAGGGTAATACTGACGAAATTGTAATTAATGTTGCATTAAACTAATAAAACGACAAGTAAATAAGAACAAACTATTTCTGCAAATGATACAAGCAAAAAGGAACAAAGGCAGGAATTTTTTAGAGATAAAAATGTATTTAAACCAATATTTTAAAAATTAAAATACCGATTCAAGTAGGAATCGACTAGTTCGATGGCTTACTTGATTTATGTTATACCACATTCTAGTTGAACCTAGTTGTACTTGTATATCTATCTTGGCTATTTTTTGTTTCCATTGTGTAAGGTTTTATGTCCTTCAATCGATTGTACTCTTTTCCTTTTTAATATACTTAGGATGTCAGAGATTCATTTGTGCCCCATTTGCTTAAAAAAAAAGACTGAAACATGATTAAATCGAGGTTGAATCGCAATTTGTTCATATTTTTGCCTTTCCATTTATAATTTTTAATTATTATTCTTGTATTTGTCATCAATTCAACCATAATTGCATTGATCGAACTAATTAAATCATTATTTAAAGGTCTCTCCATTTTGATATGTGATCCATGTTTTAAAAGGATAATTTAAACTAAGTTGATATGTTCAGAGTCGGGTGTCATTGTGACTAATTTAAACTAAGTTGATATGTTTAGAGTCGTGTGTCGTTGTGAATATAATCGTTTTCAATTTTAGGTTTTAATTAAAAAATATATATTTGTCATTTACTAGTATTTCATAGCTTTATTTTACATTTTAAAATTAGTAATGTTAAATAAAAAAAATTGTTGATATTGTGATTCATATATGTAATGATGAACCTAAAAGTGGAATTGCTTTTTTTGACAGAAACATAATCAAATTCTCTTTTGAAATAATTGTATCCTACCCGTTATAAAGAAGAATGGGTAATAATTTTCACTTTTGTCAAAATGTGACTTATGTAAAGCCAAAATTTCAAATTTTGGTCCCGTCAGATTTTCTTCAACTTGTCTACATGTGAATGGTATGTTGGTAAAATTAAATGGTAATTTTGCTTGTTGTATCTCGTTACATTGACCATGTTCCACGTAGTATCTCAGAGAGAACATTTTGTATGACTGATAAACAACTTAATTAGGCACTTTGTGGCATTGTCCAACTTATAAAAAAAAAAGGCGTTGTACAAAGAAATAAACTTATAATTTTAAGATTATCATACTAAACTCCAAGGATAAGGCAAGGACTCAGAATATAAAGTAAACAGATAATTTGTAGCAGTAGTTTATGGTAGGGTTGTAAAGTAATTTCTTTAGAGGTAATAAAATGAGACATTTGCACGTTCTCTGTCTCTCTTCGTATAAATCACTAACCTGGACCAGAGGGCTCTTATGTTCATGTCCTTTTAGATGTAAGTATGCCCCTCACATTATGTAACCTCAAAAATAAGATTGTATCTTGTATCATAACGAACTGTGAATAAGGCTCTACATTATATTCATGGCTTGAGCTCACTTTTTTTTTTTTTCCTTTTCTGATGTAATACATTATTTTATCCACTAAAAGATTATAAATTGGGCACCACAACCTTCAAGCCAGGTAGGTAGGGGTATGACTAACAAATCTCTTTCTCAAGAGCTTCAACAATGCAAACATAAGGGTTCAAACTCAAGACCAATTAATTGAAAGAGTGACATCTGATTCAAGTGCTCTAGGTTAAAATATATCATTTAACATTGCAAAAATTCAAATTATTACTTACTATTATGATATCTCAAATTTTACTCTTTATTATTAGGGAATGCAGCTTGCTGCTACATTTTTCAAGAGCAGACATAGAACCAGGCCATGATGAAAATGAGAAACAACTTTTCAATGTGTGACAAACACCAGCTCTTAAGAGAAAAGGAGCAGTTTTATGAGGAATATTGAGAGTCAACAATATATCAACTTAATATATACATGTATCCCACATAAAAAACCATGTTTCAGTTCATGAAAACCATAAGCACTATTTTATTCATTTTAGCATTGATGTATGGTAGTGTACTAAGCCTGCATATATGACAACTATATCAAAAAATAGGAAATACGAGGGAGAACTCGTAGAGTGTCAACAAAAGACAAGGAACATAGCCTCGGTCACATGAAAGAACAAAAGAATATTAAGAAATATGGGATCTTCCAAAATTGAGTGAATTGAGAATTCACTCGGGTATAAAAACTAAATTATGCCTATAACTATATATAAGACCATGGGCTATGAATGAAGCTAGACTAACATATCAAACCATGTTAATTGAATGAATTGTTAAGAAAACAGTTAGTGGTTGCGCCTTTGTCGTATGCATCTTTAATCAGTCTTAAATGGCTTAACCCAACTTTTGTCCTCGGTGATGGCTTGATTCCAGCGCTCTTTGAAGATTTTAAGTTCCCATGCTGATTGCCTTCTTATCTGCTCAGAAGCATGTGTTACAATTTTAGACAAGGTCATTTAAAAGCTACTTGTTTTGAAAGCAGTTCGAAAGCCTCACCTCAGTTCTCGGATCAACTGCTGGTGGTGAGCCGCGTCTCTGATTAGGAAACAAAATCAAAATGAAAGTGAATGTAAGACTGCCAGGTTAGTTAATGAACTAAGATTATAAGGGATAAATCTTCTAAACGTCATTGAAAACTGCAAGGGGAATAAATTTCACAAGACAACGAATATAGGGGCAACATAAACAGTACTTGTACCTAAGAAATCATAGTTGCCAATGGGTCCCGTAGCTCAGTTGGTTAGAGCGTTGGTCTTATGAGCCGAAGGTCGCGGGTTCTAGCCCCGCCGGGACCACTTATTATTCATTAATGATCATTTATTTTGGATTAACTATCTTTCTTTTTCAAAAAAAAATACATCATAGTTCCTCAGGGTTGCCCCGAAGTAAAATCCCATGGATTTTGCCAAGAAACATACGAAGGGATGAATACAGGGTATTTGTAACCATTGGACATAAATTTATGATTTTGGAGAGAAAGGAGGTAAATACTTTGATTATATAATGACTGCTACCACCAAGAGTTGGTATTGCCTTGTGAAAAACATATTCACTATCAACAACACCAACATTCTGACTGCGATCTCCCTGAAATGACATTGATTTCACCACTAATTAAACTCAACATACACAATCAATTGTTGAGATGCTAAATGGAAAACACAATGCACTCCAAGGACCGTCAAATGTTATGACGATGAGTTAACGGAAATTATGTAATTCTCACCTGAGCACAGTATCCTAGTTTCATATCCATTCCCCATCCATGGACAAGGTCATTCTGAGAAAATGAAAATGATGAATTATCAAAATTATGGATTATTTTGATTTATTATCGGTCCCAATATAAAAATAATATTAAATTTAAAGGAGACAAGATTAAACTTCATATGAAAATCAACCTAAACAAAATTCAAATGAATGCAAGTTAATTGGAATAAGGGTTTTAACCTAGAACCTAAATGATTTTTATGATTCATAGGAACCATGGAATTTACCTGTATAAGATGCCAAGTACAATACCATGCTGATCGAGAGAAAACAGGAGCCATACCTTCAACAAACCTGCCCAAATTTTATAAAAGTTTCGAAGTCATTCATAACATGATTAAAGAGTATACTAAATCCCCACAAAGGAAATGTTATTAATTTGTTAAACTCTCTTTTCAATACATTGACAGATACAAATTTTAAAATCCCATCCTAATGATCAAAATTCAAAAGATGGATGATAACACCAACGTACAAGTTTTTGAACATCGTTTTACGAAAATAGTAAAATACATAGCACAACTGTGTTCAAAGAAAGTAATTAATTACCCGGTGCACGGTGGCCCATCACTTTCATCTGAACACTTAGTTTTACCTCTGCGTTCATAGACTCGTCTGCAAGTAAGTAAGAAAACTCAAGTGTAGGTATGACAACCGACAAACATTGATTAGAAAGAACAATATTGTTTCTAAAACAAAAAGTTACCTGTGCACTTTCTTGGTCCTAGCTCTGACTGTAATTCTATGATGTATCTCTGTCGAATTTGGATGAAGAGCTGGTTGAGATATCTCCAACCCTTCTTCCCTTACAATCTCAACATATCTGCAAAACAGATGCCCAATTAATAAATTTTTTCTTTGATGAGAATATAAAAACAAGATAGAATATGAATATAATAAGTAACTTATTATTCTACCCTTTCTGAAGGGAAACAATTACTTAGCAATCAATACAGAATGATATACTTCACATTAGAAGAAAAAAGAAGCAAAAGTGTGAAAGTCATACCTTGACGGAGAAAAACTTTCGACCTCTAAATCCTCATCCCAAAGAAAGATGTAATCATAAATATACACTATATCCGGATGTAGAAATCTTTTTGCAAACCACCTGGGAAAGAACTCAGGAATCAATATTCAAGTTTAGAAAGATAAATCGTAGAAACACATGCATTCAAAAGTATATTCAATGAAAGCACACAAGTCAGTATGCTCAAAAACAAAACAGATTACTCAAACCATTTATAACAGGAAGATACATTTGATAATTCTTAAACTTACCACTTTGTTTGTTTTTGAGCAGCTATATGTATGACTTTGCTACTCCAATCAAGATCCCGCCATCCATCCACATTGGCATCATAATGGAACAAAATAATTGTAAAATTTCCTGTGAGAAACTGAAATCAATGAAATTAGATAAAGATTGTTGCTTCAAATCATTTTCATAACCTAACAAATTATAAAAAATACCTTTTGCACCATAGCATCTACATTATACTTTTGTTTGATACCAACTGCAACAGCCAGCAAATTACGCTTTGTGTAAACACTAACCTGATATCACATAATCAGGACCAAAAAATCACTAACTAGCTTAGCTCAGGTGAAGCAGTTTCGGTAGAAATATAATGTAAAAGAACAATGCAAAGATGTTGGCTGACCTTTGATCTTGATCGCAACCATAAAGGCCTTAACTCAAAATCTGAAGTAGTGTGTATTATACCTCGTGGCAAGCCTTTCAACTCTTCGAAATGAGTAGAGTATCGCTGCAAAGTTGCATCAATAGTACCAATGTGAATAGAGAATACACATCCAAGTTATGTCATCAAATTAATGCAAGAATTGCAGAGTAGGTGGCGGTATCAATTTTAACACAGTCATAGCCATCATTTACCATTAACTAGCTAAGCATTTGTCTTAAATACATCAAAGCTCAAATTTGGAAAGAAGAGTCGGAAACCAAGTTCGAAAAGTCAAAGCAGCATACATACCTCTTGCTCTCTCCAGATACTCCAGTTTTTGTCTATCTGATAAATGCATATGGTAAACAAAAAATGAAATTTCAAATTCGCAAATGAAGTACAAGAATATAATATCATTTAATGATGCATTACAAAAACATACTATCGCATACCTCTTCTTGCTTATACTGATACTTTAGAGTCCTATATAGAACGAAAAACATTACTATACATGCAACTGCCATAAAAGGCAGCCTTTTGATCTTCAAACTTGATTTTCCCTGTCAAAGAAAATTCACATTCAAAAAGTGAAGTTACAGAAAACCATTTACGAAAAAAATCTATATGGAAATATCAAAAGCAATGAGTTTGAATGAAAATAGGACGGACCATCAAACAAGACACTCTTTTTTGTCATTGGCCACCTGCATGATTTGACTGACTTCATAGAAAAATGAATCCTTTTATTCAGTCTTCATCACAAACTGGTTGCTGCAACATAAAGTGTCATAAACTATTTCATCTTACAAAACACACATAAAACAAGGTACTCGTGCACATGCCCCAGTGTGACAAAAAAGAGCTAATACATGTGAATTTAATAAACAAACTAATAATATTAGTAATGATAAGTTGATAACAAAAAGCACATTATGTTGCTTAATCTACACAGTTATCTAAACTGTAAAGTAGCCAAACCTTCAAAAAATAGCAACAAATAACACCAACCAAAGCAATTTCCAAAACTAGCATCACATGTCACAACATGAAAACAAAGGTGCATGCATTATGGTATTTAATTCACACAAAGAGTCGCATGTAAAAACAAAAGAAGCATGAGGGGTAAAAAATAAAAATACAGCTCAAAATTACATTGAAATACACATTAAAACTAAAAGTCCAATCTTCTGAGCTAATTGCGATTGATTTTGATATTGATATAACATTAAAAGTAAAATAAAAATAAATAACATCAAAGTTTGTTTCACTTTATCAAAGAACAGAGATAATTATTAATAAATTTCAATCAGATCAAGGCTTTGTTAACATAGCCATTGAGATTAAAGTTTGATTAATTTTGACAATAATAATAAGATGAAATTGAAGATCTTGTTCCCGAGCCAGTATAGGAAAAAAGCGAAAAAGGGATAGGAAAAGCAATGTGGATGTAGAAAAGGGAGAGAAACTTTGAAGATGAAAGAACATACCCAGATGGAAAAAGAATCCAAAGGAAGAGAAGGGTGTAGAGAGAGAGAGAGAATATTATATTATTATTATGATGATGATCATATGCATATGCATTCGTGGTTATTGATTGGGCATGGAATGAATGAATCTCTGTATTATTGTTAGATTGGCAACGACCAGACCAACCAAATATATACTACACTGTTTGTGTGATGACACCTTGTAGTACTACAATTACATGCCACACGTCATATGAATATTAAAAAATCACATAAAACCCGGAAATAGATCATCTCATTTGTGATTTATATTATATATATAAAGCATATACTAATAAAAAAATGATATTGTTGTTCCCCTAAAAAAAACAAGAAAAGAAATACATTTTTAAAAAATATACTTGTTAAAACATGACATATTGACCATTTATATTTGCGAGCAGCTGTTCTTTTCTCTTCCCATTTTCTGTTTTTATTTTTTTGGCTGGTGTTTTCTCTTGTAACCTAAAAGCTCAATATTTATAGTATTATTTTTACTCAAATTGTTATTTATCTATTATCTTATACACCTGATTTTCCTTGGACAGATATAGTCCTGATTTATTACATTTTATCAATAACATTTAGTCCAAGATGGCAGTAGATTATTCACATGTAACTCATTTGAGGGGTAGGTTCGATTCTCTCTATGTCAATTTTGGTGAACAGGTCCATACATAGCTTTGCTCTGGCTTTAAATGGGGTCTTTCAAGTGGACGGTGGGATTGGTCCTCTCAAATTAGTCAATTCTTAGATCGGACACCGAGTTTTTAAAAAAAAAAAATTATTCACATGTAATAGATCTAGAATGATGAAAATGAGTGCTTATGTTGTCCATTAAAAAACGTGTTGTTCATAAATGAAAGAGAGACTATTCTAAAAGAGAGTAAAACTACAACTGAGACTATTCTAAACGTTAACTTCATTCATTTTGCTTGATAATGATTACAATGATCAACCTATTATTTATAGCATTGACATTCCAATGACTCATCACAAATGATCTATTTAAATCCTTTTAAAACATCACCTCTAAAATATCTAATGCAACTAACTCATCATAATCTTTATCTACTTGGGTTATTATATTCTCTTGAGCCTATCTAGGGTCATTACAAGTTGCACATGCTGATTTTGAGAATGCTGTCGGCTGAAATTGACAAAGATTTTATCATCAACACAACACAACACAACACAAATTATGTACCTTAGTTATTCCAACAATCATAGCTTAGGCCTTATTGCCCACCACCATGTAAAGAGCTTTGAGATCATGCCACCGAACAGACATTCTCCCAAAGGCAACAGTGTCCTCAATTTATCATATATTCCATATGCTTCATGTTCAAAGAATTCTAGCATGATTATAGTCCTAAATAATACAACATACAAATTATAAGTTTATGTGATTTCTTGGTGTTGGAAGTCCAAATGGATGCTATCAATAATGCACAACCCTGACTTCATGTTCCTCATTTTGTAAAAACGCTACTGCTAACAAAAACTGCAAAGGAGGAACTACCACCCACTAAGCTTTGGCTCATCTGCAAATTCAAAAACCTTCTGGATGAACTTCAAGTTGTTTACATATACTTGCCAAGTGCTGATGATGACCCCTAAGTCAATTCGCTATCTTATAAAGTTATTTCCATGTGTAAGCTTCAGACACAAACAAAGGAATTTATAAACAGCAAAGTGTGTCATATTAGTAGGTCCCTGAATTAATCTGCATGAAGATGTTGCTTCCTCCTTTGACAGCGATTAACATACCAAGTGGCATGTTTATTTAGAACCAATCCAATTAGAATCTTGAGGCTTGTGAGTAAAATGTAGGTTATTGCTGACAATAGCATAATCCAATAAAGCTTCCACGGAAGGGGATTGTAAGGAAGATTGGCAGCGTATACTGGAGCCATAACTCGAATGATCTTAGGAGAAAAAGGCATCAAATCAGCAGCCATAAACCAGGGTGAAAAAACCAGGACACTAATAAATAAGGTGTGTTTGGATGGAGGACCTTGAAGGGAAAGGGAAGGGAGGGTAAAATTTCCCCCTACTAATAAATAATCATGTTTGATAACTTTTCTTTTAAATTTAAGGAAATAAAGTGAGTATTTTCATATGACCTTACGATCGTTCCATATAAGTTATAACATTAACCTTCCTTTCCCTTTCCCGCAATACCCGTCCTTCCAGACATGCCCTAAAATAATTCCAATCTCACCACACACGCTGGAGCAAGAGGGACAAATTTCAAGTTTTTCTTTGCGTCCTCAGTTTGCATATGTAGAGTCTACAAAATAAAAAACATCACAGTTATGTATTTGAAAAATGCATCAAAGAAAATAGACAAAATGTCACTACAAATTGCTGGTATTGATACAAACAAATTAAAAATGCAGAAATTTGTTATCCTTAACACATAATAGAAAGATTTGTCAAATGCTTCACCAAAGAAAGATTTGTCAAATATTGATTATTACCGTTGTTTTCTGTCTCACAAAAAGTACATGTCTATGCTCACTCTGTTGTTATATGAGAAACCGCAACAATTCATAAGTTATTCATTTTCAAAATGAACTCACTTGGAGATGGATCCTTGATCATTAACTAAAGATAGATTATTTAGTAGATGTGAAGCGTATTCAATTTGAGCAGTGAAACAATAAATGTAAGTAGTAGGTTTGAGTTAACTTGCCATTCAATGTACAAACTGCTTAACATTGACTACCCAAGAAGCTCTCCATATTATATCAGGAAACAGATAATACAATTATGACACCCATTAGATATAGTGAATTGAAAAGGAAAGAAGTTAATTTATGTATTTTGAAAATTATATATTATGTTCTGTCAGTTTAGTACAAATCCATGCTGGCGAATAAAAAAAATAGGAACAAAGAAGTCCATACTCCCTCACTGATCAAGACATACTGCAGCCTGCAGGGCGCAGGCTGGATGAAAAAAATTCAAAGCATTTTCAATTGAGTTATTGACGGTTTTTCAATCAAGTATGATTCACATAATCCACCGAAAATTTCATTTATTAAAGCTGCTACTCTAAAATAAACAACATTACACAAACATGGTTCCAGCTATAATACCCATTTAAGCAGTAGTTACTAGCCATATTACAATGCTAGTATCCACATGAAATTAAATGACAATACCTGTTTACATAAAGCTTCGAGGAACTCAGAGTACGCAATGGGAGTTATGTTATTGAATTTGGCAATGAATGAATGCTTGATAATATCAATAGCCACTTCACATAGATAAACCGAAAGCGCATTCTGCACCACACAAAATAGCTCTAAACTAAGAAAACTGAGCCAACAAAGGAAGTTGGTCTGCACTTTGATAAATTTATTTAATATATATTAGGTGCTATAAAATTCCAAATAATCTTACAATGAGAAAGCCTTGAAACCAGGGGCCTTCTGCCTCCAGAATATTTTGAGCCAAAACGAATAAGATAAATGTTGAGATGTGGAATCTCTCTACAGAATCTGTTTATCAGCAATAGGTAAACAGAAAATAATATAGACCACATATAAAAAGTACATCATAATTCATACTATGATTAAACAAGAAACGCAGAGCATGCACTTTATCAAATGTAGGACCTATTAGAAGCAATTGTATTGTGTACCACAAGGATACGGTGAAAAGTAATGTGACAAAGGAAGGTCATATATATTCTTTTGTCAAAAAAGAAAAAGGAAGGTCATATATTCTTAAATTCAAGTTGCATTGAAAATAAAAATCAGTCAAGTTTTACAGTTCAAAACATTTAAGCAATTTTACTAGTTTACCATTATCGTAATTGAGAATTGGGAGATTATAGCTTCAAGGACTCACTTAAATAGTCTTCTAACACTTAAATAGTCTTCTAACTATTAGACAATGAAACAAGGCATTAAGGCCCTTTTTTATGTTTGAAATGAATCAAAATGAAATCCCAAACACTCTACTAACAAAGAGAGAAAACCAAATGTTGTTGGAAAGATAACTCACCAAAGTACATCATACTGTGAACATTATCCTTCTTGAATCCCTTAAACACATAGCTTTTGATCTCAGAAAAATTGTTTGACACCAGCAAAGCTGGTAGTGCATTGTAGTGAGCAACAATGCATGCTGATAAAGTGATTGCCTGAGCTAATAAAATAAAAGAATGAACAAGTATGACTAGTCAAGGAAATTAACCCAAAGTAACTACAGGTAAAAAAATAACTATCATGATATCATCCAAAAGAAAAAGGATATTAGTTGTAACAACAGCTAAAACTTGGTCAGAAATAAATCTCCATATCCAGAATCTCATGCTTTGCGTTTCAGGAGGACACCTTGCAAGTCCTTCAGCAGAATGAAATAACATTTGCAACACATCCCCATTAAAACTTTGACATAATTTATCAAATATCTGCAAGTTTAAGGACGAGTAACTATAAGTTTCAGTCCATATTACTAAGAAACAAGGCAATCGACATAAGGCAATCAGAGTCGTTCAGAAAAGAAACCGGTCAAATAATTACAGACAACACTACAGATGCCCATATCATTTCGTTTGGTTATTTTTTTCATTTTGAGTTGCTCCAAATCTCAGATCACACTGAAGTCAATACAACAACTTTAGTCAAACTTACTTTCTCTTTCAGCATATCTACAATTTGAGCTTCCAGCAAATTTTCACCATAATTCAGTTTTTCTTTTTATTGTACCTATGCAATGGTGTACGAGTACGATGGTACATTTTTTTTCCTAGGGTATAGAAGTACATGCAACACATAAAAAAAGAACAGGAGAAAGCATACGGCTAATAGTTTCCAAAAGTAACATTTTATCTCGAAGTTTAAGGATTCACCATTCAAACTTCCATTTATTTCCAATCAGGGGTGCATAAATTTGGTATGTGATGAGACCAAATTAATCAGTAAGACTTGGATAACGGTTAATTTATGCTCACCTCTAATACATTGTAGATCACATACAATTTGATTGTTGCTTGACCACGGATTATGTGATATATTAAGCTGATATCTGAAACAACAATAAAATTACGAGTGCTGAGCATAACACAAATTTCAGTATAAGAAACAGAACCTGATCACTACAAAAAGGAAATGTGTAAGATACGACAATGGAAGCAGATTATAACTATACCTATTTGCTGCAAAACGGTGATTCCACAAGCCACAATAATAAAACAGCCAAAATCCGACAACTCAATTGTGGACAGCCTCTTGAACTTCCTGTCATGAGCATGAAAAGGTCAGATTGATAGTAATAAACTGAAAATCACGAATCACAACTAAAAAACAAAAAGATACATAGGGATAAGTATATCATCTAAATCCTAACAGGTACACTGAATTGATATCAAAGTCCTATGAGAGAGTAATATTGAAGAAAGGTGGTGAACCTTGTTTTCAGAAGCTTCCAAAAGGTCATTACAACCCTTGTTGGCACGACAGTTAACAATGATAGAAATGAATTGAAGCAGACAAAGCAGCCAACATCTATAAGCTGCAAATGCATTAAGCATTTGAGATACCAAAACATAAATTGTAGAATGCCTAAACAGACATTCACAAACACAATAATGAAGTAACTAATGCACGGTCAGTGGACAACTTCTGGTTACATCCTTCCCCGAAAACTTCTACATTTATTTTTTTTCTGATCAATTGATGCATTTGAAGAAAAAATTTAGCAGCCAAACACTAGACTATAGCCACAGACAACATCAAGAACGGTAAATACAGTTCCTTTCAATTATATTTGATGGAGAAAAGGAAAGTATACCAATTCACATCTCCATGGCACGCGGAAGATAGTGTCATAAACTCGTTCTCTTCCTTTTTCATTCCCAAGAGTTGTTGTGTTCCATAAAGAATTTCCATTGGAAACTTTCTCCAAGAAGTATGTTAGAGGTGATTTCTTCACTGAAAACATGAACAGCATAAATTTCTTAAGAGAATAAGACAAAAAAATAAAGGCAATACTAGGCTTCTCGAAATAATCAGAATTACAGACCATTGATTAGTTTAGATTGATGGACAAACAGATGTTTCTGAAACATAAAGAAAGATAAGCCACACCAATTTTCTTGTAACGAGCTAAAAAGCATGAATTTACATCAATTTTTACTTGACTACCAAGAAAGAACCAACTAGAAAGAGTTTGAAAACAAAAGTACTTTATGTTTAGCTTCTGACAAAAAACACCAGAGATACTTCATTTGATATTGATTTTTAATGAGATCATATAATTATTATTATCAATTCTGCTAACCATATTCTTAACAAAAAAGGCATATAAAAAAAAAATCCTTAAAATAATAAACAAATCCTAAAATTATCTTGAACAAAATTTTGAATCTATATTACTTCATAATGATATCTTATCTTAAATATATTAAAAATCTAAAGCTAAATGTATATTCTTCTAAAAAAATTTATGCATATCATTCTCAACAATATGATATGCTAATAATAGCTATTTGGATAAAAAAAAAAATAGTAACTAGCTATATCACTATATGTTCCACTTACAAAGTACTGGTGTAATAAATAATTACTAATAAGTTTTACTTACAAATCGATTCTTCCTTCAAGATACGCTTCATTTCCAACGGCTCTACAGTCTCTGCAGAACTACCTTCCTTCTCTGCACCGTCGTCAACGGCTGTAACCACCGTATCTCCAAAACTACCACAACGGCTCACACTTCTCTTTCTTAACGGTTTAGAACTATCCATCTCCCCGCACGCAGTAACGGCGCAGTGCACGTGACCTGGAAGCTGGTTCGAACGGTTTTGGAGGAAACGGAAACCAAATCGGAGATTTCTGGAACACGGTTGTTATTCGCCGGCGAGGCTCCGTAGTTCTGGTGAATATTGGGATTGCGGCGGTTTCTTTGCGAATAAAGCGCTACAGTGTCTCTTTTACTTTTATTGTTTGAAAGTTTGTTGAACTAAGGTTGAGACAGTGTGAAGACAAAACAAAGTTATCCAACTTCTTAAAAATGTCTTGTCAAAAAAAACTTCTTATGAATGTTTCGTTTTCCTCTCTAAATATATAAACTTTCATTTTTAATCTCTAAACGTTTTCTTTACATTTATTTGTTTTTTTTTCTCATTATATTATTTTCCTTAAAACTGTTACAAAAATATAAGATTGTATACCTTATTAATTATAGTAGTCTTTTTTTATAGAAAAAAGGCCAAAAATATATTAAAGCGGCTAATTTAATACAAGGCGTGCGACGAAAAGACATGAGGGATAAGACTTACACAATAATCACGTGGATAAACAACAATCAGAAATATAAATTCACTATAAAAATACATCATCACAAATTCGGATAACCATAGCTGATATATTTTAAGGGGTTGTTTCATCATTACTTCAAGTCATTATCAAACTCTTTAGACTTTAATTTTAGTCACCATCGCACCTCAATCTCAATTTTATCAAGCATAAGAGAAAGAGTTGATACTTTATGACCAAAATCATGGTTGTTAGGTTCTTTCCATATCACCTAAATACAAGCAAATCATATTGTCTGAAAATCATCTTTTGACCATATTATTAGAGACATATAAACCACCGAATTGATGAGCGTGATGTATAGAGTCCTTTGAAAGAGCGCAAAAGACACATTACCAATTACCAATGCTAAATTGTACTAGTTCGTACACTTCTAAAAATCGCATAGTAAAAAAATACATGTTGAAAACTTTCAACTCCAGATCTACATATGCAGTGGTTTCAAAAAAATAATTTCACACGTAACCAAACTATCTTTTGTTGGAAGTTTGTCCGATATGAATCTCTAAACAAAGAGACTTATAACGAAACTGATTTTTTTTTTTTCCATATCAATAAGTTGATAAAGCTCACAAATGCAACCCCAACATATTCAACTCAACAGTCCACAACTCAGCAAAGCTAGTTAAAGAAGTAACTTGGTGATGTAACTAAATCAGTTGGCTAGTTCCTTTTTCCCTCTTTTGTAGCCCGCAAGTATATAAACTGCAGAGTGTTTAATTTCTCATTTCATGCAAGTAATCAATAGCGTGTAACTTCATTCTCTTTGGAATGAATGCTCCACTAAGATTTCTTCATTCGTCAATGGAGTTAACCATTGCACGTTCCTCTTAAATAGTAGTAAACACAAGTTATTTCCTTTAACATCTTCGTACAGTTTTCCAGTTTGTCCCTTGGCCATGTAAGTATTCAATTTTTTTTTTTACAAAAGCATTGAATGATGTATATTATAATATCAAATTCCCATTTAAACTAAGCTAAGTTAGATTAGAGTAATATAAGAATAAGAAATTGTAAACGAGCACAAGCAAACACGATGTGCCAATATCCTATGTTGTCACTTCTCCATTTGATATACTTCCTTTTGGCAAAAACAAAATTAACATGTACAAAGGACAAACTACACAAGATTATCTGACAGATGTAAAACCACCTACTGTATTTGGAAAATTACCTAGCTAGATTAGTTACTGTAATCTAGAACTATTTTTCACATAACATGTTTCAAATCATTGGCATCATAACTTAGTTCTCCGTCTTTTCTTTTCCTTCATTTCCTTCATTAGATTCAGAGTTGCAGGTTCATGTTTTTTAGGTCCACCGATAGCTTTCTTGATGTGTAAGGATTTCACCGAAGATGGAGAATTCTCTTTACTGCCACCAGTACTAGGCTTCTTGGCTTTATTTGAGACCCCCGAGGAAGGATCGCTGCCATCAGCTGCCTTTGCAACAGCAATCTTCTGGTTACAAGGGCGGACACTTGGGACTTTCAAAGAAGGAGTAGCGCAGACAATGTCAATATTAGCATGTATGACATTCCTCATGTTCTCCGTCAGTTTTTCTTTGACAATGTCTCGCATGAGTAGTGCAGACTTATATTGACGGGTGTTCTTGGAGTAGAACATCAAAGCATTGCTGGCCAATAGAAGCATGTCTCTGAAAAGCTGCGCCACTGAATCAATTGTTTTGTTGCTAATTCTTGACCTTATAGTGTCAAAGTCCATGTGTCTCTGGATTAACTGCTTGTACCTTTGTCGCTTCTGCTATAAAAAAAATTGTGCATAACAAATCATATCACTTGCCATTCCTTGAGCAAATCTCTACTCGCCATTCGTAAACAATTTCAAAAGTAGGAATAACATGAAAACTTTCAATTTTTACTTAATAGCACGTAGCATTATTATTCATACGTAGCAGCAATGACATGTATTTCTGTCAGTCATGTCAGCACTAAATAAACGAAGATTCAAACCAAGAATAAAAGGATCAAAAGAAGAAACCCTATATTTACATTGACGAAAAACATATTTAAATCTGCAATAAAAGATATAGTTGAAATTTATAATCATCCAAATTGATGTTTAATAATATTCTTTATCCAAATATAGAAACATAATAGTAAATAGTAAAAACATGAAACTAGTTTTTGTTTGGTTCATTGAATTGTTTTTCCAAAATTAGTTTGTTTGGTTCATTGAAACATTGAATTGTTTTTCCAAAATTAGTTTGTTTGGTTCATTGAACATTGAATTCTTTTTCCAAATTTTTCATTGCCTAATGTGGAAGAAAAAAAATATTTATTAAAGATGAAATGCAAATGGCAAGAAACTAGTGGACCTATTATCATCAAAAACATTTTTGAGGTGAAAAAACTGAAAAATCAACTAAAGGGAGTGAACAGGATCTTTTACACATACCTGGCTATCATGCTTGCGACAGAAGCAAGAAGCACCTTTAATTTCCAAAACAGAATCTAAAATCGCCATCAGATCTTTCGTTCCATCCTTTTTCAAGTTCGTGTTCTCCTCAGTTACACCAGAAGATTTGACAACCTCGCCACAGTTGCTGGTAGAACTTTCTTTCAACCGGGACACATCAATTGAAAAATCACTTTCTCTCACACTCGCTTCATTAATATTTCTGGCACAATCCTTCCTCTTTCTCTTTCCTCTCCTTTTTTTAAAACACCCTCCCTGTCCTTCATATACAGTCTCTGTCAACCTATCTACATTCAAAACTTTCTCATGTTCAGTTGACCCTGAAACACCAAGCGTAATCTCCATGTCTTCAGAAGACATTGCTGGAACTTGGCATTCATGAGACCAGTTTGTCTGGGTTTGATGTGTAAAACTCCCAGCAGATAACCCATCCTTTGACGTCTCTTTAGTTGAAGATTCAACTCTCTCCAATTTCTGTGAAGGAACATGTGATTCTGGTCCAACTGAGTCGTTGTCAACATGACAATCATCTCTTTTCCCAGCTGTATCTGTCAACTTATCTATATTCAAAACTTTCTCATGTTCAATAGACCCTGAAACACCAGGCAAAATCTCCATGTCTTCAGAAGACATTGCTGGAACCTGGCATTCGTGAGACCAGTTTGTATCGGTTTGATGTGTAAAACTCCCAGCAGATAGCCCATCCTTTGACAACTCTTTAGTGGAAGATTCAACTCTCTCCAATTTCTGTGAAGGAACATCTAATTCTGGTCGAACTGAGTCGTGGTCAACATGACAATCATCTCTTTTCTCATTCTTGTCAGCCTTGAGGGATTCAAGCTTTGATTCAAGAGACCTGAAACAAAGATGTACAGTAAACTACACCCAAACCAATGAAAATCCAACAGTGGATCATAGAAGTCTTCTAACAACTACTTACTAAAATTTGACTTCAAAAAATAAAAAAGTATCTAGTGTGTGTAAACCTATAGATTTGGTCGACATTTCATTGAATAAAAACGTACAAGAAATTGAGACTAGTTGTATTTCAGAACATTACTTTGTTGACATAATCTCAACTTAAAAAGGAAGATAGTTATTATGCAACTAACCCAATTGAATCTTCTGATTTCTCCAAAGCTCGCTTAAGCTCTGCTACTCTTCTCTTCTTAAGCTCCTCATACCAAGCCCTAACAGTGCAATATTATCATATAATACAATGAGATATACTATACAAGTGCTAAGCTGTCATATAATACAAAGAGATATACTATACAAGTGCCATGCTGTCTTTCGAGGGTCTGTCATTAAATCTAAACTAAAAAAGATGTACTGCCAAGTTGGGAAAATTTAAACAAAACTAAATGAGAAGAACAATTTAATTACGTGCAGCCCGAATAGCGCTGTTGCAATTCTTCATATTTGGCTTTACAGACCTGCAAAAATGATAATTCACTATCAACAATAAATCAACAGTTGAAAAGGCATGTGTTACAAATTTAGGAACAAAATAAACCTAACAAGAAGGCTTTGGTCTATGACACATAAACTAAATAAAGCTTAATCTGAATTAAAGAATGATGAGAGGGGCCTCTCAGCCATCTCATCAATGTAAGTAGCAAGAATCATCTGTAGACCGCACACTCAATGAGACATAAACCACATGGTTATAGAGACTCTGATATCATGTCACGAACCAACAATCACAAACCACATGGTTATACTATAAGATCTTTTTATTTAAAATATGTTAGGTTCTTCACCAATGAAAAGTTCCTTAGAACTTACAAATGTTTGTGGAATAGTTAAATAAGTGAGCTTACGAAACAATTGAGATTTAGAAGGTAAATGTTGAATGTTCTTCTAAACTGCAGAGTAGACACTGTAACTTTTACACTTAAACTATGACTGTAATTCTTTGTCAATAAAAAAAGAAACTATGACCGTAACTGTTACAACGTAGCACCAACATAACTTAGCATAGTAATTGAGGTAATAAATCACAAGTACATCAACAAATTCAATTAAAAGTATTTCAACTTCCCATTTGAAAATGAATGAAAAATATTGAGACCATTAATATATTTTAGTATTTTACAGTACACGAGCATGTGTTTTAGGAACTCTAAGCCATGTGCTTAAAATAGAGAGGTTTGGCCGTTATAAAAACTTATCAGTTTTTATTTTCAGCCAACAAAGAGAACAAAAGTGTATATAATATACCACCTCAACAACCATATGATATAATGATACAACAAATTGAATAAAGTGGCGAACCAAAACAATTGGCACCACGTGAATGCTACCCATACACATTGTATACGCAAAACACGTTCTCCAAATAGAACTCTTTTTGTTCCATACATCATGCATTGCTTTAACTGGCCATATTCAATTCAATAATACAAATGCATGCAATTTCATTTATTATTATTATTATTGGCCAAATTCTTCGGTTCCAGTCAGAATGTGGGTCTAAAGTCTAAACATTTCCTTGTCAAGAGAGCACATTTTTACTTTTTTTTTTTAAAAAAAAATTCTAACCGAATTAATAACCAGAATAAAGGCTCGCAATTTATCCCTAACAAAATCAATCACGGACATTTTCATGGGAGACAAATTACATCCTTTGTTAATTTTAACTCGGTATAATAGAGGGACTAATGTGTCATGTATCAAACATTTGATAAGAAAAAATTTATTTTATATCTTTATTGAATAACCGATGTATTTAGTCAAACTTTATTTTTTAAATTCATTGAATAATTGATGCATCTGAGCTTATTTATTCAATGAATTTAAAAGGTAAATTTTTTTCTTATAATAAAAACCAGGTGTAATATTATTTTTTATCATAAACTAAAAATGGCCGGGTTCAAGGACCAAAATGGGTCTTTAATCTAATAATTATTACAGTTACTAGCATAATCATAGTTTAATGAATTGTCAATCAGGACCATATAATAATAAGGTAACGGTTTCAAAAACTAAATCAATATTAAATTATGTTTGAATTGACTTTAGAATAATAAAACATAAAAAAAAAATATAACAAATTATATTTATTACCTCGGGTGTAATAGCGGAAGGAGAATGAGTTCTCCCTCGGAGCTCCGCCGCGACGACGGACCAATCTCCAGTGCCGTGCCGGATAACAGCTCCACCAAGTAGAAGCTCCTCCCATGTCCCCCACGTCATAATCACTTCCGCTCCCATCTTCGTACACGTGTACGCTCACGATTAAAACAAAACAACACTTGGTTTTTCCAAGGTTCCTAATCCTACGCACCCGGTGCTAACGTTAACAAAAAAACACCGACCTCGTAAATTGAAAAAAAAAACAACCACCTTCTCCGATTAACCCTAATAAGATTCTCGTCGG
>WNNG01000234.1:0-139100 GCA_018208015.1 Medicago ruthenica
ATATACTCCATCAGGGCCTGGGCTTTTGAGCTATCACACTCTCATGCTGTCCTACGAACTTCGTCCTCTGGAAATTCTCTAACCAACTCACCACCCTGAGTCATTTCAAGAGTCTTGAAGTTCATATTAGTTGATAATGGTCTCACCCCTCTGGCTGCAAAATAACTTTGGAAATGGTCAAAGATTGCTCCTTTTATTTCATCCACCCCATAGATTATTCTCCCATTCACTTCCAAATTCAGTATTTCATTATCTTTCCTTTTCTTGTTTATGCATCCATGGAAGTATTTGGTATTTGCTTCTCCGTCTTTCAGCCATCTAGACTTGGATCTTTGCCATTGATTATTGCAATTAGATTCAAGAGCTTGTACAGGCTTGCAAAAAGTTCTCTCTTTGTCCTGATCTCTTCGTTCGACAAATTCGTCACTTCATTTTTAAGCTCCATATTCTTGATTTCACCTTTAAGCACTTCAATTTTTTATCCCAGGTTTTGAGTGTGTTCTTTGTGCCAGACTTTGAACCTCTCTTTGATTTTCTTCAGCTTTTCCTTTGGTTCAATCATTCCCCATTCACCCACTTTTAAATCCGTCCATGGATGCATAAACAAGCTTAGAGACAAGATTATAAGGGAGATTTCCAAGACATATTCCTTTCTTACATTAAGTCGAGTATATAATATGATTATTTTAGTCTTATCTTTGTAGTACCCTAATTTTTGTCCAAATATTTTCTTCTTCAAAAAAAGTCAACACCAAAAAAAGTCAACTTTTATTTTTCTCCTTTAAAAAAAAAGAGAGATAATAAAAAAAAAGTTTTATTATTATTATTTATCTTTCTTTTTTTTATTATTATTATTATTGTTATTATTATTACTATTACTTTTATTATTATTACTAGTAACTAACCCGTGCATCCGCACGGGTGCCGGTTGGGCGTGATGATTTAAATAGACACTGTTTCATAAAATGATAAGTAAATACAAAAAATTGAAGGATAGATTGACAGGGAAAAAATGCAAAGAAATTATATTTTGGTTAGTATTGGTTTACATTGTATGTTTAGAAAAGCGATAGTTACGGTCAATGTGAATGGATAAAAATGGTGATACAACATTGAAGTATTTCGTTGTTGTTAGTGTAAATATTTTAAAAAAACATAGTTTAGAAAAAATGTTAATATCAGTAATATGTTGGATGTGATTTGAAAGAATTATGTAATTGGTTTACGGGAAGCGTATTTGTGAACATGAATTTCTATTGGAAATGGTATTAAATGAATAGGAATTGTAATTGTCAATTTGAATTTGGATTGTATTAGGTGGAAAATATTAAAATAAAACTGTAAATGAATAATTAATAAGTGTTGAAATGTATAGTTTTATTTTAGTCTGAATTGATTTAGGTCATAGGAGTATGAATTGGAAATGGAAATTGTATATGATTAGTAAACATATATATAGATATAGGAATGTGAAACCATAATTCGTTCAAGTAAAGTGTTTCTTATAAAAATGTAACGAAGAATGAGGTAGAAAAAGTTAGAAAGAAGCTATTGATGACATGTATGGCAAGACATGAAGTGGAACATAGATTGTAGTAGTATGAAAATTAAAGAGTAGATAGGGAACCTAAGTACATTACATACTCTAGAAAAGGCTAAAGAGGTCAAAATGTATTACATAACCATGCATAAAAAACAGTAGTTAATGAATAAAAATAAAAAAGACAACATAGCAAATATGCAGAACTTTATATGAAGGGCAAAAAAAAGAAGTGTTGTTCAAATAGAAAATGCAAACATATATGTTGAAGCAATCTCACTTTTAAGTATATGAAACATATACAAAATGATAAATGCAATGAAATATAATATATGATAACCTTAATGTAAATAAAACTTAAGAATGATGTACATAACATGTACCAATATTGTTCAAGTAATGAATAACAAATGAGATTTTTGTGGTACTCACCATAACAGCCCTACCCTTAGCAGTACCATCTGAAACATTAGTAACCCATTGATATGGATAAGAAAAGTCTTCATTTGAGTCAAGAGCATTATTGTCTAAGGCAATGACATAAGGTCAAATACGAATGTAAAAAGTCATGAACATAAATTAAAATTAAAGAAGGAATAATAGTAGGATGCTAATAATATACAATAAGCAAGCGCGGACCAACAATGTCATTAATACAGAATAAATTGTACCAAATCCTAGGTTAGTTAACACCAAGTAAATCACATGACATCTAAATAAACCATGAACTACCCTAATCGAAAAAACTAAATATCAGACTACAATAACTATATCCCATCCTTAATCCTCATCCTCCGCACGGACAACTTGAACACACATTTTATTCGGAGGATCCTCCAAATCAAATATGAGCTTATCATTTTCTTTTAGTCCGCGGTCTCTAAGAAATTCAAACCATTCTCCGCCTAAGAATTTTTCCGCATTTCTGCGACCGGTAATAACACGACATTGATATTGTTTGCGTGTTTGAACATCTTGCAAAGTCATCCGCATTGATTTTTTTCTTAAGACCCTCCTTGCGACTCCATTGGGAAAATGCTAGCAAAAAATGCCAAAATCAATTTATTTACGATGCAAGTTTACATGACAACAAACTATAGACATCAATTTAACAATATTAAAATGATAATATCAATGCTTTGCAAATTTGGATATTACACAAATTATATGCATAACAAAGTGTATAATGGATAAGCATAAGCAAAAATATATTTGAAAGTCAGGTTAGAAACAAATTGTTAACCTATACTCAAAGTAAGAATATAGTAGTCAAGATCTTTACAATTGCATAGGGTAAACAAATTGACGTTAATAAAAGAGATAAAATTGTCATTACAATCATAGAGAAATGTGATGTACCACCCACACTTTGGTATTTTATAAGTAGTATGCAAATTCCTAATCCAATTTTGTCTCTTAAATATAAAATTTTGTTATCCTAATTTAGTGTAAAAAGCATGTATGAGCTGTAACATGAGGAAAAAAAAATGGTAAACAAAAGGAATGATATTTAACCAATATTTAGAGATGTATAATTTGTATAGATGAAACTTATTATTGTCTTTTCTTAATTTCTCTCTTTAGATTTGTTCGCCTAAGTCATGTTTAAAGTTGTCAAACATGTGTTATTATGAGATGGACATGTAAGTTACTTTCAAGCCTACTAACAAATGTATTTTATAATGAAGTGTGATATTTAAGTAATTGAAGAAAGTAAAAATGAAGTTTGCATACCATCACTTGTCCTTTAGTAGGTGATGCCATGGCCTCTGTTACCGGTTTCACAAAATGGTAGTCTCCAACCAGTTCCACCTCTTCTACACCTTCAGCAGCACCTTCCTCCACGTCCGGAACTTCTTCAACCTCATTGTCATTCTCGTCCTCCGCTTGTGGGCCAGCAAATTCCTCATCGGACAAAATCTCGATGGGCTCTTCCTTAACGGTTATCATGTGCAAAATTGGAACGTGCACAATTTCTAGCTGTGTCATGGTGAAGTAATTGACAGAACCCATATAATCCAGCCTCACTCTTGTTGGATTCTGCAGGTTAAACTCCCTGGCCACTCTTATACCACTTGTCATATAGACTCCGGTCTCGTCTCTTCCGAAGTGAGTTATAATAGTTCTCCCTTCGGCATCACAGAGCAAACCAGACCTATTGACATCAAGTTGATCACGGTGTTTACGGATCCATTTGCTATGGATGCGTATTCTTCCCTATAATATAATAATAAAAACACCGTTAATGATTGGTCAAAGTTAAATTAAAAATTTCAATAAGCATGTTATGGAGGATTTTTTGACCTGATCAGGCCATATAATGGATTCCAATACCTCTCCTCTATGAGCAAGGGTAACACCTGGTAACCATCTAAAAATGTATGAAAAATGAAAGTGAGCTTTAGTGAAGTAGTTCGATAAAACAGTATTAGCTCCACAGTTATGAAGTGAAACAAAAATGGCTATTATCAGTGTATTTCGTGTGAAATAAGTAGATTATAAATTAACAGCAGATAGACATTTGAAATATTAACATTGTATGAAAAGATGAAGCAAGTAATGTAAGTGATAGCAATCAAGGTATAACATAATGAATGTGGTGATAGCTATTTTGAGTGATAGCAATTAATGTATAACATAATGACTGTGCTTAAAGCCATTTTATACATGAATAAAAAAAAACCACATAAAAAATTGGTTGGGAATCTACATTGTGGGACAAAAGGATAAATTTTATTTTGGAACCAAAGGATAATGTAGTCAGAAATCGTGTACAGAGAAAAGGAGTCAATCTATTGTGGCATGCATGTTAGTAACAAACACAATTGAGGGCTTAATCAGTTAATCCGTTAAATCACTTAATCAGTTAAATCCCAAAATTGTACTAATTGAGCGCTTGATGTGGACAGTTTGAAGCAAAGGCAAAGACAAAATAATGTTTGATTCAACAAAAAGTTGTTTAAGGTAGGGTTTATGTACCTTGGTTCATTTTCGGCCATTATGTAGTGGTCCCGTAGGAAGCTTCGAACGATGCAGATATGCGGTGCAGGGAGCAAGCGATGCAGAGGAAAGTGAAAGTAATGGATGGAAGGGGACCGTACGTTTGAACTTTAAAGGAATGGATGGAGAGGAAAGTGAATGTTTGTTTAGGTCATTTATGGCAAATGGATATGTAATGGTTTAGTAACAAAATCTCAGCCACATAAAAGACAACATTGACTTATCATTTTCCATTTTGATTTATATATGATTTAATTATTTTGGGTTTTAAGGGTTGAGTTTCTTAGTATATGTTATTTATATAAAATTAGGCCCAATACTTACATATTGTATATTGTATTTCCCTCTAATTAAAGACACCTTATTTTAATTTTAGTTATAATTTGATGAATATTAGATTTATTGATTATAATTTGCTATATAGCTCCATTTAGAAAAAACATCAAATTCAATATTCCCTATCTTGTCTGATGGTAATTCCTTTCTTGTTTCGAATTTCCTTTTTGAGCAAGGAATATCCTCTTCGCCAGTTAAGGAAATATTGATGGCGCGTGTGCATTGATTGTCTTGAAGATCTTGAGATGATACAGTCTTCAGTACTTGATAGGAGCAGAGAGGTCTTCAGTATTTGTCCTTCAGACTTTGTTCTTCAGACTTTGTTCTTCAGGATTTGTTATTCAGTATTTGTTCTTCAGACTTTGGTCTTCAGCAGTTGACCATTGTTGACTTCTCTGACTGTCATCAGAATTTACTTTTACTCCAAAAGCGTTGACTTCTGTTCTTCGTACAGTAGCCTTTCATTTGATTATTTTTAACTGTAGTCCTGCACACTTAGAGAATACATTAGTAATACCAATTGTTTTTAATACTCTGTTATCATCAAAACTTAAGGAGGGTTTAGTAAAATCCATTTTGTTCTAACAATCTCCCCCTGTATGATGATGACAAACATCTGTATTAGAAACAATTGTTTAATAAATCAAATGTTAACTTAGCTTCAGGAACGGAGGTTTGTAAGCTCCCCCTGAATCTAATAACTCATGAGGAAGGTTTGTAAGCTCCCACTAAGTTCAATAATCCATAGAAAAAGATTTGAAAGCTTTTCCTAAGTTTTACCTTAACATTTAATTTTAATATAAACACAAATCAAAGCAACAACGTATATATTGGTTCAGAGATTGCAATTGTTTCAGCTGCAAAGTACTGAGTTATGTTGCAGCTTATACTCCCCCTTTTGTCATTATCAAATACATCAGAAGTTAAATAGATAAGAGAGTAGATATATAAAACCAATAGTTGAGAAGTAGTAGCAAGGAAAATTGATATTAAGGAAAAAAAATACGGATACATAAGCACAAAAAAACAAAAGTGCTAAGACTAAGAAATCCTAAGGTTTAGGTTGAAGCAGGGACAGGATGGTCTTGATATCAGAATTTGAGGAGATCTGGTTCTGAATGACAGTCAGGATCTGTGCTTCCATTTCCTTCTGCTTGCTTGCAATTTCAGCCGAAAGAGTCTCTTGAGCAGCCAACCTATCTTTAACATCAGCTTTGAAGGCTTCAAACTCAGGATGTTCTAAAATGCTCTTGGAGACAACAATCTCTTCAGGATTAAGAAGGGACTTGAAGTGTTCCCTGAGAGACTTATCAGAAGCTTCAACAGTCTCCCAGTGAGAGTAGTCAGTTAAGTGCAACAATCCTTTCTGCCTTAGGTTGGCTAACGCAACCTCAGAATTTACTCCCTCAATCCAAGCATTGATATCATTTCTGTATCTCTTTACATCTCCAGCACAAGCCTGTGACAGTTCCTTCAGCATATTGTCAATCTTAAGACGCAGGTCATCCCATAGCTGTAGATGATCATGAGCACTTGCTGAAGAGAACCTGTTCATGTACAAGTCCTGAGCTTCCTTAAGCAACATCTGTCCTATCTTCTCAAGATCTGGGTTGGGTTCAGATCGTGGAGGTTTAGGGACAAAAACAGGAATAATGCTTTCAGGTAGGGTGGTGGAGGATGAAGGAATGTCAAAAGTTTGAGTGGCTGCAGAAGATGAAGGAGACAACTGGATTGTCACCTGATCTTCTGCATGAGTGATTGTGTGATCTGTTGAGATGAAGGGTTCAGGATTTTGCATGGTAGTATCAGAGATTGATAAGTCAGTGGTTTGGTCAATAGCAGAGTCTGGGTTAAGTGTTTGAGTGGGTGTTTGATGGAGAGAGAGTCTGGATGCAGCAGGTCCTGAAAGCAGTCCAGAGTCCCAACCAGCAGCAACTGAGTCATGCTCAGTAGCGTTGAGATCTCCAGGACTTACTGCAGCAGAACCTGAAGCTTGTTGGTGTGCAGAGGGAGAGGTTTGGTTAAGGTCACCAAAGAGATGTTCCTCCAATGCACGCATGGCATCAACATGGGCTTTCTTTGCTTCCTCTTCCATTCTAACATGAAGATCATCATAGTATTTGTTGGAGAGGGATTCAGCAGTTTCTTGTTGGTTAAGGGCAGGTTTAGTGGTTTCAGTTCTTGGATTATGATGGGTTATAGTGCCCCAGGTTTCAGTGGTTGGAGAGGGTGATTTTGAATGAATGACTTCAGTTTGGGTTTGGTTAGGTAGAATGAAGTCTAATGGAGGAAGGTTTTGGAGGAGAAGATCACGAGAAGAAGTAGAAAGTTGCTCAGGAATTACAGGAATTGTACCTTGACCTTGAACAAAGGCTGCAGTGCCATGATCCTGAAGCTTCTTGCTCTTCCTCAGTAGAGGGACCTCTTCAGATTCTGTCTCAGAGTCTGTAACGACTAACTTTCTGACAGTCTTCTTAGGTCCAGCAGGAATCTTCTTTGAGCCACGAGCTTCCACCTCTTGAACTGGCTTAACAGGTGTCTTAGCCTGCTTAGCTTTCTTGGCCACAGGAGCAGAAGACTCTCCAGCAGTTTCACCAGCTTTTCTTGACCTCTTATTTTTCTCAACATACACACTGAAGGAGGGTTCTTCAGGAATATCATCCATTGTTAACTCCACACCAGTGTCCTCTTTCACTGTCTTCATATAGTCAAGAATGACTTCCAGAGGTTCGCCTTTGTGGATGATTGGATAATCTTCCATGAGGTTGGTGCTTTCCTTATTCAGCAGAAGAGGCTCCATTGGATAAATAAAATCCTTCTTTTTCCTGATGCTCATATGATATAGAATGTTGGCATTGAGCATCTGTCCATAAGCAATATCCAAGTCTTCCACAGCTCCTGCTCTTTCCAGAGCTTCCAGTATTCTGCCTTGATAGAACAATTCAGACAGCAATCTCCCATAGACTACTGTAGTGCTAGCCTTTCTACAGGAGTTCTGAATTGCTTTGCAGAGATGGTTAAAAACATACCCAGCCAAGTTCATCCCAATTCCATTTGCCAAAAAATAAAGAAAGTGTTTGTGATCCCATGAAATCTGGTCAGATGCAGAATTCCTTGGTAGAATAGAACTGATTAACACCTTGAAAAGCATCCTCTGAAGCACAAACATGTTCTTCACCTTGTTCATGTCATCCTTGACCATGAACAGTTTCTCCTTGACTTCCTTTGCAAGTCCATAATTGCTTCCAGATTCCAGTAGACAAATACCTCTGTTAGGGACCTTTAGCAGCTTTGCAATTGTTTCTTGAGTAATGGTGACATCCACTCCCATTACTGAAGAACGAATCTCTGTTTCCTTGAACTCAGGCAGCCCTAACTCAGCCCTTGTTTTCTTTTTGTTCTCAGTGGGATTCTCAGCAATTTTCCTTGACAAACGAATGTTATCTGCCTCTTGATCGTAGACTTCCGCGCGAACCCAGAAATACTTCACCAAGTTTTGATAGGTTAGACCATTCAACATATCAAAATACGACATCCAACCTTGAACTTCAAAGAACGGTTTAAGTGGAAAACCATTGCACTTCAGAGACTCAAAATTAACCATCTGTTCTATTAATAACTTGAGTTGATGCTCACGAACAGTAGTTGTTCTTGGTTTGATGAACACAGATTTACCCGAATCAACGTTGATAGCCATAGATGAGGATGATGAACCAGCCATTGAAGTTGAATGTAGTAGTTTACTGGTTTTAGGGTTTTGCTATTTTAGAGAGAAAGAAGTAATAGAATTCTGACGGTTTAGATAGAAAAGAAAGTGTAAGTAGTGAAATGTAGGTAGTGGGTGATCGTGTATAAGTGAAATGAATTTAGAAAAGATTTCATTTAAAATAAAATTTTTAATCAACTGACACAGGGGGCGCGAAAACTTCGATAACTATACTTAATGCATAAATCATCATTAACAATCCTTTACCAAACAGATTTCAGACACGTGTAAAGAATTTATGACATATTAAGTGGTAGAAAAGAGTTTTCAAAACGTTTCCACTTATATACGTCAAACCCAACTAATCAAATTCTAAGTACAGATGTTGTAATCTTTCAGAGGTTGCAATACAGGAGTTTTGCAAATCCTGAGGACCATCAAAGTCTGGAATATGTTCAGAGACTTATGACTTTCAGAAGTTACTACTCTCCAGAGGTCCTGAAGCGTAGTAAGTCCTGAAGGTTGATGATTTGTCAACCAACTATATTCAATGGGTTTACTGTTATTTGTGGCACCCTTCTAATTCAACAATAAAAATAATAAAACTAATTAAAAATGAGTTATTTTATATTGTAAATTAAACTTGATTGGAAGATCAAATGAGTAATAATAACATTAAATTAAAGCGATGTGAAATAAACAACAATTCCATGATAACAGGAATAATATAAATCGTACAGAATTAGATAATCTAGTACATAACATTGAAATGAGAATAGAAATAGTATAAATTGTACGGGAGTTACAAAATATAGCCATACTAAAACACATGAGTAGAGTGCAAACAAAGTATTTAGATTACAATATATAACCTATAATTTCATAACCTTCATAACATTTGATCTGTCCTTGTTTATAAAATTCATTCGAAGACTGTCATTCTCTTTGAATCCATTAATGTGAACAAATTCACTCCAATCCGCTCCAAATTTTGTACTCATTTTGTCATAGACGGTTTTTTTGTAGATAAGACACGGAACCTCACTGCCCTCAGGTCCATACAGTCGCACGGCACTGTAGTTTATCCATCGAATAAAAGCACCAAATTCTGGGCTGAGCTCCTGTGCACATAAAAATGTAATAAATAACGCTATACTGTAAAGTTTAATCTAAAAAACATAAAGAAAATATCTTAGTTGATTACCAAAAATTCTCCAGTTGCAGCAGAGTCAGTAAGAGTGACTTCAAAACACTCAGGTTGTTCGATGACCTGACGGAGTGTGTGTTCGGACGGTAGCCTATTCAACCCCATAGCATTGTCGTAGTACACATTGACAAAGAAAATATTATTTCCAAGATAATTAAACAACATCAACCTATTTCCAGATATACCAAAATCTTCTCTCAATTGGAGCCAGCGGTCAGTCATTAATGGATGCAGTAACTTTTGGTTAAACCTAACTCTAATACGTTTATTGCGTCCATGAATTAGTATAAATCGGTCTCCCAATTCATGGTAGAACTCATCAACAAATGACACCGGTATCTCTCCATATGGCTGTAATATTAAGTTCATATGTAAATAATGTTAGAAGTAAGATAAAATTTAGTAGTTTTGTTATACGCTAAAATTTCGAAACGTCTACATAAAACTGAAAGAAAAGCCGATGTAGAAAAAACATTAGAAGGCATAGCAAATACAGAAACATGGCTGCGTATGTAAATCAGAAAATAAGTATTTGTAGGTTAAATAAAGGTTGACCTCATTCAAAATGTGCGCGGTTAAGAACCCGCCCCTAATTTTTTGTCCATGGAAGTTATTAAGTGCAGCCATTGGTTATGATTGGCTGATAGCCTGTTTCTGCAATGAACATTATTTGTGTTAAATATTAACATAATCATTATACTAAAAGCAAGTAAATGTAATAATCATTAAATTAAAAGCAAGTAAATGTAAGTAAAATCCATTTGTTATTTTTGAGTAATACTCCTCGAAGCAACTAAAAGATAACTGTTTTTATTTTTTGACCTTTACAATTGAGATAACACTCATTTTCGAACTATTTTATACAAATTAGATCAGTTTAGGTCTCCATAAAATTAGACAATAGAAATCATCTGAAATGACATACTCACTAATTCATTATGTCTTTGAAGCTGCACTCAGGGCATTGAATTAGATGTCCAAACTGGCATTTACTATAAGTTGTTTATGACAGAATATGGTACTTGGTACAATAACTCAATCTTGTGTTGAAAAGGATAATTTACGTTGAGCACACACATAGATAATAATGTCTCCACATCACAAAGTGTAGGATACAAATGACAGGAAATACAAAAAAAACTAAATTATAATCCAGGACTAATTCGAATCAGAAACAGGTTAAAAACACATGGAGATGATATGAGATACAACACAAGCCAGGTTCCATAAAAGAGCTAGCAAAAACTGCACAAGGTCTAACACATGAACCTGAAGGATAGCATAATTCCTGGGAGGTGCAGCAGGAAAACAAATCACAGGCAACACATTCAATAGATACAACCAAAGACAGGAACAATTTGATAACACAAACCTCCACCTTTCTGAATACTTTAATGGAATACTATTTTCGAACTATTTGTAAACATGAAATCTGAAAAATTAGACAATGGTTCATCCATATGTATAGTTTTTAAATTCATGAAAGAACCAATAAAAATAACATGAATGGGAGGTAAACTTCAGATTTTCATAATGAACACAACGTAACATTGAAATCAAATCAGAATCTAATTAGAAGCAAATGACATGAAATAGAAATTTCGACATGAATCGAAGTTTATAATATGTAAGAATTGAAATGAAAGGAAATGGAAAACCTAATCATGAACATATAGAAGGAAAGCAAATCAGATTAAGGCTATTAGAACAAAAGAGTGGAAGATACCTTATAATTGTCGCGCTGTTGGAGATTGAAGGATGGAGGAGGCAATGTTGGAGAGCGTTTGAAGTGCTATGGGAAAACAGGACCACGCTTTAGAAAAGAGAAGAGGAAATAAAAGTGTTTGGCATTTTCAATTGTAACTGAAGGACGTTATGGTAATCTTGTAGGTAGATATTATTACAATTAAGAAATTGGTCAATATTACCCTTGTGTTTTTGTATAAATAGCAAACGTTGGAGTAGTTGAGTTATATTGCAACATTTTGGAATCTATAAAACAAAAGCCAAGCTTTGTTCCTCAGGATGGCATCATCGAAAAGGTAAGATTTTTACATGAAAATTTTAAATTTTATAGTGTTAAACCGTAGTGAGTTAAGTAAATAATTAAACTGGTAGATTTGGAAAATATTTTCAGGGTGGATTGCAAAGAATTGTCAGAATCTGGATCAAATGAAGCTGATGATTGTATGACGGAAGATGATGTGAACTTAGATTTTCACGTACCACCAGTAGTTCCACCGTTTTTGAATGTCACAAAGACTTCATGTGAGATGGTTGTATCAGCTGCACATATCAAACCAAATCATTCTCTGGTAAACCGGCAAAATTATTTTAATTGATGTGTACTATAAATGAATTTTTCAAATTTTATTTTTAAAAATTTTGCAGAAAATTCCTCGGCATCTTGTCGAAGAGGGCGTTGTTAGTGATGAAAATATTATTGCCTTGACCGAACTTAATTCAGATCTAGATGCAGTTGGTGATTACCGGTGTGAGTTCTATGCTGATGAAGATGTTCCAGTGAAGAGATATTTAGGAGTAGGGTGGTATAAATTTGTGGAAGATAGAAATGTTGAAGTTGGTGATAGGCTGTTGTTTAGTGTTGAAAATAGTCCAAAGAATATATATGTTCGATTTCTGGGTAGTGATTTAGAATAATGGGATGTAGTTGAAACCGAAATCTATGGTTAATGATTAAGGAATAATTAGGTAAATGTATGATTTTGGTTCTGTTATGTTATGTAGTAGTTTTTTTCAAATGATCTACTGTATGGTTTAAGTATATAGTTGTGTTTTGTAATATTTTTAATGGATGGTTAGGTGGTGCATTAAGCCGTTATTGTAATGGACATCAACAACTGCATGAATAAGTTTAAATACATGTATCATTAAGAGAAATGAAAAGTGGCCAAAGAAAGAAGGATATTGAAATAAACAATGAACCAAAGGTAAATGAAATGAAAACAAAGCTTAAAACAGAAGATGTTTGGAAAAAGAAATTACATAGAATAGAAATGTAAATTTACAATTTATGAAACTGTGACAATATTAGTTGGCATGATTGAGTCGCATTTGAACTTCAATACATTGTTTGGAAAAATGTTATTCCTAAGCATAAATGTAGACCATCCTTTTCCAAATTGAACAATTGCTTCATTCGTTGTTTCATTCATTGTAATTAACAACGCGCAAATTGTTATTGTATTTGAAGCCCCGCATAACCTTAATTCAGCATGGTTTTTTCCAAGTAAGAAATGAGCAAAATCCGTTGGTAGAATCTAACATAATACAAATAAATTAATAATTAGGAAGACAATTGAAAGGGATAAAGTAAAAGCACTGAAGTAAAATGACTAACCAAAGTTTTTTTAAAAGAATGAATGTCCGGAATAACAACCACAAAAGTAGGATTCTTCGTTATAGAAGTTGTAAGTGTATGATAACGTGGGAATTCACTTGTATGCACTGGTCCATGGAATACATGTATTTGAAACACGCTATGACCTAAGTACACAAATGAGATAAGTCCTTGCTCAGTTATTTGAAAGAAATCCATCAATGGACCCCAACCTCTTGTTAGATGAGGTATGGTAAGGATTTGGTTAAATTCCACCAAGTGTTGATTTTGATGTTGATCTATCAACAACCATTCTTCTTGAAGTTCATGGAAATATTCAGCTACAAAAAAAGGGTCCAATTCTGTAATTAACTGTAAGAATTGTTGAAAGAAAGAAAATTGTTTAGGTAATAGATAATGTAATTTAAGAGGAAAAAAAATATATAGTAATAGTTGTAAAATTCACGATCCAATGCCAAATAAATAAGAGTCATACCTGATTTTGGTTGCAAACAGCAAAGAAAAAAGGTCTATCGGATCTCATTTGGTGAGTTTATGGTGATAGAAGTTATGAAATATGCAGTATAAGTTGTGAAAAATATAGGAGTAAGAGGTAGTATTATTTGTTTATATATAAATAAATATATATGTAAAGTGTGTGAAGGCAAAATATATTATTGATATGAACACATGCAGTACCATATATTGTGCAGAGCAAGATGAAACCGAATCTCTATTATTGAAGTTGAACAATAGCTTTCTTTTTTTTGGACATATTAAATAGGAATTGGATACAACAAAGAAGTGGCCTTTATAAGGCATTATTGTACGACTTAGTCCCAAAATATAAACAAAAATGAGTAAATATAAAGTGATGTGTTTTGTGGAAATTTAAAATCAAATACATTTATTTTTGTTGACCAAATATTGGTTGTATTTTGTGAACATTTTGAACCAAATACATTCACTTTAGTAGATGAAAAAACATCATATAATAAATGTATGTAGTGTATAGTATTATGCCATTGTAACGACAATAATGCATGAGTCAAAGGATTCAATGTATGTGAAGTTGATTGCATGCGTTCCAGCTCATTTTGATTGCATGTATTTTATATAGATATTAATCTTTTTGTCCCTATTTATATGAGTAGTTTAAATTGATAATTCTGTGATATATATAAGAATAAATATAAATTTATACATGAATTCATGACTCCTACGAAAAATGTAGCTATTATTAAAATCATTAATTTGGTTTCGTACACAAAAAATCAACATTAAATATATGAATAATTAAGGGTAATATAATAATAGTGACAAACATATAAGACAAAATTATTAGTGAAGGTATTTATGTATAAACTCGCTTTTTTTATAAAAATGTTTTATTATGAAAGGTTATGATTTAACGATATTTATTGCGAATGTTTCTTTGGAATTTAATAATTAAACTTTGCAGCGAAAAATATTAATTTTGTACGTGTACTGTCAGTGTTGTTGTTTTATATTGTAGATGAGTTTTTTACTTGTATTGGTGTACATATAAATATAATATTACTTCATTATAAAGTTTTGTAAAATGAAATGAAATAAATCGATACTTGTAGATGAAAAGTATAAAATTTAATGGATAAACATAAAGGAGAAAAAGAGATTATAATTAATGTAGCAAAATAACATTGTCATCCAATAGTATACATTTACATGACAAAAGAGATTATTATTATTGTTGCAACCCAATATTGCTATCTAATTGGATTCATTCATACCACAATTATAAAGAACGATACACAACTTAAATTTGAAAAGCATGACAACACAAACATAACAATTGTTAATTGTGAACTTGAATCTGATGTATGACCCCACTTGGAATTGATTACGACGGCAAAATTTGTTCCAAAGAGGTCCTATTTGTGCAGTCATTGTTTCATCGTTATGGCGTATGACATCAAAAGTTTGGATATCTCCATTGTCGTCACATATCTCCATTGCATAACGTGGCCATTAATACATGCATAATATAAGATTAGGGTTACACAACATTGTCTTGGTACCATATGTTTAGCGTCTGTTGTTCCTATTAGATGAGCAAAGTAAATAAATTATGATGATTACAACACAAAGCAGCAAACTCTTAAATTCCTACACATAAGATATATAAATCAAAAAATTGAGACTTAATTCTCAAATATGTCATTGGCAGCACAAAATTTTTACCACTTTGTATCATGGTTAAAATGTCATCACTTCTTTTCGGTCTTAATGAGTCTGACCCTCTTGGATGACGAATGTTTTACAGGGGTAATTTCATCATGGGATCCTGATGGAGGAAGGACAGGAGTATGGATTAACTTAGCAGGAGTAATTTCCTCAATTGACTTAACTTTGGTCTGTGGAGTTGCTATCTTGTGGCTCATAGGTGTCATCTGACTAAGATTCTCAGGATCATTCTCAGCAGTCCCAGACAGGTCAGGCTATAACAAATAACAAACGATTATAATGTATTTTGTCAGCTTATATTCATGACCGTGCATTTATAAAAAATATATAAGAAAATTGAAAAGTCTTATGTGCTTACCAAAGACATGGTACCATCTTCTGTGATGGAAAGATCATCAGAAGGTTTATCAACAACTTCAGTGGACTGAGATGGCAAAGCAAGAACCTATATAGTTTATAATAAACCATTATAGCACACAAATAAGTTAATTAAAAGTGGGAAAGAATTGGACATATATTAGAGTTAAATATCGATATACCGGACAAGCAAGATACTTTGAAATGATCAGCTGAGCAAGATCAGCTCCTTCTTTGCAACATATTACAGACCCGGTCTTCCACTTAGGTTGCCATTTGACCTTAAACACCATGGTTTTTTCATTAAGGCTATCGATCAACAGGGGATACTCCAAGCGATTTGTGATACCAGCCTACAAATTATGTTTGCCCTATCAGTGTTAAATTTAATAGGGATAATACAATATGGATGATATTATAAAAGTGCAGGGAATATGTAAATTTATAACATGATATAACCTCAATCATGTTATCCCAGAGCTGTGCAGCAGAAATCCCCAACAACTGAGATACCTCACGGTCCCAAAGAACAAAAGTACCCTTTATATCTTCATAGGATACCTCAAGTTCAAGCTTGTACCTTAATGACCAATAGTTTATAGATTAATGAAAGCCATAAAAACCTTGAAACAACACAGAACCCGATCATCGTATTTTGTAAAATGTTTGAAACATATCATTTCTCTATACCTTACAATCTCTGCTTCAGTGTTATGTCCAGAATCACATGTATAGGGAGGTTTTTCACCTTTCGCTATCTTTGGACACTTGCAGCACGCCAAGTAATACCAGCCAAATTTAGTTGACTTCACCTTCTCAACTTTGGCAACAGTAACACAGTAAGATATCTACATTACATAAAAATGTTATCAGGAAGATGATTTGGGTTGATTGAATTAAAAAATATTATGCAACGTCAACAAACACAAACGTTTAATTATATGATGCAACAAAACCTGATCAAGTTGAATAATATCGGACAGAGGCATCATGAGATTATTAGCAATAATTTCATCTTCCGTATTGAATTGAGACCCAGAATATGTCTGTGTACACACTATCTGTGTCTGTGACTCATTGATTTCTTCTTTGGCCAAACTAAATGTCAAAATAGTAAAAAATGGTTATGATCTAACACCAACTCAAGTTAGTAATTCA
Organism: Medicago ruthenica; assembly: GCA_018208015.1. Lineage (NCBI taxonomy): Eukaryota > Viridiplantae > Streptophyta > Magnoliopsida > Fabales > Fabaceae > Medicago > Medicago ruthenica. The sequence continues at coordinate 16,871 of WNNG01000234.1, forward strand.
ATTCATAACACAATGCATGTTCTTTTTTACCGACCTTTCCTTGAAACGTTGAATCTCAGCAATATCCTCATTGATAAACAGCTTTGTAGCGCCATATGTGTTTGTAACACTAAGTGGGTAACGACCTACAAATATGTGACTTATAAACAGAGGATAACTGAGAATAGATATAGGCTGTTTCATAGAGAGTACTTGTAATAATTTGCAAACCTTCTTCCTTGACTTTGGCATACTTCAACATCACAACGATTGGACCTACTTCCTTCTGTTGATTGATGAACTTGATAAACTTTCCAGCATATTCCTCCCAAAGAGTACAGTTCAAAGTTATGTCACTGCAACATTCACATTTATAAGATAATGAGTATATAACTATACCATTTTACTAAACAATAACTATGTTTGTATGTTTCATACCTTAAGTCTTTCAACAGAAAGTTAACTTGAAGCTTCTTTGAAGTTCCTTCACTCATTTGACAATAACCCATCTCATGAACAAATCCAATAACATCTATACATTATACTCTGTGTTAACCCACTAAATACGTATACTTTTTACAGGTTTTCAAAAATAATGAAGTAAGAAGAGTCCGAAAACAACTTACGAATTAAAAGGTCAGACCGCCATCTTCCAGCAACTATTTCAGCAAAAGGTTTGAACCTCAAAGGTACTTCAGGTATTTTATGAACGTTTATCTGATCAGCATTTGTTCCACCGGTCCATTTCAGTTTGTATTTATGAACAGACGCCTTGAAGACCAAATCATTGGGCTGCACCTCAAAGTTACTTAACGTATATGTCTTATTTTCTTCAATGATCTTTTCATATTCAGCTTTGTATCCGGTTGGAATCATAACTTGAATGTCATTTCCCTGAGGCAGCAAATGAGAGGGTCAAGTCAAAAGGGTTATGTTCCCACCAAATCTCAGTTATAAACAATATTACCTTAGCATCAACAATGACCATTTCTGCGTATTCCTTTCCGTATTTAACCACCGTCCATTTGTCCAACACCTTAACAGCCAGCTTCCAAAAGTCTTTTTTGTCGTGGATATCATCTATCATTTGAAAAGGCCTAGCCATTTCACAACCTATAACATCCATAAAAACATACAACACTCAATATTTGTAACTAACAATCATAGAAAACTGTCGACATGAAATGATATATGCATAGATCTACCCTGATGCTGATGCAACGATTATACTCAGGACGAAAAATATTTCAACCAAGACAAAAATTTTAAAACCCACGAACACAATATTAAGAGCAGAAACCATATTATCAACGATATTACAATATGAGTATTAGTATTCACATAACATTGTTTTATTCAATAATATGTAAATGCCCAGAAACCATATTATCTAATTGCAGATCCAAAAGTAAATGACAAAGGAAAACATCCATTGAAGTCCATAACTTTGTTGAACACATAAAACAACACATAAATGAATGGAAACAAAAGAATAAAACACATTAGAAGAGATGAAAGGAAAGATAAAAGGAAAAGCTTACCAGAAAAGTGAGAGACAATGACTTTGAAAAGCAGTGGAGTTCAGCTACAAAACCTTAGCAAAGGACGGTTTCTTTGATGACCGATAAAAGCTTTGGAGCTAGGCACATTATGAGCAGTAGTATTGGTAGCAGTGAAAAATAGCTTTTGTTAAGAGTGAGCCGCCCGGTAGCACAGTAGCACGCTTTTGAACTTTTAGCTACAGTATTAAAATGAACTGGTAGTTCACTTTGGAAGTAAATGTCAGCCTCAAATTGCATTGTAACTATATAGAGTGGGCTCCAAAGCAAACAAATCTAACTATGGTAACCAGTCACATTTGGTTGCATAAAGTATCTTTTAGACTTGTTTTACCCTTAAAACAGCCACGTCTCACAATTACAAGGATGGGCAAAAATGGCTTTTCCATGTACTATGATTTTCTTATATTATAAGAGGATTATTATTATTATTATTATTATTATTATTATTATTAAGTTTGTTTCAAAAAAAAAAAAGGAAGAAGAAACGTGTGCCAAAGCAAGAAACAAGGAGCAAGTTGCTGCCCAGGGCAGCACTTCTTCCCTTCCATTTTTCTCTGCTGTTGACCCTAGTTTCCAGCATCCACCTTGTCATTTTATTCCCTTCTTCTTTATCAAAACCAGTCAAAGTAAGCTGCAAAACTACTGCCCCTGTTTCTCTGCTGTTGCCCTGCTCCAGCACATCCTTTCCCTTTCCATTTTCTGCTTCTGCCCTTGTGTGCAGCGCCCCTTCTTCCTTGTTTTCTCCCAACCTCTGCACAGGACAACACCCTTTCTTTCCTTTTTTTTCTTCCCCAAATCTTCAAAGATCAATCCCAAAAGCACCACAAGTTGCAAACAGCACCCTGTTTTTCCATTTTTCTATCAACTTCTGTCAGAACTCAGCCCCCTAGTTGTGCAGAATTAACCAAAGTCTTCACCAAGGTCACAAGGCAAGGTCACTTCCTTCCCTTTTCATTAAATGCTAACCAAAGTCTTGGTCATAGCACACAAAAAGGTCCAGCTTTCAAGGGATTTTCATGATTACAAATGATCACAATTTTGCATATATAAGAGGCACGAAAATCAGAAGATTGGAGAGAATTCTAAGAGGAATTTTTAGAGCAAAAACAGAACCAAAAGAAACAGCAAGAATTCACAACAACCTTTGAAAAGAAAAGCTCTGTTTTCTGTTTCCTTCTTTACAAACCATCACAAACAAATCAACACAATCAAAACAGTCACTAAACCACAAAGAAACATCATACAAAGAGTGAAGAACAATAGCAAAACACCATTGTTGTTGCTGTTCATCTTCTTCATCACTTCCAGCTGTGCAAAAACCACAACCACTCAAAAGCCCCTTTCATTTTCTTGCATCTGAAGCTTTGGCTAGGAGTTTGTAAGTATTTTGGAACCTTTTATCTCTTTTTCACAGTCTGTTTGATTGTTTATAAGTGTTCCTGCTGTTCCTGCATTTTTTTAGTAATCTTTAACTCATTTTTGCACTAAAAACATCTTTCAAAAACCCCAAAAAATCACAAAGTTTACAAAACACCAAAACAGAAGTGGTTTGCATCTTTTTCTTACTATTTTCAAACGTTTTTTACCCCCCTGAGGTTCTGAAATCAGAAATCAGAAGCAGTCTGAACAGTATTTCAGAAGCACTTCAGAAGCAGCTTCTGAACAGTACTTCAGAAGCAGCTTCTGAACAGTGCTTCTGAACCCCAACGTCTGAACAGTGCGTCTGATGGTCAACAAAAGTCAACGTCTGAACAGTGTGTCTGATGGTCAACAAAAGTCAGCGTCTGAACAGTGCGTCTGATGGTCAACAAAAAGTCAACGTATGAACAGTGCTTCTGAAGGCAGCTTCTGAACAGTGCTTCTGAAGGCATTTTCTGAGCTTCTGAATAGTGCTTTTGAGCCAGCTTCTGGACAGCTTCTGAAGGTTCAGAACCTGTTTTGAACTATTTTTGCAAGGGCTGAAACTCTTTTTTTTTTCAAAATATAACAAGTGTTTTTGTTTTTATTTGTAATTTCATAAATTTCAATAACAAACTTGAATGAAAAAGGAGTGGTTTGATGTATGTCTTTCCATTCCCCGATTGCACAAGCACTTGACGTATGTCTCGTTGTTTGGACAATCGTCATTCTTTTTCAAAATACAAAAATACATTTACTTTCAACAATAAACTTGAATGAAAAAAGAGTGGTTTGACGTATGTCTTTCCATTCCCCGGTTGCACGGGCACTTGACGTATGTCTCGTTGTTCGGACAATCGTTCTATTTTCAAAATACAAAAACATAAAAATAAATCCAACACACAAAACTAATTCTTGGCCCCCCGTGGTCATTTAAAATTCAAATCTCTTTTCACAAAAGCACGATGTTTTATCAATTCTAACGCGATACAAACAAACGCTTAAGCCTCCCACGCGCGAGCATACAAGCTACGTTTAACCGCTAGAATACGATCAAAAACATCGCTCTTTAAAATCAACCAACAAACAAACATTTGCTACAAAGAACTACGTAGCTTTGAATTCTCCATCGCACCAGGAGATACGTAGGAGCAAAATCCCACTCTTGTCAAGCACTCTAATAAAAAATACCTTTTTCCCCTTTTTTCTTTTTCCCCTTTGAAATATAAAAACGTAGCAAGCAAACCTTTAAAACACTTTTAACCCTAACTAACTAGGAGGTTCCCGTTGAGTACAATGGATGTGAGCGGTGCTAATACCTTCCCCTTGCATAATCGACTCCCGAACCCGTTAATGGTTGCGATGACCATCCTTTCCGCATCGTCAAGGGTTTTATCAACGTTTCCCTTTAAAAGTAAAACTTTGGTGGCGACTCCGTAGTCATTCCGAGTGTTGGTACGCTCGAGCATTTTTTAGAGAACGCACAATCTTCAACATAAAACTTTCATATATAGTGTATGTTAGTGGTGTGAAAGGCAATTAATGGTCATTGGCACAACTAGGTTTGTTAAAAAAAGTCATAAACTAAACTAAACTGCTAAATTGAACAACAACCAAGAAGCTGAACTTAACTGACAGTCATGAATTAAGCTGAACCAATTCAGTTTGTGAACTACCTGTCACAGTTCGATTTTTTTGTGGTTCGTTTCGTTTTTTTAATTGTCCTAATATTCAATATATTTAGTTTTTTATTTTCTGCTTCTTCAGTCATCGTTTTTGCCATCGCTCGTTGTCAGCTTTGGGGTGTTTCATCCATTGGTGTTAGGCTTTGATGGGTCATGGTGTTGCTCAGATATGGCGTTTATCTGTGTGATTCGATGGTTTGTGGCTCAAGCTCTGTTTTGTTCTTGACCCGGTTAGACTTGGGGTGGTTTTAGCTTCTGTTTTCGTATTGTTACATTTCATATTGTTTGTGTTATAATGTTTGTGTTTTTGATATTGTTCGAAGCTTGGGTGGTGGTAGCATATGTGACCTTTTGCGGTGGTTTGGTTTTGTAAACCCGAAAGGGTCTGGTTCTATTGACCCGAACGGGTCTGTGGTTACTTACGTGTTGACTTATCCCTCGATCTGGGTTAACGCGTTGAAACTGGTTGAGTTGATTTGACTGTGCTTGATTCTCTAGTGTTTCAGGTCTGTTGAGATCTACAGGTCTCAATGTGTCAAGTCTGCCATTAATCTGGTACCGTCTTCTTATCCATCTCAGTCCATGTGACTGTTTTGAACGATATGCTGGAAACAACTTTTATGTATGCTGCTCTGTTCAGGAGGTTGTTGGTGTGCGCACCTCGTTTTTTCCTAGGGAAAAAGACGCGCAGATTCCTCCGAGGACGTCCTCGAACGCTCGGAGGTGCTTTTGTGAAGCCGCCACCAAAGTTTTTGTGTAAAGGGAACGTTGATAAACCCTTAAGTTTTTTTTGTTGTAAAGGGAAACGATAATAAAACCCTTTTGACGATGAGGATAAGGATTAGGTCATCGCAACCATTGTCGGGTTCGGGAGTCGGTTACGCGAGGGGAAGGTATTAGCACCCCTCACGTCCGTTGTACTCAACGGGAACCTTCTATTTGGTTAAAACTTGAATTGCTTTTTAATACTTTGCGTTCATGTTCATTTATGCTAAAATATAATAAGGGGGGGGAAAAGAGATAAAAACAAACGAAGAAAGAAAAAGAGTTTTTTATTATTGTGCTTGACAAGATGTCGATCTTGCTCCTACGTATCTCCCGGTAGTCGGAGAATTCAAAGCATACGTAGTTCTTTGGTAGAAAAACGTATGTGTGTTGGTTGATTTTAATTGGACGATGTTTTAAACCGAATTCTTGCGATTAAACGTAGCTTGTATGCTCGCACTTGGAGACTTATTAAGCGTTCGTTCGCGAATCACATTAGAATTGTTAAAAGTTACGTCCGTTAGGGTAGAGGGTTGAATTGGCCGCTATGGGACCAAGGGAGGTACAATGGACTCATACAAGTCAAACATTGACCGAGTGGACTCCAAAGAGTCGGGCGATTGTTCGATTGATCCACTGAGATCAAGAACGGGTACAATGGACTCGGACGAGTCGAACATTGACCGAGTGGACTCTAACGAGTCGAGGGATCGAGTCTAATGGCCAACGGGGGACCAAAAGGCTTGGATTGACCACAAGGGGCCAAGATTTGGTTTGGTTAGGGTTGTACATATTAAAAGGGAATGACGATTGTCCGAGCGACGAGACATACGTCACGCATTCGTACAATCGGGGCGATGGAGAGACATACGTCACACCATCCCTTTTTCATTCATGTTTTTGGATTGAATTTTTTAGAAATCCCAAGGTAAGTCAAAACATTTGGTTTGAAAACCCAAAATGGGAAGGTTTAGCAAAATTGCTAGAAAACGCGCAAGTTCGTCTCATTTTGCGAAAATGCGCACATTACCGGTGTATGTTCATTTTTGAGTTTTGAACATCATGAACAATATTTATTGCTCAAGTTTAGATTGAAAAGCTGAACATAGCTTGTTGGTTCATGTGGTTTTGAAAATTTGGGAACATAACTTGCTTTGCAAGTTATCCACAAAATGGTTATACGAACTTGTGATTTGCCAAAATTAAGCAAAAACCTTGTTATGATTTGAAGAACATGGGTTTAAAAACTCTTTGGTTCTGAGCTCTGGGGCTAGAACCTCAAAAATTGGTTGTTTGGACACAAAAACTCAGGTTCTGAGTTCTGTCATGGTCGCACTGCGACCATGACTTCGCACTGCGAAGCATGCGAAATTTTGGGTTCAGAAGCTGTTTCTGAACATTTGTTCAGAAACAACTTCTGAACACACTCAAGACCTTATATATGGGTGAAAAGCTTTGAGTTTTTGGGATGAAAAAGGTTGTACAAACCAATTTTGATGTTTTGAAAACCTTGGGATTTCTTTGAAATTCAAAAGGGGTTTTTTTAGGACCAAAAGGTTTTGAGCCAAAATAGCTATGCAAACACAATTAGAAATGCAAGATAAAGAGCTTAGTAACTTACAGAACTCCTTAGCAAAGCTCCAGCTGCACTTGGCTTGATTTGGTTGAAGGCTTTCACAAAGGTTTGAAGATTTGTGATGAACTTGAACTTTTGAAAGCTTTGTGTGGATGGATTGTTTCTGGTTATTTGTGGAGATTTGTAGGTTGAAATGAGTAGAGTTTCTGCTCTTTGAATGTTGTGTTTTCTGTCTAATTGTGAGTGTTTGTAACCTTGGGCATTGCCTTGTATTTATAGGCCAAAATCAAATCTTTGTCATCATTACACAATCCCTTGATTCAGCTGATTTGTGGCCAAGATCAAGCTGAATCCCTTTGCATTAAATGCTAATGGATAGAGGCAACCCTGCCTTGTGCCAAGGGGCAAGTTCCAGCTTGATTTCAGCCACAAATTCAACCTATTCTAGAAGGTAATGATGAAGAACAAAGCTGATTTGCAAATGGCTAATGCTTGGGGATCAATCCTTGCAATCTCAATGGTTGGTCAATAAAAACGTGCACTGTATTGTGCAGAGATTGAGGGATGAAAAGGCTAAAATTGGCTGGTGTGAGAGGGTGAAAAGCTGCTGCAAAACAGAGTAGGCACTCATGGCTTTTCAAGTGAGAAAATCCAGCTGGTTTGACTGGTTTTTGGGGCAGCAAGCAGGAGGAAAGTCCTCAAGCAGGTGGCTGGCAACCTTGTGGTGGTTAGCAGGTCACCTGGGAGGGGCTAGAGCTGCCCAAGGGCAAGCCCACTTGCTTGTCACATGCTAGGTTGGAAGAAAAAACTTCTAACCTTGGCATTAATGGCAAGTCCTTCAACTCTGGCTTTGCTTGGCCCAATTGGCCATGAATGCTACTTAAAATAATTATGGAAGTGATGTGCAACAAAATCTGGAATTAAATCCAAGAAACCAAAAATCTGCAGAAAAATCGCAGACTTCGCAGTGCGAAGTGAGCTTCGCATTGCGAAGTCCTCAATTTTGAAAAGTTGACTTTTCTGTTGACTTTTGTTGACTTTTGACTTTTTCCCCTCTTTGACTTTTTTTTGATTTTTGGTTTTAAAATGCGCAGGACAAAATTAGGGTACTACAGCTGCCCCTACTTAATTGTGTCTTCGCATAGAGTGCGTGAGTGCCGAGGGCATCTCATGAACTCTTTGCGGAGATCAATTAAGTAAAAAGAAAAAGAAGGACCCGAATTTTGTCCTTCGCGAAATGCAAATGAAAGGGTTGGTAGGGGTTGATCGTATCCAGCCGCTAACACTGGAGGTAGATCCACTGGGGGATGAAGGTAATCTTATCTAGGCACTGTCACTAGAGGTCGATTCCTGAGGGTAGTGGTTTACTCTAGGCACTGTCACTAGAGGTGGAACATTGATGGAGGTGATCTACTCTAGGCACTGTCACTAGAGGTTGAACATTGATGGCGGCGATCGACTCTAGGCACTGTCACTAGAGGTCGATACCTAAGGGTAGTGGTTTACTCTAGGCACTGTCACTAGAGGTGGAACATTGATGGAGGTGATCTACTCTAGGAATTGCTTCTAGAGGTCGATACCTAAGCTAGGTGATCTTATTCAGGTACTGCTTCTGAATATCGATTCCTAACGAGCTGTGATCTTATTCAGCCGCTAACACTGAAGGTCGATACACTGGGGGAGGTGATCTACTCTAGGAATTGCTTCTAGAGGTCGAACAATGAGGTAGGTGATCTATTCTAGGAATTGCTTCTAGAGGTTGATACCTAAGCTAGGTGATCTTATTCAGGAACTGCTTCTGAATATCGATTCCTAACGAGCTGCGGTCTTACCCTAAATAGGTGCCCCTGGTTGAATGTTAATGGATGTTGGTGAATATGTGATACTCACTGGAGGATTCTTGTTGCAGGTTTTATGAAATGAAATGCATGTGTATGAATGGTTTTAAAATATGCATGCATGAATAATGTTAGTTGGGTGCCGAGCAGAGTCGGTCTTTGTTTGTGGGTGTGTTCATGATAATTGGGCTTTCTTTTTTTGTTTTTTTGGTTGGTCGGTTTGGAAGGACAGGGTCCTTTGCCTACATACCCAAATGGGATCAAAACCGGTGTAGTTCGAGCCTAAGCCCGAAAATTTGTGTTTTTTTTGTTTTTTGGTTGGTCGGTTTGGAAGGACAGGGTCCTTTGCCTACATACCCAAATGGGATCAAAACCGGTGTAGTTCGAGCCTAAGCCCGAAAATTTGTGTTTTTTTTGTTTTTTGGTTGGTCGGTTTGGAAGGACAGGGTCCTTTGCCTACATACCCAAATGGGATCAAAACCGGTGTAGTTCGAGCCTAAGCCCGAAAATTTGTGAGTTTGCCAATGATGATTGGTCTTTTTGTTTGTTTTTTTGTTGGTCGGTTTGGAAGGACAAGGTCCTTTGCCTACATACCCAAATGGGATCAAAACCGGTGTAGTTCGAGCCTAAGCCCGAAAATTTGTGTTTTGTCTGCCAATGATGATTGGTCTTTTTGTTTGGGGTTGATACTCCCTGGGGAATGTCAATAAGGTTGTTTTATTGTGGGCCAATGAATATTGGGCTTTGGTTTGTTGTGCTTGACAAGATGATGATCTTGCTCCTACGTATCTCCTGGTGGGATGGAGAATTCAAAGCTTACGTAGTTCTTTGGTTTGCCAATGAATATTGGACTTTTGGTTCGCCAATGATTATTGGACTTTTTGTTTGGTTGCCGAGCGAGGTCGGGCTTTTGTTTGGTTGCCGAGCGAGGTCGGGCTTTTTGGTTTTGGTTGCCGAGCGAGGTCGGGCTTTTTGATGGTTGCCGAGCGAGGTCGGGCTTTTTGGTTTTGGTTGCCGAGCGAGGTCGGGCTTTTTGATGGTTGCCGAGCGAGGTCGGGCTTTTTGGTTTTGGTTGCCGAGCGAGGTCGGGCTTTTTGTTGGTTGCCGAGCGAGGTCGGGCTTTTTGGTTTTGGTTGATCTCACTGGGGATATAAGGATCATTTTGGAAGCATGATCGATATCCGGCCTTAGTGGATGAAAAAGATGTATGAGGGTGAGCTTTATTTGGGAAATTTGTTTCCTCCGACACCCGGGATCTTTGCGTTTTACGCGTCGTGAGCTACGCACTTGTTTCTGCTGAAGAGCATGAGTCTTAAAATGACTGATGCAAAGCTTCAAGTTTTGAGTCCTCTGATGCAATACCGGGGACCAACGAAATTCTTTCGACATTTAAACGTCCAAGTAAAAAAACACACATATTTTTTTGTTTTTTATGTTATTCCCATATTTCAATGCATTATCTATCATGAATAAAAACACATTTTATGAGCAAGTAAGGACGCATAACAATGAAAAGGTTTTAAAATGATTTTGATTCAACGAAACTTAGTCCCTTGTGTGGGTAACTATTCGTGAAAATGTAATCCCTATAAGAGGTGATTACTGAGATAGGGAGAAAAGAAGAAACAAAAAGACAAATGGAAATTTGCTTGGGTTTCACGTGCTACTTTCCCTATGACTTCGAAATAATCTTTTTTTTGAAAGATGATAATGAGGTTGATTCCTTCCCTCTTGAATTCTGTCCGGACCTCACGTGCCGCAGTCTTTTGCCTTTTTCTCTTTTTTTTTGAAACCCCTAACTTTTACCTGGACCGCTCTTTCGAGTTTTCAGTCCACTGGGGTATATTTCCTTTTTTTGATGTCCTTAATTTTTGCCTAGACCGCCTTTTCAGGTTTTCGATCTACCAGGACGCTCTCTATTGCCTAAACCGCCCTTTCAGGTTTTTGATTTAGCGAGCTTTTTCTCTTTTTGGCATATATATTTTTTTGACTGCGCCGGAGCTTATTGATAGGGGGATCCTTGTGGATGGGTAATATCCTTTTCCCCAAGCATTAAGTTTCCTTCTCTAAATTCTCGAGAATGAACTTTCTTGTCGAACTGTCCATGCCCCAATGCTGTGAGGTGTTTGTCTTTTATGGGGTTCAGCTGGTCGAACCTTGTTTGTGTTTGGGTGCTTGGATGACAAGCATGGTTGGGCTTTTTATGAGGGGATGCCGAGCAAGGTCGGGCTTTTATGATGGGATGCCGAGCGAGGTCGGACTTTTGTGTTTTTGGTTGCCGAGCAAGGTCGGGCTTTTTTTTTGGATGCCGAGCAAGGTCGGTTTTTCTTGTTTTCCGAGCAAGGTCGGGCTTTTGTGATTGGCTTCCGAGCAAGGTCGGACTTTTTTTTTGGATGCCGAGCAAGGTCGGGCTTTGTTTTTTGGCTTCCGAGCAAGGTCGGGCTTTTTTTTGGATGGGAATGCCAATGAAAATTGGGCTTTTATTGGAAATGGGGTTTGTGAGCGCCAATGGAAATTGGGCTTTTTGTTTGGAAATTGTGTGTGCCAATGAAAATTGGTCTTTTGTTGGAGATGTGAGGAATGCCAATGACGACTTGGCCTTTTGTGTTTGGGGATGCCAATAAAAATTGGGCTTTGTTTGTTTGGGGATGCCAATAAAAATTGGGCTTTGTTTGTTTGGGAATGGGTGATGTGAGGAATGCCAATGACGACTTGGCTTTTTGTGGGAATTTGTGGGGAGTGCCGTAACAGCTTGGATTTTTGTGGGTAATTGTGGGGAGTGCCGTAACGGCTTGGATTTTTGTGGGTAATTGTGGGGAGTGCCGTAATGGCAAATGGTTTCTTTTTTAATGAATTGGGCGACCACTTGTTTGGTCATGTTTGCATAGGAAGCTGCTTTGACCCATTTGGTGAAACAGTCGATGGCAACTAGTATGAACTGGTGCCCTTTTGAAGCCTTTGGCTCAATCATTCCAAACATGTCTATGCCCCACATAGAGGAAGGTTAGGGTGATGTCATGACATTCAGAGGTGTTGGTGGTATGTGCCCCTTGTTGGCATAATTTTGTCACTTGTGACATGTCTTGGCATGGGTTTGGAAGGACCCCTCATGGATTTCTTCGGTGAGCATGACTGCTTCACGTTTATCCGCACATCTGAGTAAGACCTAATTTCTCTTGTAGAGTGTGCCCCGGCAGAGGGAAAACTGTAGTGCCATTCTTTTGAGGGCTCTCTTGGTGAGGTTGTATTACCCTATCCTCTTGATCCCCAAGTCGGGACAATCCTTCAGGGGGTTCAAAATCGTCCTTATTATCATCTTCCGTTTGGTTAATTCGAAGATTGAAGTCAAAAGGGATTGTAGCAGTGTTATTTTTGGTGGTGTATTTATGATGATTTTTTTTTGTAGGGTTTATGAAAATTTATTTGAGAACGAAAGAAAAACGAACTCTTTTGAACATAAACCGCAAATTTATTAATGACGGAAATGATTTGAAATATGGGGGTCCCATAAAAATTAATCATTTGCCTTGGGAAGAGCAAAATGATTGTTTTTTTTTGAAAAACAAGATAAATTACTTGGACAAAAAAAGATTTCCGAAATTTCGGTGGCCTTCCGGTTGCTCGGATCTCTTCCGAAACGCTACTGTACACCGGGTCGGGTATTTCCCCCTTTTTTTTGTGTTTGGTGAGGGAATGATGTGAGGGTTTTTCTTTGAAATGAAAATGCATGTGAATGTATAAATGCAATGAGTATGCAAAAATATGCCCCTCTCTTTTTTTTTATGCAAAAAATTTTATATGAATGCAAATGTTTATGATATGCAAGGGTTTGGTAGATGAAGGTTCGGAACTTCCCCCCATCCTCACGTGTAGGCTCTAAATGGTGAAATTTCCTAAGAAGAGGTCCCTAGAGTCATAGATCTCATATGGAATTAGGGTTGTCTATGGACATACGTCGACATGACTTCAATTAATTCCACATGAAAATCTCATCTAAGCGGGGTTGGGCATCCTACCTCACGGACATACGTCAACGCGGGCTTCCGCACACAACCTCCTTCTAACTTAGTGTTTTTCTCAAGCTCGGGTAGAGAGCCTCACACGTCCGGCATTAACCCGAACAATGTGGAGTAACATCACTCAAGTAACCCCCGCATTTGATATATATATATGAATATAAAGCAGATAAAGCAAATATAAACATAATATAACATGTATGAATAAAGTAAATAAACATGGCACGCAAAGAAAATAAAACAATTGGCTTTAAACCAAATAGGTTAGGCTTGACTCGCTAGTGGGAACAGGATCCCCAGTGAAGTCGCCAGCTGGTGCGCACCTCGTTTTTTCCTAGGGAAAAAGACGCGCAGATTCCTCCGAGGACGTCCTCGAACGCTCGGAGGTGCTTTTGTGAAGCCGCCACCAAAGTTTTTGTGTAAAGGGAACGTTGATAAACCCTTAAGTTTTTTTTGTTGTAAAGGGAAACGATAATAAAACCCTTTTGACGATGAGGATAAGGATTAGGTCATCGCAACCATTGTCGGGTTCGGGAGTCGGTTACGCGAGGGGAAGGTATTAGCACCCCTCACGTCCGTTGTACTCAACGGGAACCTTCTATTTGGTTAAAACTTGAATTGCTTTTTAATACTTTGCGTTCATGTTCATTTATGCTAAAATATAATAAGGGGGGGGAAAAGAGATAAAAACAAACGAAGAAAGAAAAAGAGTTTTTTATTATTGTGCTTGACAAGATGTCGATCTTGCTCCTACGTATCTCCCGGTAGTCGGAGAATTCAAAGCATACGTAGTTCTTTGGTAGAAAAACGTATGTGTGTTGGTTGATTTTAATTGGACGATGTTTTAAACCGAATTCTTGCGATTAAACGTAGCTTGTATGCTCGCACTTGGAGACTTATTAAGCGTTCGTTCACGAATCACATTAGAATTGTTAAAAGTTACGTCCGTTAGGGTAGAGGGTTGAATTGGCCGCTATGGGACCAAGGGAGGTACAATGGACTCATACAAGTCAAACATTGACCGAGTGGACTCCAAAGAGTCGGGCGATTGTTCGATTGATCCACTGAGATCAAGAACGGGTACAATGGACTCGGACGAGTCGAACATTGACCGAGTGGACTCTAACGAGTCGAGGGATCGAGTCTAATGGCCAACGGGGGACCAAAAGGCTTGGATTGACCACAAGGGGCCAAGATTTGGTTTGGTTAGGGTTGTACATATTAAAAGGGAATGACGATTGTCCGAGCGACGAGACATACGTCACGCATTCGTACAATCGGGGCGATGGAGAGACATACGTCACACCATCCCTTTTTCATTCATGTTTTTGGATTGAATTTTTTAGAAATCCCAAGGTAAGTCAAAACATTTGGTTTGAAAACCCAAAATGGGAAGGTTTAGCAAAATTGCTAGAAAACGCGCAAGTTCGTCTCATTTTGCGAAAATGCGCACATTACCGGTGTATGTTCATTTTTGAGTTTTGAACATCATGAACAATATTTATTGCTCAAGTTTAGATTGAAAAGCTGAACATAGCTTGTTGGTTCATGTGGTTTTGAAAATTTGGGAACATAACTTGCTTTGCAAGTTATCCACAAAATGGTTATACGAACTTGTGATTTGCCAAAATTAAGCAAAAACCTTGTTATGATTTGAAGAACATGGGTTTAAAAACTCTTTGGTTCTGAGCTCTGGGGCTAGAACCTCAAAAATTGGTTGTTTGGACACAAAAACTCAGGTTCTGAGTTCTGTCATGGTCGCACTGCGACCATGACTTCGCACTGCGAAGCATGCGAAATTTTGGGTTCAGAAGCTGTTTCTGAACATTTGTTCAGAAACAACTTCTGAACACACTCAAGACCTTATATATGGGTGAAAAGCTTTGAGTTTTTGGGATGAAAAAGGTTGTACAAACCAATTTTGATGTTTTGAAAACCTTGGGATTTCTTTGAAATTCAAAAGGGGTTTTTTTAGGACCAAAAGGTTTTGAGCCAAAATAGCTATGCAAACACAATTAGAAATGCAAGATAAAGAGCTTAGTAACTTACAGAACTCCTTAGCAAAGCTCCAGCTGCACTTGGCTTGATTTGGTTGAAGGCTTTCACAAAGGTTTGAAGATTTGTGATGAACTTGAACTTTTGAAAGCTTTGTGTGGATGGATTGTTTCTGGTTATTTGTGGAGATTTGTAGGTTGAAATGAGTAGAGTTTCTGCTCTTTGAATGTTGTGTTTTCTGTCTAATTGTGAGTGTTTGTAACCTTGGGCATTGCCTTGTATTTATAGGCCAAAATCAAATCTTTGTCATCATTACACAATCCCTTGATTCAGCTGATTTGTGGCCAAGATCAAGCTGAATCCCTTTGCATTAAATGCTAATGGATAGAGGCAACCCTGCCTTGTGCCAAGGGGCAAGTTCCAGCTTGATTTCAGCCACAAATTCAACCTATTCTAGAAGGTAATGATGAAGAACAAAGCTGATTTGCAAATGGCTAATGCTTGGGGATCAATCCTTGCAATCTCAATGGTTGGTCAATAAAAACGTGCACTGTATTGTGCAGAGATTGAGGGATGAAAAGGCTAAAATTGGCTGGTGTGAGAGGGTGAAAAGCTGCTGCAAAACAGAGTAGGCACTCATGGCTTTTCAAGTGAGAAAATCCAGCTGGTTTGACTGGTTTTTGGGGCAGCAAGCAGGAGGAAAGTCCTCAAGCAGGTGGCTGGCAACCTTGTGGTGGTTAGCAGGTCACCTGGGAGGGGCTAGAGCTGCCCAAGGGCAAGCCCACTTGCTTGTCACATGCTAGGTTGGAAGAAAAAACTTCTAACCTTGGCATTAATGGCAAGTCCTTCAACTCTGGCTTTGCTTGGCCCAATTGGCCATGAATGCTACTTAAAATAATTATGGAAGTGATGTGCAACAAAATCTGGAATTAAATCCAAGAAACCAAAAATCTGCAGAAAAATCGCAGACTTCGCAGTGCGAAGTGAGCTTCGCATTGCGAAGTCCTCAATTTTGAAAAGTTGACTTTTCTGTTGACTTTTGTTGACTTTTGACTTTTTCCCCTCTTTGACTTTTTTTTGATTTTTGGTTTTAAAATGCGCAGGACAAAATTAGGGTACTACAGTTGGTACGTGGATATTGTTACCGTGTTGGCGGTCGAGCCATTCGCCATCTCGGAACTCTTTTTTATCTCTACAGATGTCCACTCTTCATTTTTTTTGTAACTTGGTTTCGCGCCTGTACGCAGGTTCGCTGAGTTGCGCTTGTGAGGAGTATTTGTTTTGTTAGGATTGATTTGGGTTGGTCCACCTTATTTGATTTTACCACGATGTATTCCCGATAAGGGTTGTATATGAGTCAGGTCTAATGTACTCCAGTCTCTGTATCTCATTTTTAGTTTATTTTATATATTTCTCCCTTTTGCCTACAAAAAATATTTTTAGTTTTTTATTTCTCAGTTAATAATAGTCATTTAATACAATTTAACTTGTAAATAATAAACTCACTTCGAAAAAGTATTATATGATTTTCTTTAAAGGTAGTTTCGGTTTAGTTTAGAACCACCATGACTGACGCATTGAACCTTCATACCAACTAGGTTAGGTTTCCGGCAAAGGCTAAGGTGCGCAAGTGAATAATGTCATGCACGGTACATTAGTGTCTTTTTAGCCAAGCTTACACTACATTTGTTTGTACCATACCCCTTTCAACCTTTTTTTTGCTTTTTTTTTTCTGGAAACAATTCAGCTCTTCCCTAACACAATTTATGTTCCAACCAACTAAAACTTGCAACAGCTGCAACGTCCACCGCCCTCCGTCGTGCACTTATAGACATATGGTGGTTAATGCTAAATTTTGCTAATAAGTTTTTTTTTCTAATACGAGTTTATAAATAGAGATTATTTTCAACCACTTGTTGCATCAACATATACAAATTTCACAGAAAAAGTTGACACAAAACAAGAAGAATGTAAAAATAGGTAATAGCAGATGTTTTAGCTTTACCATCACTGCTTGACACCATTGGATTCATATGGAAATAAAATAAATATCTTAGAATAATTTAAGCAAATTAAATTGGAAAATATCAGAAATAAAATAACTTGATACCCATGTTTGATTCTACAATATTAAGCTAATACCCAGGAAATCCATGAAAATGTATTCCATTCCCACACAACTGAAGGGACCGTGGTAACCAGATCTAGCAACAAAAAAAATTCTATATTGAGAAATGATTTGAATTGTAACCATAAATAGATTTCAAAAACTATTTATGGTGAATACAAAATGAAAATGAGTGCTCATGAGTTTATTTACGAGATTTTTGTTTTTTGAATTTGTATATGTAGTTAGATTTATTTAGATCTATTTGAGCCATGAAGAGAACAAGATTGAATTAGGGGAAAGTGATTTGCGACATCATGGTTCAATTAAATTTGAATTGGAACTGCAGAAAATCAAATTACGAATGTTAATCAGAGAAGGATTCTAAGTTTGATAACAGAGAAATTGGAATTCAATTCATTACAAAGGAATTGGTTCATTGATCTCCCTCTCCAAAGTTCTCCAACTTTCTCTAATTTTGCCTCACATTTTCACATCGTCAATTTTTTGTTTTCTGCAAATTGTGTACTGATCGAGATGATGTATATGGTGGTGAAAGGAGTGAGAGGAGGTTCAGTAGCACATAGACAGAAAAAAAAAAAAAAAAGAGTGGGGATAGATATGATATGGTGTGAAGGGTGTATAATAAGATCATATGATAAAATTGGATCTGATGATAAAACAAACTTATGCACCGTAGGTGACTTGATCTAGTTATGCACCCTAGAGGGCGCCATGTTTTCCTCCTAAACTGAACCATTGCGCTGGTGTAAAAAAAATCCAAAATCACCATGCTTGAAAATTATGAAGGATATAAAATTTAATAGATAATGCACTAAAGATGATTGGATTATTGACAAAAGGTAATTGCAGCGAGCGTTGAAAAGTACATGTTATGCTGCCATAAAACTAAAGGATGGCTTAGGAAGATAAAATCAAAGTAGCATAGAATTGTTCAAATAAATTAATCTACTTCGATATGAAATAAAAAAAATTACTACTACAAGGACTCTTATTATTTATAGTACTAAGAGGGGTTCAGATGGATTTTGTTGATATTAAAGAGTGGCTTGGCTTTGGACTCTAATTGGTAGACCTTTGGGAAAATCAACAAAAGGGTATACAATTGGTTGATCAACATCGACCATGTCCCAGTTGTAGTTGAGGATGATATGGTGGATGAAAACAGACATTTCAAGTTTGGCTAATTCTAATCCTGCACATAGCCTTGGTCCTCCTCCAAATGGCATGAAGTTGTTACTGCTCATGTTTGCACAATTTCCACTTTTACTACTGCCCTGCACTTACAACATCAATATCAACCCAAATATCAAAAGAAAATAGAAAGACTGTTGATAGCATTATTCAAATAAATAATTTCATTTGAGGTTGAAAGCATTATTAATTAGATAGCAATAATGGGCTCAAGGACCAATGGTATATTTTGGGCCAGGAAGAAGTTATTAGTATGGGTTGCAATTTTTCTCCACTTTGATCCTTTCACTTCCGAAATCTATGTTAATGTTTCTAAATGAAAAGGATCTTAACTCTTTTAAAAATATACTAGTATTTTTTAAGAGTTGAGATCTTTTTCATTTATTAAAATCTTCATTTCTTCTATTTAGAGAGATAAAGACATAATAAACCTTAAAAATAATTAATGATGATGGAATCTACTTGTTGGTAGGATTCACAAACTATTTTTTATGTGTGCCTCTTTCTAAATGAGAATTTCCATTTTTTTTTATAAATGAGGTGAATCCTTACTATTTTTTAGATATCTATATTCGAATTATAGGGCGTGTCTAGGAAAAACAATTCCTTAGTATGGGATGACCTTGAATTATAAGAAATTATCTTGCTCTGAAGAGGCTGGAATCAAATATTAAACTCATGTAAACTAAACTAAACTAAAATCTTTTGTTTTAATTGGTTAGGATGATAATTTCTGTAAAACCAATCGAATTAAAAAAGTTTATATTTGATAAATTGAACAGTAAATAATAATCAATATCATAATAAAGTTGATGTCATTATATATTTGAATAATATATAAAATAGTAAAAAAAATATTTATTTATTTTATACAAATTATAATTTATTTCATTTTCTTAAATGAATTCACTAAGTAAAATCCTTAGATTTAACTCTTTCATTTTTTTTTGGGTACAAGATTCAACTTTTTAATATTTATCTATCTAGATATTTTTTTAACTAACAATCACTGACAATAATTTTAATAATTAATTCTTGAATAGAGAATGATAATCGAATAAAGTACATCCTAAAATATAGTATAAAATACATAAAAAGTACATCCTATAATCTATATAATGTATATGATACCAAAAAAAAAGTACACCCTATAATATTAATTTCAAGATCCTGATTTAGAATATTTATTTATCAATAAATTTTGCTTAATGTTTACGTACGTTCACTTTTCCATCCATGTATTTTATAGATAATTCCAAAAGCTTTTCATATTTCTTTTGATAAAATTATTAATTAAATAAACCTGAGAAAAGGAAAAGGACAGGCACAAATGCACGTGCAAGTAAGAGGTCCGCATTTAGACAGACATTTATTTGTACTGGAATCACAGGGCTGAGGGCCCTGCCCACACGTGCACAAAAATGGGTCATTTGCATCATCATCGCATCAAGTGGGACCCACTCTTTCCAATCTCCCTCTAGGTCGATTAGGACACTTCACCCTAAGCTTTTCTATATATTTTTTCTCAATAATATATGTAGGCTGTATAAATAATTGATATATAAGTTTTATATAATATGCACCATGAAACTGGATGAGAGGTGAAATAATCTTGTGCATGGTGAAATATTTATAAATAGATATATAAGTTTTATATTTTTTTTGAGGGATATATAAGTTTTATATGATATGCACAATATCCCTCTCTTAAATGTAGAATTTGTTGATCCAATGTGAAATAATCTTGTGCATGATGAAATATTTATCTTGTTTATGCATTGTAGATTTAACTTATATTGACCTACAATAAATTTATCTAAGTGGTAAGAGACTTGAGCTCTTTAGGTATGTGATTAGAGGTTCGATTTCTTATTTATGCGTATGAAATAAATCTGATTGGGAGGTGACAACCAACCTTATGTGTCCCACAAGTTCTCCAAAAGAGATTAGTTACTTGTAAACGACGGTGAAAACTTCGTATCAATATTATGGTAATAAAAAAAAATTAAGATTTGACTTATAATCTATCCTGTAATTCGAACTAGCTTACTAGGAATTTTTTCTAAACAAATACTTCTTCTCAAGTCTGAAATATAATATAAGTATAAACTGATAAAAAAATGATGTATTCAATCTAAACTTTATCTCAAAATAATATTTTGATTGACTAGAGGGAAAACTTGAGAAAAGGAATATCCAAATTGGTCATTCATGTCAACAAAATAAAAACTTCAAGTTTGTCATAATAATGAGATTTTGGATATATGATTGCATATAAGAAATTGTTTCAGTAAAATTGAACACGTGAATGGCTTTACTACCAATCCAATCAGGGATCTTTGATGAAGATAATACATGCTTCAACTCCTGACTTCTAAATAGATTCAAATACCCTTCTGAATAGATTCAATACACACACCACTTTCTTTAATATAATTTATTGGTTAGATATTACACAATTGATTCCTAACATAAGTTGAATTAAATTTTAATTAATTTTATTATGATTACTGTTTTTTTGTACAAATTATAATTACTGTTTAATTATGAACTATATATTAATTGTGTTGTTAGTTGTTAAATATCGGTTAAAATAACAATTACAAATGAATTTGTTTTTTAAAAATATTTTTTGAAAAGAGTTTTTTCAATAATATAGCCAAAGCATATACTTCAAGAAAATTAATAGTCTTGCATTATAATTAATCATTACATAAGTTGTCACTCTTTATGAAGAGCTTTTCAATTAATAAATTATTTTCGTACTGGAAAGTGGAAAGTATATATATGACTCATGAGTATATAATGCAATGCATGTTCATTATTGTAACAAAAAAAAATTATGCATGTATATTGTATACTTTATGAAATCTGACTAAGTCAAGAAAATAATAATGGAGAGGATCAAGCATTTCTCTTGAGCTTTGTCAAAGCAGTACGGCGTGTCTACCTCAGGTAGGGGTCTAATTCTCAAGCACCAAACTTACCCAGACCCACAGGTTTGGTTATAAACAAGGTACTGTACTATATTTCTATGATAATGAATAAATGGTAACATGATATTTTTTTAAAATGAAATCATAATGATATATTCTACTTAAGAAATGAATAGAGAACATAAAAAAAAAGTTGATATCGGACACCGTATTCCTATTTGATTGAGATACATTTTGCATTTTTTTATATTTTTTAGCTCGTATCGAGTTTTCCATGCATACCATTTAATGATTTGAGAAACAAATGTTATACGGTGTCCATATGATTTGTATTTGCGTTCCAATATCATTGCTCTTCTAGTTAATAGTTATAAATACACATTTTTTTTTAACCTACAAGTATAAGCAATTACTAGTAATACACTTGGAGCTTTTGGCAAAACTTCAACCCCACAACTCAACTAATTTTTGTTTACTAAACAGGCTACACCTACTCAAACACCAATTCAATTCTTTAATTAGTTAGTGCTAATTAATATTTTTCCTTTTTGTCTAGAACAAACTCTTTAAACATTGGCTTTAATTAGAAAAAGAAAAGTGCAAGAATGGTTATAAGTAGAAGTGACCTGCCATCTCCAAGGATTGAAGTGTTGAGGTTGGTCAAAATTTGAAGGATCCAAATGCACCGCTGAAATCACTGGAAGGACTTTCCATCCACATGGAATGTCATAACCTTTCAAACACAAACATACATTTTCAATACTCAAAAACACATTCCAATTCCTCTTTTACTATAACACCTAAACCAACCTTTCCTCTTTCTTTTTCCTCTTTCCATTATAGAATAGTTTATAAATACCTTCCAACCAAAAATATCATATAATTATAAATAGGAAAGTTCTATGGTGGACCACCGTGATAGATGATCTATCTTAGATTAAGAATTGAAAATCTAATAAATGACACCGGTTTTTGGAAATAGATGTTCACGATCCTCTTTATTGTAAGGTATCATAAAGTGATATTATCAGTGTTATTTAAAAATAGAAGTTCACGATCATCAGTTTTCCTTTGTTTTGTGAAATCAACATTGATCAGGCCACCTTTCATTTATGTTAAGGAAAACGACTGTGAGTTTTACATCTGTATAGTAGCATCGATTGTTGTTGTTTTGAGCAATTTTTAAGTACCGTCTATGATGAACCACATATCAAGGCGTTCCACAAAAAACTTGCCTTATAAACAAATAGTAACATTCTTTAAAAAAAATAGTAATATTATCCTCAAATACTTACCTTTGTAACGAACATCTTTGATAGCCTTCCTGTGAAGGAACCTCACAACATTTCCCAACCTTAGTGTTTCATTCACAACCTTTTTTAAAATTAAAAGACAAAATAAGTTGCTTATTAGTATAGTATTTTTCAATACTAGTCCTTAAAATATAAAACAATAATTATCATGTGACTTACACAATGAGTAAATTCCATTCTTTTATAATCATCCCAAGTTAATTCAACCTCCCCTGCTTTCTTCTTGGATCTGGCTATTTCTCTATGTTCTTCCTATTATTTTCAAAAAAAATTAAAAAAAATAATTAGTATAATATTCCAAGTAGTTTTTAGGTACCGTTTGACCCAGCTTTTTTTCTACTTCTCTACAATTTTAAAGAGAAGGTAGGCCAAACACAATATCTATTAAGTACTTACTAAAAATATATTTTAAACATTTTTTTCCTTCAAAAAATATTTAACATTTTTTTATTTATTATATATTGTACAATATTTTGTCAAACAACTTTTAACTTAAAAATAGCTTTAAAACTAAAAAAAATAATAAAGTAACCAAACAGTTTTAACTTCTTTCTTAAAGCCCTTAATTTTTAACTTTATTTTAAAGTAGTTTTTAGACCGTAAAAAAGTGAGACCAAAAGATACATGTACATGTGTTTGAAGTTGAACAGTAAAATATAAACACATGTTACTTAGAAAATATTGCACGTATCATTGTGTCACTAGCTTACCCTTAATTGCTGTATAGCTTGAGGACAACTAGGCAAAAAGTAAATAGCTAGAGCTATAGCCACAGATGAAGTTTCATGGCCAGCAAAAAGTAAACTCAGAATCAAGTCAAGAATTTGCTCGGTGGAAAGATTTGAATGCTTTAAAACCCAATTTAGAAGATCATTTTCCTCCATCCCTTTTTTTCCTTCTTGGTTTCTCTTCACCCTTTCTTCCATTTCCCCCTCTATGAACTTCAATATGGTGTTCCTAGACTGTAAAACAATATAATGAGAAAAAAAAAAGTTATAGTAAAAATTATTTTTAACTAGACACATATTTTTCTAGATAAAAGGAAATAATAAGAACTTTGAGGGTTAACTTGACAATATGTTTTATTGACAGTAAATTTGACAGAATTACGAGAAATCAGTGTTCATAGTTAACAAAAGAGCAGTGCTATTGATCGCGATTGGAAACATAACAAATTTATCAAGAACATATTGTACCCGTTAGATATGACCTATACACAATACATGAGTGGCTGGCAAAAAAAGAGTTGGAAAAGGGTATTATAGTTTGTACAGTCGTGATGTTTTCGTGATTATTTTTCTCGGGATAAGTAGCATTTCCCCAAACAAAATTACGTGTGGTTGTAATTATGTCAAATTCATGATCAATTCAAACAAATATTTAATATTATCTATTTTTTATTTATTATTACCTTTAATGCTTTCCTGTATGCAGTTCCTGGCAAATTCAAAGGAGCAGAAACAACACCTTTCATGAAACAGACATACTCTTTTTTCAACTGTTCTGTCTCAAGATTCCCTGGATCCAAACTCATGATTTGTTTGGCCATCAAATTGAAGGTGAACTTCATGCATTTAAAAGAGAATAAAAAAACAGTTGGTTTCTATTTTTACTAGAAAAAATAAGTATAAAAATTGACAACAAATTAAAAAAGTTACCTTTTTTGCTTCATCTTGAGCTGAGAATGTACAATTTTCTTTCCAAGAGCTTAGAACCAAAAGGGCATGCTTCTCCAAATCTTTCAAAAAATGTGTTTTAAGCCTAGCATAGCTCATAAAGTTGAGTGATATATTCCTCATGTCCCTATGCATGTCACCTACTAAAACCAACATTGACCATTTCCCAAGTATTCCACCAATGCTTCTTGGATAGCTACACTCAAACAATTTTCCATCATTTTGTAATATGAACCTATTCAATTCTGCATCTGCTGATACAATAGCTGGCCCTCCAAACAAATTTGACTTGTAAATTGTACCATAACTGCACATATAGGACAGGTTTTAATTAAAGTTTAGTCCTTTTATTTTGTTTTTTCATGAAACAGAAAAGGGGGGGTGCTGATAGTAATAATTACCTTGCTATGTGATTTTCCATAAATTCTCCCATTGTGGTGGCAGTGTAAGGCTTCAAATAACCAATGGTTTCTCCTATAAAGGGCCACCCCATTTTTCCAGGTGGAAGATTATACCTTGTTTTCTTTCTTTTGATGAAAATGAAAATCAAAGAAAGAACAAAGATGGAAGAAAGAAAACAGTAGGTTAAGTATGGGTTTGACATATTGAGCTAGCTGGCTTAATTTTCCAGTTATATTTCAATTCTCTCCCAAGAGTAAGAAAAAGAAGAAAAAGAAAGTTGTTGCATGTAATTTTTTTGCTAAAAGATGAGAAAAAGTTTTGCAAGTGTTTGAATGGAAGCAGAGCTAGCTAATGAGAGTGTGAAGGAAATAGGGTGCTTTTATAAGCTTCCTCCCTTCTGTCTTTAAGCAGAAAAGAAACAGTGCAAAATTGCAGAGAATTTTGGCTTTACACTTTGGAAAAACATGCTCTACTTACAACAAATGATTAATTGCATTTTTGATTATCATGTTTTAATCATTTTGCATATTTGGTTTTCCTATTTTAAAATTTGAAAGTTTTGACCCCTCAAACTTGATTATCATGTTTTAATCATTTTGCATATTTGATTTTTCTATTTTAAAATTTGAAAGTTTTGATCCCTCAATCATATTTTTAAATTAAAAAATTGGTGATGTGGTATATAATCTGACGATGAGAAAACATGTTATATCACTATATTTTAAACCAAATTTTTTATTGAGGGATCAAAACTCTCAAATTTTAAAATAGGGGGATCAACTACTAACTTCCATATTGAAATTTAGACACAAATGACAAAAATAGAAATGGAAATGCTATCATATATATATATATATATATATATATATATATATATATATATATATATATATATATATATATATATATATAATTATCAAATTATAATAAAAAATAATTTTTAACAAAAAATAATATAAAAAAGACTAATTATTTTT
The DNA here is from genome assembly GCA_018208015.1 of Medicago ruthenica. Taxonomy (NCBI): domain Eukaryota; kingdom Viridiplantae; phylum Streptophyta; class Magnoliopsida; order Fabales; family Fabaceae; genus Medicago; species Medicago ruthenica. The sequence goes on from WNNG01000234.1 coordinate 42,311, forward strand.
TCTTCTATTTTTGATCATTTGTATTCGTGCTTAAATCTAAATTATTTTTGCTTACTTACAAGCCTTCTCTTAGAAGAAAGTCTTGTTTGGTCACAAATATTTGAGCATATCATTTAAACACGCACAAATAAAATATATATCATTTACTTATTTTTAAAATACACATTATTTACCTTTTTTTCTACTTTTGCATGAGTGTCAGTAGTGGCAGAGCCCCTCATTGGTTGGGGTGGGCCACAGCCAATCCAGAAAAGTTAAAAAATTAAGAATTAAATGTTCATTTTGTGAGATTTTAAACAATTGTGTCCAGAATTTTTGTAAAGCTTATACTATGTTGTTTAGCAAAGGTTTATAATTCTTCTAATTTGCAGGGGTTTCAAACCTCTTTTATATTGTCTTGTCAACTAAAAAATCCTCCAATTAATATTTGCACTATAAAAATATGTTTCATAATTTATAACAATTTAGAATATGTAAATCATCTTTTCAAACTATCCTTTCGACCTTTTTAGTCAAACTTCGTTACTTCAACTTAAATTTTATGTTTATATATTATAGTTTATTTTAATGATTTATCTAAATATGTTTTTTTTACTCCGTCAACGAAGTGTGTCTCTAAATGAAATACTCAAATACTTGTGATCAGCCAAATATTTTGCTTGCTGATCTTATGCTTTAATCCATATTGGTTAACTCATCAATCCTTGCTCTTTTTTTAAACTCCGCGTGCAACGATTGGTTAACTCATCAATCCTTGCTCTTTTTTTAAACTCCACGTGCAACGTTTGGTTAACTCATCAATCCTTGCTCTTTTTTTAAACTCCACGTGCAACGTTTATGTGAATTGCAAAACCATTTTTCTTTTGTGTTTTCTTGCTCTCATTTTGATTCGATCTTATATGTTATGGGAGGACCAAATCATGTAAATATTTATGGAAAATGCTAGCAAATATCACTACAAGGAATCTGGAAATTTGCCAGGGGCAAAATCCCTGGGAAAAAGCGAAATTCCCTGGCAAAAAGCAATTTGCCAGGGCTTTTGCGAGGGGCAGGATCCCTCGCAAAACAGGTCATCGCAAATGCATGTGCCAGGGCTTTAGCTCCTGGCAAATTTGCGAGGGCCTACCCCTGGCAAATTCCCTGGCACATTTCCTGGCAATACTCCTGGCTACGCCCCTGGCAAAATGGCTGACTCAACTGTCCCCTTTTCTGTCACACTGTAAAGACTGTCACAAGTCACATCGTCTGACCAAACAGTGACAGGAGTTTTGCCAGGGGTTACCCCTGGGAAATTACCTGACAATTTTTTTTTAAAAAAATGTGTTTTAATTGTTTTTTTAATATAAATTATTTTAAAATTAAAAAAATTAATTATAATTATTAAAATTATTTTAAAAAATGATTTTTATTTTTTTTTAATTTAAATTATTTCAAAAATAAAAACAATTAATTATAATTATAAAAATTATTTTCAAAAACGTTTTTAGTTGTTTTTTAATTTAAATTGTTTTTTAAATTATAAAAAATTATTTAAAAATTATTTTAAATTATTTTAAAAATAAAAATAAATAAAAAATAATTATTAAAATAATTTTAAATTGTTTTTAAATTAAAAAAATTATTTAAAAATTATTTTAAATTATTTTAAAAATAAAAATAAATAAAAATAATTATTAAAATAATTTTAAAAAATGTTTTAAATTGTTTTAAATTAAAAAAATTATTTAAAAATTATTTTAAAAAATGTTTTTATACTGTTTTATAATTAATTGTTTTAAAAAAATATTTAAAAATACAAATTAAAGTAATAGCACACATAAATATTATGTCTCGCAGCAAGAAATTTAAATTGTACGGAATAATAGTACAGACCATAAGTAGAAATTGGCATAGGAAACTTCCCCAAATATTACAAAACACAAAAATAAATAAAAACGCAATAAATAGAAGCACACGAACGGGTCCACCTTCATTCATCATCCTCGGTCTCCACCTCCTCATCTTCACCATAAATTTGATACGGGTCGTCATTCTCATTCAGAATCGGCGCTCTTGTGTGGGCGGGGTCTTCCACTTGCAATTGCTCACCTGAAGAACTCCCAGCCCGTGCTTGCCTAAATTGGGCCAGTTGCTCCTCATATGATCGTTGTCTTTCAAGCAAATCTTGCACAACAGCCTGGTGACTCGCCATTTGTTGCGTGAGCTGCTCTTGTGTCAACCTTTGAATAAGCTCACACATCTCAGGGGTCAGCTCAGGCTGGTGGGAGGATCCTTCACCATGATTCAGGGTGAGTCTGAGGGATGCTGCAACACCCTTGCGGTAGTTAGCGGCTAAGTTACCGGCGCCATATAACTTTCCTTTAGTTTTATCGCCAGCAACTTTGGTCCAGGTTTGGAGGCTCAAACCATGATTAACTGTCGACCCTTGAGAAAGAGCCTCAGCAAGCTGGCGATCATACTCCTCCTGCATAAATAACAGCAAAATAGTTAATCACAAATAACAATTAGTGTTTAGTCCACAATAATAAAATGTAACGCGAATAATTACGATATACTTATTAAATATTACCTGAACTTTCCTAGCATGCTCATCGCAAAATTGGCCGGATTTATGTCTGTGTGTCTCGTTGTGAAGCTCGTTAATAAACGGCTCTCTCCCAAGCCTCCTGGCCTATTTTTCACAAGAAATAAAATTATTAATATAAATAAAATGATTTAATACAATCAAATTTAAATATTTAAAGGTTTATTATTTTTACCAAACGTTCAGCATGCTCTCCATTGCTTATGGAGCCACCGGTGTGAATGCACACCCCCTTTTCCGACGCCCGATTCTTCTTTGCTTTCTCAGACTTTGACTTGAACTCCTCAGTTGCCCAATAGTCAACCAACTGGCTCATCAACTCCCTCCCGATCCAATATGGCCGCTTTTTTTTCTCCTCATAACGAACACGGGCGTTTCGAAGCATATCTGAAAGACGCGCAGCAGCTCTTATATGGAAATTACGCCGCATTGTTTCATAGTACCTGGCATCCCAAGTACACTTAGCCTGCATTTTTGTTAACATATTAAAGAAAATTAGGATACTATAACAAATGTGCATATAAATGAAATTACAAATTATGGTATATATTTAAACTAACCTGAAAGAGATTAAACCAGCGCTCTTTCTCATCATCATCCACATCACCATAAGTCTTCCACAATCTATTATAACAATTGTGAATGATATTCTTGATAGCTTCCGCCGCGGGTTTGCAAGGCAAAAAGCTAAAACAATAAAAACTCATAATCAAACTTAAAATAATCATAAAATTATTAAAATTGAACTATGTACGAATTATGATAATACTCACGAGTTCCCACTAGGCTTTAAGATAAAGCGATTCCGATTATCCATGGGATAAACTTCTGGCTCATCAACGGCCTGCACCACCTCTCCACCACCATCCATCTGGCCTGCACCATCCTCTTCGACCACATTTTCTTGCTGGGGTTGTGGTGGGTTTTGCTGGGGTTGTGGTGTGTTTTGTTGTTGTGGTTGGATTTGGAGTTGGGTTTGTGGTGGGATTGGATACGGGAAGGGATAGCCCGCAGGGTAGGGAAAGGAAGGTGAAGACCCAAAATGATATCCTGGAGGTCCCTGAGGGAAAAGGTAAGGAGATGACGAGAAAGATGGTGTCGAGAAAGCTGGAGCTATAGGAGGAGCAGCTGGACTAGCCTGGGAGGACCCAGTCGATCCCTGGCTAGAAGATGCAGCAGGTGTGGGAGGCATTGGGGTTAATCGGGCTTGTGTGGTTGGGTCCACAACTTGAGTGACATACCGCCTCCTGCGGGCTTTGCTCTTGCTCTGATCCTCAATCCTTGGAGGCATGGCTGACTATTTATCAATAACAAAAAAAACCATAATGTAAACAATAAATCATCACAACACTAATTAACACAAATAAACAACATATTCATCCATTTTGAAATTAAAATCATTACAATTAGAACAGTACATCGATTATAACAATACAACAATACATCAATTATAATCCAAAAACACTTTCATCATGATCCCCTTCATCGATATTGTTCTCTTCAGAATCAACATCATCCTCATCATTTTCATCTTCATTAGGAGTCAACAAAACAGCAGGATCAACATGATCCCCTTCAACTTGTGCATCACGCCAACCTGTAACTTGCTCAACTTCAATTATCTCATTAACATGTGAAATTTCATCAATTTGTTCAACTTCATCAATTGATTCTTCAGTCTCAATGCGACCCCTTGGCTTTGTTTTGATTGCAACTGACCATCCTCGTTTGCGTGGTTGTGTTGGGGGATAAGGAACATAGTACATTTGCCTAACGTTATGTGCCATGATAAACGGGTCATAAACATTATATTTTTTGTCCACACGAATGTCAACATTGTTGCTTATTTTGTTCATTTTTGTCCATCTAGGTGACGGATCAAACCAGTCACAATAAAACAACACCACTTTATCCCGATTGTAAAACAACTCGTAAACGTGTTTGATCACGCCATAGAAGTCATCTTCACCTCCATCCGTAACTCCTTTTACGTATACACCACTGTTATATGTCTTCTTCCCCTCACTCCATGAATGAGTATGAAATTTATATCCATTCACGAAGTATGTATGATATTCAGTGGCACATTGTAAAGGACCTTGAGATAAACCTCTTAAACGAATGATTTCTTCGGTTGGCTCGGCATTGTATACTTGTTGTTTAAACCAACCGGGAAAATATTCATGAATATAACCAGGCGAATCATCACCAAATTCTTCATAAAAGGTCTTAAATTCCCTACACCAAAATTTAAGTCAAAGTTAGATGTGTTTTAACTTAATGTCCTAGTAAAAAGTAATAGTTTTGTTTTACTTACTCAAGGTATGGTTTAACCTCTGCGCAATTAATCAACACATGAACATGAGCTGATCGATACTCTTTCTGATCTACCATCCAATGTTCACTCGCCTTGCCAGAGGGACGACTAGGTAGATTGAAAACTGATAAGGTCGACGGATCCCTTTCATTTTCAACAGCAACATCATTTCTTGTAGTAGTTGGAATAAGCACACGGTCGATGAAGTAATGACTGAGAAAGTATGAGGTTTCCTTGTGAATGTAAACAGCACATATTGATCCTTCAACTTTAGCCCTATTTTTAACTGCTCGTTTTGAGTCACCCATAAATCTTTCAAACGGGTACATCCACCTATATTGAACAGGCCCGCCAAGCTTAGCCTCATATGCCAGATGAACCGGAAGATGTTCCATAGAGTCAAAAAAACCAGGGGGAAAAATTTGCTCCAGCTGACAGAGTATGATTGGAATTATCTTGTCCAATTTATCAAGTTCATCGACTCTCAAAGTTGAAGCACACATATTTTTAAAAAATTGACTAATCTCAGTGAGTGGATTTAACACCTGGGTGGGTAGTGAACTAAACGCACTTGGGATTAAGTTCTCCATGAAAACATGACAATCATGACTTTTCATCCCATGTAACCTTCCAGTTTTAACATCGGCACACCTGCCCAAGTTAGAAGAATATCCATCAGGCATTCTCAAATCCTTCAACCACTGACAAACTGATTTTGCTTCTTCGGAAGTTAGAGTGTAGATTGCCTTGGGTTTCAACAACTTTCCATTCGGTTGAGGTTTTAACTCCAAGTCCCTTCTTTTACAATACAATTCTAAATCTTTCCTGGCTTTCTCATTATCTTTCGTTTTTCCTTTGACATCCATCACTGTGTTAAATATGTTGTCAAAAAAATTCTTCTCAATGTGCATTACATCAAGATTATGTCTGAGCAAGTTATCTTTCCAATATGGGAGGTCCCAAAATATACTTTGTTTAGTCCAGTTGTGGTCAACTCCGTATCCTGGTATTGGGATAGTTTGGCCAAAATCAGTGACTTTTGGATAATCACAAACTCTTGTCCAAACTTCTTCTGATGTAATCTTAGGGGGCGGGGCATCTAATACTCTCTCATCCTTCAAGAATCCATTCCTACTTCTTCTAAACGGGTGATTATGAGGCAAGAACCTACGATGAGAGTCAAACCACGAACTCTTCCCACCATTTTTCAAAGTAAATGCCTTTGTATTTTCCATACAATGTGGACAAGCAAATCTCCCATGAGTGCTCCAACCAGACAACATGCCATACGCTGGAAAATCGTTAATTGTCCACATCAAAGATGCTCTCATTAGAAATTTTTTTTTTGTCGAAATATCGTAAGTCCATTCTCCAATCCACAACCTCTTCAAATCATCAATTAAAGGTTGTAGAAACACATCTATGCCTGCTTTAGGGTTATCTGGCCCCGGAACAACACACGCCAAAAACATGTAGGGCTTTGTCATGCACATCTCGGGAGGGAGATTATAGGGGGTTACAACGATCGGCCAACAAGAGTATGGTTTTGCTGATGCTTGGATATACGGAGTGAAACCATCAGAGCACAATCCTAGTCTTACGTTTCGCGGATCTGCTGCGAAATCAGGATATACTTGATCAAAGTGTTTCCACGCTTCACCATCAGAAGGATGTCGCAAGACTCCGGGAATTTTATTTGAATGATGCCACGTCATTTGACTAGCAGTTTTCATCGATGCAAACAACCTTTGTAATCTTGGTATTATGGGCAAATAAAACATTGACTTATTCGGAATTCTCCCTCGCCTACCCACACGATACCGTGGACTTCCACAAAATTTGCATTCCTCCAATGCTCCGTCACTTATCCCAAATTCATTGTCATAAAACAACATGCAGGCGTTTATGCAACAATCAATCCTTTTAACTTTTAATCCCAACTTCATCACCAACCTTTCAGCATCATAATAACTTGCTGGCAAATTATCTTTAAATGGAGTCGCATCCAACAACATCTTCGTAACATCATCCACGCCTTTATCAGCAACACTATAATTTGACTTATGAGCTAAAAGTCTCACACACATAGATAACTTTGATTCCGAAGACCCTTCAAACAATGGGGCATTACATTCACTCAACAATTGGTAAAATCTCTGTGCTTTCTCATTTGGGAGTTGTTCGCCTTGTTCATCTTCAACATCATCAGCGTAAGACAGTTCCACACCTAAAGCATCAGCGACCATATCATCCATCATGTTGAATTGTTCATCGTTGAATTGTTCATTGTATTCCACATTTGTTCCACTACTCGAAGCTTGTGCATTGACTCCTTGCCCGAAATTTTGAAACTTTTCACCGTTATAAACCCAAACCCAATAATCAGGCATAAACCCAACTCTATCCAAGTGTTTCTTAACTTCTCTGGGGTCACTCTTTATATATCTACAGGTACATTTAACACACGGACATATTATCCCTCCCTCTTCTTTACAAACTTGCTGTACCCATGCCCATGCAATAAATCCTTGAACTCCATCCACAAAATGGGGTTTTAATCCTCTTCTTCCTGGAAACGTTCTATCATACATCCAACTACGATAATGCTGATAATACTCCATTTTTTGCACGTTTAACTATAATGTTCACATATTGCACGATTAGTAATTTTTTGTTAGTATCCCTACGTACTAACGCAAAAAATTATAAGTCTTAGTTACGCGCGAAATTTATTTACGCGCGAAATCCATCTTTTTGCTTAGTAGCGCAACTAATAGTAGATTACATAACAATATTGTGTGTACTTCTACTTTTTTACATGTACACATAATTCTTTACGTGCGAAAATATGTTACGTGCGTAATTTCTTTTTGCACGGAATTTATTTAAGCGCAATTTTTTTTGCGCGCGTAAGTTCTTTACGCGCGTAATTATATGACATCAACATTATTTCTTTATGCTCAAATTTTTTTGTGCGGCTACTTTTTTTTCATCAAAAGTATTTCTTTTCTTGCGCGCGTAATTTTTTTATGCGGGGAATTTCCAACAATAAGCCTTATAAGTATATTGTTTTTTAATTAAAACAACAAATTTGATTTCAAAAAACATATTTTTGACTACACTATAATGAAAAAACTGTTTTTTTCTAAATTGAATTAAAATAGAAAACAACTTTAAAATAAGAACATTATTATTAATTTAAAATTTAATATTCTAACTCTTTTTGAATTTTGAAAATTAAAAAAACAGGTATATTCTAAACTACGTTTTTAACACAACATTTAGTCAATTTATACCTATTTTCCTTTACATTATAAAAAGTCTTATTATAATTAATTAGTATTAAAAAAATACAACAGTAGTTCTCTAAAATTAATTAAAAAATAAGAAATACAACAGTTAGTATTAAAAATTACAGCTCTTAGTTTTAATTATTTATGTCAGTAATAACTATTTTCTCTAAATTAATAATATTATCTAGTAGTTCTAAAAATACAACAGTTTTCTCTAAAATTAATTAAAAAATAGTGCTAAATATTTTTTTAAAAGTTATAGCAGTTCTAAATTAAAAAACAGTATGCAATATAAGACTTATTGTTGGATCTTATATATTTTGTCATTCCAAAAAAACTAGAACTATAATTATACATATAATTTACAAATCTACCAAAAAAACAAATATTCAACAAAATTCATTTATTATTTTCAATAATATAGTTTTTCACTACAAAATAAAATCAGAATACACTAACAATTCATTGTAACAGCATATTCTCTATTCATTTTCAAGTACAGCATGCATTTTCAATAACAATTCATACACTAACAATTCATTGTAAAAATTCATTTTCAATAATACAGCATGCATTTTTAATTTCAAGTTAGCCATACAATATTCTCAATTCATTGTGCATACAACATGCATTTTTTTGACATAAACAAACAAAATTCGAGTACCATACAACATACATCATACAACATGCATTTTTAATTTCGAGTACCCATAAAATATTTAACATAAACAAAATTCGTGTACCCATACAACATGCATTTTTTTGACAGATATGAATTTTTTTAACAAACAGATCCACGAGCATACATCATGCATTTTTTAACATAATCAACATCTCAACACATACAACATACATCATGCATATTCAGAAGAAAAAAAATACTAACTTGTAAAATAGCAGCAACAAACAGATCCACGAGCAAGCTTCACGTACAGGAGGCGGAAAATAGCTTTGGCAAATGAGATTACTGTTGCAGAAAACAACAAAGAAAATAAGTAAATTAACAAGTAAATTAATTATTGTAAAAATAAAACAAATAAATGAAAGAAATTATTACCACAAAATAAGAGAATTAGATGAAGAATGTAGTAGGGAGGAAGAAGAAAAGAAGAAATGGAAAACTGGTTTTTTTCTAAGTCTGGAAGAAGGGGAGAAAGAGAGACGCGCGCTTTGATATAGGGGGAATTAACCCAGGGCTTTTGCGAGGAGCAGCCCCTCGGAAACGTTCCCATCTTGTCAAACAGACAAACGGTCATAAAAGCAGCTTAATTGTCAGTCAATGCAGGTTTTGTGCGAGGGCTTCTGCGTGGGAACACCCCTCGCAAACTGCAAAGCCCAGTCCAACGGTCCACTTGCCAGGCTTTCTGTCCCTTCGATGTCAGCTTGCCCATGTGCTGCGTCAGCTTTCCACTATGCCAGGGGCAACCCCTCGCAGGTTCCCTGGGAAAATGCCTGCATTTGAAATTTAATTTTCCCGCCTTGCAAAGAGTGAGGGCATCTGCGAGGGAGTTTTTGTGGCACATGGGCTTTTCATTTTTTACATTTTCCCAGGGGTTCCCCTGGCTCTACTCCTGGCAATTTTCCCAGGAGTTCATGCTCCTGGCATAAGCCCCTGTTAAAATACCAGATTTCTTGTAGTGTATGTTATGTTATATCTCTAGATGCAATACTACTATAATAGATTATTTTGCTAACGTGAAGGTAACTTTTTATTTTGGAAAGGAACTTGAAGGTAACTTGTTAAAGTATATTGTTAAGAGTCCCACATCGGATAGAAGATGGTCTGACAATATGTTTATAAGTGGGACAATCTTAACCTCATAAGCCGGTTTTGTTGGATTGTGTTAGGCCCAACCATGATTTTCTAAGATGATATCAGAGCCTCTTCAAGATCCATTGAGCCACATGCTATTAGGTTTCAGCTATAGATAAAATATGATCTTTAATTTCACTTTATCATATATAAAATATGAATTTGTGTTTTTATTTTAATATAATTTTTAATTTGACAAATTGATAAAGACACAAAACTTGAATTCAAACGGTTGTGTCAAGTGGGAAATGATACATATAGTCCGTCTTATTTAAAATTCTATGGATTTATCTTCTTAATAATAAGTTTAAATCTAAATGATCGGATTGATTGAATTTGTCTCAAAAAATAAAAATTAAACATGAGTTATGATATTTGTACGACTATTTGATGACAACTTTTGTGATGACAACCTTCTTTTTCTCTCTTCTTATTGGTCAAAAACAATAGAGAGAAAAAAAATGAAGAAAGATGATACAAACATCATGTGAGTATGAGAGATAAAGTTGTAACAAAATGGTTATACAAATATCATTTATCATTAAATGTCATGGGTTTGCTACAAACAATGGACTCACTTCAAAGTGGGTCGTATGTAAAAAGATAGTAAAAAGAAGATAAATCCATCAAAGATCAAAATTAAATATAAATGTATTTCAAGTCGCTGTTTAGATGAGAACATTAACCATCCCGCCCTCATCTTCGTTTTGGCTCCCGAGCGAGAACGAGAAATAGGCGCTGCACCATTCTTGCCGCTATGTACGTGAACCTTTATTTGACATTTTTAAATAAATTCAAGTAAGTAAATTTCAATATTAGTTCTCGAGAAAAAAATCTAACATAACCCTTGTCGTCATGGTGTTGCTATGCTTCGTTGTCGTCTCAAAACCCTCGCCACTGTCGTTCTATTATCCCCCGTCGTTGTCGTTGTGCTGCTATCCACCGTAGCGCGATCGGTTATGCTCTTTTAAATCTAATCATCAATGTGTTTCTCTATTGTCATCGTGAAATTGTTTGTCGTCGTGCTTTTGCTCCAAAGCGGTTCTATTGAGGCACTTTGCGAGTGTTTTGTCTCCTAGGAAGATTTGTCAAGGCATCCTTGTGAGTGAGTGTTATGGTTTTCAATTGTGACGGATTTCAAATTTGCAAGTGGTATTCCTCTCAATGTGTTATTCTTTTACTGGTATCCTCTACTAATTCAATGTGATCATATTCCTTATTCGGTCCTGTCTTTCTATGCTCATCAATGTCTATCTCACAACGTCATAAGTTTAAATCAAAACAAGTTTTTCTTCTTATTCTTATCAAGTGTTTACAATGAAGTGCGGGTTTGAAATGCAAGGATTACAAGTCAATTTATAGGCACAAGGATTCTAAATTTGAGTTATTTAGTAGCCATCAAACTTAAGTACAACTAATAACATAAAATCATTGAAATACACAAAGTGTAACAATAAAAATTAAGTGTTGTACTAGGCTACGACCGTATTGGTGATATATGGGTGGTCGTAGCCTACTATGACTTCAGCCTCCCTTGATTTTCCTACTTCCATGAGTTATGGTGATTGTTTTTGCACTAAGTGTTGCAAAAATGGCAATGAATACCCCCGCTTGCAATGCATTGAAGAATCACTCCACTAACATTATTTAATTCATTGGCCGTCAATACTTCATCGATTTCTTGCCTCCAACTGATTCTTCATCAATCATTCACAATCTATCAATCTTATCTATTTATTGGAAAATAAACAACAGTAGTAAAATAATCCTAAAAATATAATAAAAACTAATAATTATATAAATAATACAAATGTATAAAATACATGTAAAAATAAGTTATCATTAAGTAATTTAAATCATGGAGGATTTTTGTCTCCCTATTTATATCTTCTTTCCCAAATCAAAAAATTTCGAAATCTTCAAATCTAAAAAATTTCAAATCCCCATTTATCTACCAATTTAAAAGATTTGTGTTTTGCAATTTTTTGACTTGGAGATTACCAAGACAAAATACTTCTCGTAATTTGCAACCCGTAGTCAATATGTTTCATAACTTGTAACCCGTAGGCAAAATTTGCTTTGTGTGGCATCAACGTGGACAAATCAAATTGGTGTGTTTTGACTAATGAAAGGAGCCTTTTGACTGACGTTAATCAGTTTAAATGATAAATTTGTTATTTTGTAAATTTAGAGTTTCAAATTATCCAACTCTCACAATTTTATGATCCAATTTACTAGTTTACTAAAAAAAACTAACTCAAATAAATAAGTACCACATCAATAAAGATGGAGCAAGAATTTGGGTACGAGCCTGCATTAGAGAAGGCTATAGTATGTACCGTTTGACTTGAATATTTGAATGTATTTAGTCCGAACTAAATTATTTCATGTGTAATTTACATACGAGAGAATAAAATATGATCTTTTATAATTCATCAAGAGAGAGAAATACTTGAAAAATTTAAATAAAGTGGAGGATAGTGTCCTATTCTAAGATATGGAATACCTCGTAAGTTCAAAGAACATTTATAAAAGTATTTATATTTACTTTCCTCCAAAGATATTAGTGCGCTTGAACATAAGATCTTTCAAATTTAAGACGTGTCTTTTTACCACTATATCAAATCTTTAGAGTTTAAATAAAGTGAATTTAAACAATGATAGATGATATTTTATGCACTTTACATGAAAGAATTAGAGCTTACAATAAATGGATAAAGATTCTCTGCACTTTTCATTTAAAATGCAGGGATTTTAGAGGATCATGTCTGGTGTATAGTACGTATAGCAAAAGACAGAAAGGCATACATAGGGGTGAGAATAGGTTAGGCTGAGCTAGACTTTGTAAGGCCTAAGTCTGGCCTGTTAAATTTTTTAAGGCCTAAGTATGGCATGCGACCTGTCATAGACTTACTTTTGAGACCTGAGTCTGACCTTCTAAAAGTCTGCTAGCCTGTTTAAAAGTCTATATCATATGAACATCTTTAAGTAAGCAATGTGATCTAAGTTTAAATAGACTAACGAACTAATAGATCAATTAGATTAAACTCTCTTTTAGTAATCAACGTGAGTTTTTAGGGAATATAACCATATATAATATCATATTTCAATTCTAGTTTATAATAATACATTTGTATATGTGAAAAATTAATGTATACTAATAAACTTAAATTAGTAACGAATTTATATTTTACGTCAAAGTACACAATATATTATAATAATAAATAATATTATTCATATTTACTTAAATAGGCCGGCATAATAGGCTTTTTAAATGGTCTGTGACATGATCTTTTAAGCTAAATAGGTTTCTAAAAAAACCTAGGTCTTCTCTATTTAAAAAAAAAAGTCTGATCTGACCTAACCTATCGTAGGCCTCTGTAGACTGACCTAGCCTATTCCCATCCCATGACATGCACCTGCCAAATTTCATTCAATCAAGTTCAATAATAATGTGTTCTGTGTGTCAAAAATAATAATAGTGTGTTCTGGTCCACACTGCACAACGTGCGTAAGTACACTCACAGCTCTGTAGTCCCGACCAACTACCGTCTACCGGTCTTTTATTTCTTTGACATGAACGAGGTGTTTTGTACTGACACATGAGAGGACTTATATATAATTCCAGAAGACCAGTATTTATTCAATTGAAACTTCAAACAAATTATGCTTCATGGTTCAATGTTCGAAGAACGGCAGATGGATGAAGCTTATGTGTGCATATTTGGTTCCACTTTTAAATGGATTAATTTTGATTTTAAATGTATAAAATTGATTTTCACATGTTTGATTCATTAAGTGAAATTAATTTTGCCTTTAGAATTTATTTTACTTGAAGTTAAAATTTAAAGCTTTTGATTTTAGAATTGATTCGTACACACAAATTTATAGTTGAACTCATTTTTATATGAGTGTATGCAAATACCAATTATTTTATTTGCAATTCTCTTTTAGTCAGAACCAATTTTACAGAATCATCAATTAACTCAACATCAATTTTTCTTACCGCATAATCAAACATACAATGTTGGGAGTCCCGCGTCGAGTAGATAAAAGTACTCAATGTGGTACTTAAGTCATAAGGCTCTCCCACCTAATGAACTAGTCTTTTATAGGTTGGACTATCTTCATGGGTTTAAGTCCTAACAATTTGTGTTTTCATTCAGAGTTGGACCACGGAAAAAGCTACTTAATGTGCTCCACCAAATACTGATAGGTGAGTGAAGCCACAAAAAAAAGAAAGGACTACTATCGGGTCAGTGTCGATATAGTGAAAGTCATTCTGGATGTCTGCTCTTAAAGGACGTGACAATGTTAGGAGTTTCACATCGAGTAGATAAAAATAATTCATGTGTTACTTAAGCTATGTGGCTCTCCCACCTAATAAACCAGTCTTTTGGATTGGATTATCCTCATGGGTTTAAGTCCGAACATACACTTAGTGAGTATTGAAAAGAAGTAGAAAAATTGGGTGTAATGAGTTATTAGATATCTTTAAAATGTGTATGATATCGCCACTATATCTTCTTAAATGTTTCATGACGCCCACTTTTTCATACATCGCAATATATGATTAAATACAACCAAAAATATAGTTAATTTAGTTGATGTTTTTTGAACACATATTTTAACATCGAATATCGTATTTAGTAGTGTGAATCTACTTTTTTTGCTTTGTTTACTAATATTTTCCCCACACCACTATACAAAAAAAAAAATTGGCCTTTGACAAAGGCGAAACCCTTATGAAACAGACATTTGTCAGGGGTTTTGCGAGGGCATGATGTCTCACAAAGGAGGTCAGCGCAAATGTTTTACGAGGGGTTAAACTTTTGTCAAACTTGTGAGGGGCTCACCCGGTCAAAAGCAATGCCAATTGTAAGTGTTGCTTCTATCAAAGGCCTTGTCTAACTATTGTAGTTGACCGACAAACTTTTTGTTGATTTGACTTGACGACAGTTTGACTTCGAAGTTTTGCGAGGAGTTGTCCCTGTCAAACACATATTAATATTTTATTTAAAAACATTATTTTATTTAAAAATTCTAAGAAATTTTTAACTCCTTTTAAAATCATTTTATTTAACTCATTTTAAATTAAAATTTTAACTTTTTTAAATATCATCTAATATAAATAAATAAAAACAATTTTATCAACACATATTTTGTGAGTTATAGGGATTGCATCGAGAACACCGCAAAATCCATCTACAAAATCTTATACTAAAGACGAGCATCATCAATAGCTCGTCTTGTCTTGTCGTATTCCTCTTTCACAAAACTAATTCAAGAATAGTAACGCTAGATTAAAAAATTCACCACAACAATTGATTTGTTGCTAGATTTTCCTTCTTAAACCTCTCTCTAAAAACTTAAAAGTGTTATTTTCTCATACATATTGGGTGTGTGAGACTTGTTCATGTTTAATTTCAATCAACTTCAACAAAAGGAATTGTATTTTGTGTGTTTGACTGAACTTGAGATAACCATTGCCTTACGACTTATTCTCTTCTGTCTAAATTATAATTAACATTTTACTTTTTAAATTTATTGAGTAACTGTTATATTTTATCTATATTGCAGACTAAATACATTTTAGTTATCAATCAATCTAAAGAGTGATTTTTTGCTTATAATTAAGACTGAAGTAAAACCTTTTTAACATAGGAGTATTTAGAAGCTTAAATGTTTGTTTGAAAGCACATGAGTTTAACAAAATCATTGTGATTTTGTCCAAGCTACCGTACCAAACATGCATTAAGTTAGTACTTCTAATTTATCATAGTTTTCCAAGATTATTTGGGTGTTTGATCTCATACACAATTAATCAAAGAGACGCAAGGACCCATGTTGTTTTAAGTTGAGCAAACCAAGGGGGGAACCTCAATCATTGCTCACGCTCGGTTTTGGCTGAAAACGGGGCCGCACAATGCAAGTAGCTACAAGCCTACAAGTATTGTCAGCTACAAATCATATTGACTTTATCCCATATATTTATGGCACTTCTTTCTAAGTTGCAACCAACAACAATCTTTGACTTTGACCAATTTTATGAAGGATGCTTGTGAAAATGAATTTGATTCTATCATATCATCCTCCTTATCTTATTCATTTCGCATGCATGGTTCTCTGTTCATATAAGGGGGAACCACTGTATTAATAAGTGTCTCATTGGGGTGCCACGAAAATTAATGCCCTCATATTAAACAATTTTTATTTTTCTTTAGAAAATTTCAAAGCATAATTACAAACTCTTGATTCGTTCCAAATAAAATTTTGTTGAATAAAAAAACTTGAGAAAAGTTGAATTAATAGTATTAAATTTGACTCAAGCAAGGACTAAGCTCAATCAACTCCAACACATTTTCCGCAGGTATTTGGTGGTCTTGGCGCAACTGTTAATAGATAACTATGATTCAGTCAACACAGTTGTCCTAGTTGTTATTTTGATTTAGGAACTGCAACATTCATTTGTTACTACTATATAGGAACAACACCAAATCATTCCTCGTTCATAGGAGATAAGAGTCTTTCACTCATTCTTATCAGCATAGGAGTCTGCCTTAATTGTATCATTTCTTCTGTAACTGATCACACTATATATACACCTATTGTACCTCATTAATATTAATGCAAATCAATTTCATTCAATTGCTTTATATGGTATCAACCGCTTTTCTGCTTAACAACATTCGATCCAATTATACACCATGTCTTCCTCCACCGTTGAAACAAACAATCACCTTATCGCTGAAAACAATCAAACAGTTGTCGCCCTAAACACCCAACATTCTATCAAATTGACTGCCAACAACTATCCTGCTTGGCAGGTTCTCATGAATGCCCTCCTTGTAGGACATGACCTCATTGGTTATGTTGATGGTACAAAACCCTGTCCAGCAGAAGGTCACAAAGATCTTTCACACTGGAAACGTCAGGATCAATTTATTATTCATGTTATCATTTCCTCCGTTGATCAAAGTGTGGTCACATTACTAGGGAATGTCAAGAATTCCAAGCAAGCTTGGGAAATTCTGAACAAAACCTTTGCAAGCAAGACAAGATCCAGAATTATTCACTTAAAAGAGAAGTTGTCACGGTCCAAAAAGGGATCACAACCTGTCACTCAATATCTTCATGGTATCAAGGCAGTGGCAGATGAACTTGCTATCATCAATTCTCCTCTTGATGATGATGACCTAGTCATTCACACAATGAATGGATTAGGATCTGAATATAAAGAAGTTGCAGCATCAATTCGTACCAGAGAAAAATTAGTTTCTTTTGAAGAACTGCATGATATTCTGACTGATTTTGAAAGTTATCTTCAACGGGAAGAAAATCAAGATGTCACTCCCATCATTGCTGCAAATACTGCTCAAAGAACAAAAGGGAACTACCAAAAGAAAGGTCAGTACTCAGGTTCACACAACAATTATGCCTCTAATCAAAGGTCGACTTCTCCTGGCTCAGAAAAAAAAGTCATATGTCAGTACTGTGAGAAATCTGGACATACAACAAAATCATGTTACAAATTGCATGGATATCCTCCCAAACCTAAGTTTGCACCAGCTGCACATCATGCCAGGAATACATCCTCCAATGTTGGAAACTCGTGGATCATGGATTTTGGGGCTACTCATCATTTAACTCATGATCTTGACAACTTGCATCTCACCAATCCTTATCAAGGCTCAGATCAAATAATCATAGGAGATGGTAATGCTTTACCTATTACTCACACCAGAACATTAAAATTTCAAACACCTTCCTGCACACTTCACTTACCAAAAGTTCTTCATGTTCCTTCCATTACTCAAAATTTATTATCTGTTTCCTCGTTGTGCAAAACTCATCCTATTTATGTTGAATTTTTTTCTGATTATTTTCTTGTGAAGGATCCGAAGACCAAGGTAACTCTGCTCAGAGGACAACATAGGAACGGCCTATACAGCCTGCCATCACCATCTCCATCTTCATTCCATAAAGCACTTCACTCCACTTCCAAACCCTTCCCTCCTTGGCATCATATCCTTGGTCATCCAGCTGAGAGAATCCTAAGACATTTGACTTCTTCTTCTAAAATAAAGCTGAGTTCTACTACTCCTTGTACCTCGTGTGAAAGCTCAAAGAGTCACAAGTTGCCCTTCTCGGAGTCCAGCTTAAAAAGCTCAAAACCACTTGAACTTATCTACACAGATGTATGGGGACCAGCACCCATTAGGTCTTTAGATGATTTTTCTTATTATTTAGTTTTTGTCGATCATTTCTCTAAGTATGTTTGGTTGTATCCATTGAAAAATAAATAAGATGTCTCAGTTATATTTCCCAAATTCAAAAGTGTCGTAGAAAAGTTTTTTAATTTACCTATTGTTTCTCTATATTCTGATAATGGAGGTGAATCATTAAATTAAGATCTTTTCTAGCTCAACAAGGAATCTCTCATTTCACAACACCACCTCACACACCTGAATCAAATGCTACAGCTGAGAGAAGACATCGACGCATAGTTGAAACTGGTCGTACCCTTCTTCATCATGCTAAGCTACCCCAAAAATTATGGTCTTTTGCCTTTGTCACTGCTGCATATTTGATTAACCGATTACCTACACCTGTTCTAAATATGCAGTCACCTTATGAAGTCCTCCACAAAACTAAATCAAACATTAATCACTTACATTCATTTGGATGCCTTTGTTTCCCTTGGCTAAGACCTTACACCAAAAACAAACTACAATCAAGATCCACACCATGCATATTCATAGGTTACTCCTCTTCTCAATATGCATATCATTGTCTTGACCCTATGACAGAAAAAATATATACTTCAAGACATGTGAATTTTTTTGATGATTAATTTCCCTATCAAACCATTACTTATAACTCTGATCCAACTGAGTCACCTATCCAACACACTACCTTGCCTCCCTACGAGATCATACATTCAAACAATTCACCAAATCCATTTCCCGTTGAACAAGTTGTCAACTCATCAGATGTTCCTAATGTTGTTTCTGAGCCGGAGGTTCCCTTCGATCCTTCACCAGGTAATTCTCAGTTAAATTCTCTAACAGATTTAGTTGTTTCACACTCTGATGCACCCACACACAAACCAACCAGGGACATGATTATTACTAGGTCCAAACATAATATTTTTAAACGCAAACGTATGTTTGCTGCATCCAAACACCCTTTACCTGAAAATCTTGAACCATCTAGTGTGAGGGAAGCAATGAAGCATAAAAATTGGAGAGAAGCCATTTCATCAGAATTAGATGCACTAATTGGTAATGGTACATGGACTCTAGTTCCACCTCCAAATGATCAAAATGTTGTAGGCTACAAATGGTTGTTCAGAATTAAAAGGAACTCAGATGGCTCCATCTCTCGCTACAAAACACGACTAGTAGCAAAAGGATTCACTCAAAGTCATGGCATTGATTTTAAGGAAACATTTGCCCCTGTGGTCCGTCCTCAAACTATCAAGGTCATCCTAACTCTTGCATTCGGTCACTCTTGGCATATGCACCAACTTGATGTAAACAATGTGTTTCTACAAGGATCCCTCACAGAACAGGTATTCATGGCTCAACCTCCCGGTTTCAAAAATGCACAATTTCCAAATCATGTCAGTAAATTGAACAAAGCCCTCTATGGACTACGTCAAGCTCCACGTGCTTGGCATGATTCCTTATAGTCTTTCATTAATTCATATGGCTTTCTCACTAGCAAAAGTGACCCTTCCTTATGTTGAGGCAAAATCCCTAATTGATTTTAAAGATAACAAACCCCAAATGATTAAAGGGTTAATGGACTTTGATTAGTTCCTTGGTATTTAATTTGTGTTCTTGAGTGTTTAATTAAGACAGGAACAAGATATGAACCATACCAAGATACAAGGAATCAAAGCTCATTAAGAAGAAAGAACTCAGTCAGAGTTCAGAAAGTTGAACAAGAGTTCAGAAGGTTGGACACAGTTCAGAAGCTGGAACATTGTTCAGAGGCTGGAACACTGTTCAGAGGCTGGAACATTGTTCAGAAGTTGAAACATAGTTCAGAAGCTGGAACACTGTTCAGAAGCTGGGACACTGTTCAGAAGCTGAAACATAGTTCAGAAGCTAGGACACTGTTCATAAGCTGGAACATAGTTCAGAAGCTTGGTCATAAGGCTGTTCTTATGGATATAAAAAACAAGCCCAGAAATTCATGAACATTCAAGGCTCACGTGACATAAATGAGATGCCCAGAAAAGTACAATAACTTGGATCAATCAAGAAGTTATGGCATCTATTTGGAATAAAGGCAAAAGGCATATTCATTGTTCATTGAAGACTTATGAACAATTGCAGTACAAAAACATTAGGAATATTCCTCTTGGAGTATCATCTTAAATGTTGTACATACTGCACTTCATTGATGTTTTACTATTAGGATTTGATTACATCAAATGGAAGTCTTACAAATCATCCAAAGTAAAACAAAAGAACATTCTGAAGTTCAGAAAGTTCAATACTGCACATGCTTTAATTCTGACAGCACAATAAAGTGGTTCGTAAAGTAAAGCAAAAGCAAGATAGCAATCTCAAAGTCAGAATCCATGAGATTTCGACACCTAAGGGATTCAGTACTGTACAAGACCAGTAAAATCCTCTAAAGCATGGGCATGAAGTGACAGTTCCACTTTCCTCTCTCCTGCACACAATCCAAGACAGATCTGCATAGCTTTTGGCTCAGGAACATTCTGAAGTATGCACGCATAACAAAAGCTCATCAACAACCCAGATCTTCATGTGACATTCAATGGAATCACCCAGAAATTCATCTGGCATTCATCCATATGAACCCAGGAACATTCTGAAGTATTCTGATGAACCCAGGAACATTCTGAAGTACAAGACTCTCAACCAAAAGTTGCTAAGTCACCAGGACACGTGGCACAAGACCATTGGATACCTCCTAACAGCTACAAGAAGTCAAGAAGCTCTATAAAAGGGATTGAAGGCTTTCATTCAAAACACACAGCTTAAAAGCATAATTAAACATCTTACAACAAAAGTTTAAAAGCTTCATAGCAAATTGATTTCACAATCAAACTCTAAAGATTATTAAAATCTCCAAGAGTGTGAATCAATCTCAAATTATCTTTTCAAAGATATCTTCTCTCCCCCCTCTCTTCTGATTGTCTTCATCTCAATCTCATTTCTTCAAATATCCAAACAATTGTAAAGAGCAAATCTCATCTAGTTTTAAGGGTATTAAAGTCTAGGTTGAGTAACATAGTGCAAAGTTTGGTGTGACTTAGTACAGAAAGTTGAGAGCCTGCTGAGGCTTAGAGAATACAGTTTGTAACCGTTCCAAGTGAACAAGATTGTAAGGTGCATGATTTGAGAGGGTATCTCAAGCATCATAGTGGAAAACTCTCACAAGATTGTGAGAGTGGACTAACTCACATTGGGTGAACCACTATAAAATTATGTGTGTCCTTCTTCTCTCTATACTCTTTACATTATTGCATACACAACACACACAATACTTAACTTAAATATTTTATCTTGCAACTAATACTTCAAAACATTCCGAAGTCTGTTTAACTTTATTCTTCCAGGTATCAACTTGAGAAGTATTTTTAAGTACAGGATTAAATTTTAAAAAGGGTCAAAATTCAAACCCCCCTTTTCTTGTGACTATATTATCTACTTCAATTGGCATCAGAGCATGGCTCTAAGGGTTTGAACACTTACACAAGTGTTAGAGAAAAGATTCAGGAAGAAGTATGTCAAAGGTCAAGTACATTACAGAAGGAGGATCATCAAACAGACCACCACTATTTGATGGCACAAACTACTACTTCTGGAAAGGTAAGATGGAACTTTTTCTTAGATCTCAAGATACAGACATGTGGGCTGTGATCTCAGATGGAGACCGTGTTCCAAAGAACAAAGAAGGAGCCATAAAAGAAAAAAGTGCATGGTCAAAAAATGACAAAGCTAAGGTATTACGAAACTCTAAAGCTAGATTATTTTTATCATGTGCACTAACCATGGAAGAGAGTGAAAGAGTTGATGAATGCAAAAATGCTAAAGAAGTATGTGATACTTTAAAAATACACCATGAAGGTACCTCTCATGTCAAAGAAACTAGAATTGACATTGGAGTCAGAAAGTTTGAAATCTTTGAAATGAGTGAAAATGAAACTATTGATGAAATGTATGCTAGATTCACAACAATAGTAAATGAAATGAGATCTCTTGGAAAGATATATTCCACTCATGATAGAATCAGGAAAATATTAAGATGTCTTCCAAGCATATGGAGACCTATGGTCACAGCCATTACTCAGGCCAAAGATCTAAACTCTCTAACCTTGGAGGAACTTATTGGTTCACTGAGAGCTCATGAAGTTATACTTCAAGGAGACAAACCAGTGAAAAAGGTAAAAACTCTTGCCTTGAAAGCTTCTCAAGAAACATCATCAACAACTCAAGATGATATGGAAGAACAAGATGAAATAGAAGGAGTTCAAGAAGAGGAAACTGAAGATGAACTTGCACTCATCTCCAAGAAAATTCAAAGAATGATGATGAGAAGGAATCAGCTCAGAAAGAAGTTTCCCAACAGCAACACCAACAAAACTGAGATTGACAAAAGTCAAGTCACCTGTTTTGGATACAACAAGCTTGGACACTACAAAAATGAATGCCCTGACCTTAAAAAGCAACAAAGGAGACCTCCTTTCAAAAAGAAAGCCATGATCACCTGGGATGATCTAGAAGAAGCAGAACCAGAAGATGAGGAAGCCAACATGTGTTTGATGGCTCAATCTGAAGATAATGAAGAGGTAATTATCTATGAACCTCACTCTTTACATAAAGACCTTGAAAGAAAAATTGATAGTCTTATACATGACTCAAATTTTTTAACTAACAAATATCACTCATTAATAAAAGAACTTTCTGAACTAAAACCAGAAAAAAGTAAACTTCAAATCAAATATGATGAATCTAGAAGAATCATACAAGCCTTGAAAGACTCTCATTTTAAGATGTCTGAACAACAAAGAGAGCTAAATAAAAAGCAAAAACGAATTTTATCTGAACTTTCTGAAGTACAAAAAGAAAACATTCTTTTGAAAACAAAAGTTGAAAGATTAAAAAATGATCTCTCACGTTTTATAAAATCCACATAAACCTTTCAAAACATTCTGGGATCACAAGCTGGAACAAATGAAAAATCTGGTTTAGGATTTAAAGATCCAAACAAAAATCTTCTTAAACTGTTTTTGTACCAAGTGAAACTGAAATAAAAATGAAGATAAAATGCTCATATTCTAACAAGCTAGGGCATCTTGATTCAGCATGTTTCCATAAAAAATATTTTAAAAGAAATAAACAGATTAATCTTAGTTCAGAACGTTCTCATCTCAGTAGATCAGAAAGTTCACAAAAGGCTGAGAAGGTGTTGGTTGCAACAAAAGTAAGTATTTTTATATCGTCTCCACAGAGACTAGTACGCTATCTCAAGCCGTTCAACAATCGTTGTCATTTTGAGTATGGGTTTATAAGTTTGTTTGCATATAAACTATTGGAATGTAAAAGCGGAAATAAAGACGACAAGTAATAGGACGTAAAAGTGTTGGGATCGGAGTTCGTCAACCTAGCATCGAAAGTATTCTAATGATCATGCATATGAATTCTAGCTTTTTAGCGAAATTATCACGTATCATTCGACAACATCATTTGTGTCCAAATGACGTTGTGAGATCGATCGTATCGTTTAATCGACGATTTCCCAATCTATTAAACGATACGAAAGCTTTACGTTCCGACACTTTATGTGATTATCAAAACCCAATTCCATGTCTAGAATTTCTTATTTTGATAGAAGATTATTCTAAACCTAGATTCAAAAGTATTTGTCAATAACAATTAAATCAAGCATAAGAATGAAAAGCAAGAATAACTTCAATTATCACATAAATTACTAGAATCATATATTTGCAAAATCAAAGATTACAACTAAGCTATATTGAGTACCTCCAATCCCAACAAGGGAAGGTTAGTTGTTCATTGTCATGACAACTATACAAAAGTGGAAAGAAGATGAAGATCCAATGATAAGTTCTTGATTTCCCAAAGAGTCTTAGTTGATTCCACACTTCAATCACTCTTGCTCCATGAAGATCACCTCCTTTAGCCCTATTTTATGTCTAGAACTATATCCTAAAATACTACTAAACTGTAATAATTATCCTAAAAATTATATATTTAAAAATGAGCTGAAAGGCTATATATATAATCTGGATTTTGATAGGCTCGCTACATCGATGAGCTGGTCGCTGTAGCGATGGAAGGTTTCTTGGCCATTGGGTTTGCTCCACGTCAGCAAAATGGGGTTCAAACCGCCTTTGGTCGCTATAGCGACCATATCCATCGATGCAGCGATGGAAACTTAATTCCTCCCTGCCTAGGCGCGCTATAGCGACTAGCTCCTCCGTTGTAGCGATGAGACCTTGACAATTCTTTATGTTTCTTTGCTCAAATCATGTCCTGGCTTGCATTTTCCTGCACAAATGGATGTGGTAAGAAGTAAAAGCATAATTTGGCGTTTGATTAGTGATTATGAGCTTTTCCTATGATAACTTGCGAAACAAGTAACATAAAGTGCTTAAATTAAATATGCATTTTAACTAATTTCTGGCACTTATCACTCTCCCCAACTTAAATCTTTGTTTGTCCTCAAACAAAGGACTCAAAAAAGGAAATGTTTACAAACTTAGGACTCAAGTACAATACAAGCAAAGAAATGAAAAGTTTTCAGATCGCATAATTCAAATGTGGATTGCGCGGGCAAGTATGAAGTTTCTCATTAATCTAGACAATTCATATCACACAATTCAAGTCAATAACATAATTAACAATGAACCACACCTAGCACACTTCTTTGAAAGTAAATAAGCGAATTGAATTCATGAAGTGAGGGTTTTGAACACACATCCGGCAAATCTGCTTACATCCTGATTAAGTTATGTGTCCATCCAAATATCATCTCAAAAAGCACAAAAGCATAGATCAAAAGGTCTTTGAGGGTTGTAACTTGGCTTGGTTTGCAAAAGAAAGGTCATATGTGGGAAAAATTGAATTCAAATGGCCAAACATAGAGGAACATTCTTTCTATTTACACAACTTCCTCCAAATTCTCATTATCAACCCTTGGTGATATACAAGTATTAATTTGATCTTGACAACTTTTTTGAGTTATTGAATTTTCTCTCTTTTTCTTTTCTTTTTCTTTTTCTTTTTTTTTTCTTTTTATTTTTTTTTCTCTTTTTCTTGTTGTCAAGATCAATTTTCAAAGTTCACCATTACTTGACATACAAAACCTCCCTTTTCTCCCCAACTTATTCAAAATAATACCCTAATTGAATGTTCCCTTATCATCAGGCAAGGGACAAATAAACATGATGGTTTAGGGTTCAAAATGAAGGTAAGAATATCAGAATCCAATATTGATTTAACTATGAACTGGATTTTGAAAAACTTGGGCAAATTCATTAAGCATTGTGCTTATGAATATTGACAGTTCAAAGTTAAGGATTCTGATTCGTTAGGCTCAAATGGGGTTATCAAATACTCACTTCTCACTGGGTAGGCTTTTTGTGGTCAAGTGTTTTTTTCTCATTTTCAAAAGAATGCCTTGATCATTTCTGTACTTTCATACAATTCAAAACAATTATCAGATTTAACATAAAACAACCGAGTGAAACAATGAATGTCGGTCTCCTGCATATATGTAAAGCACTTGAGGATTCCTCACATTTAGGCTAGTTCTAAGTGGTTCACATAATAAGCATGTTATCGCGGAGAACTGAATGAGATAAATTTTGTGCAAAGTACTCGTATTAAATTCAAGTACACACCTAGAAAAGCAAGAAACAAGTACCTTAGCTTTGCGCAATCAAACAATTTCTATCATTATCATTATCATGCATCTGGTGATTCACAAATCTATAGCTCATTCAACATTATTGAACATAAATAAAAGTGCATAATTAAACATAAGTTTATCACAAGAAGTTAATGGGAGTTAGTGGAATTGAAATCTGTACTGACAGGTTTTTCTGTCATCGCTACAGCGAACCACCCATCGCTATAGCGAGCTCAGAGTCTGAAGGGTCTTCAGACTCTGAATCAGAGTCTGAAGCTTCAGACTCTGAGGATCAGACGCTGAATTTTTGAACTCGTCGCTACAGCGACAGAAGTGATCGCTATAGCGACCATGACAGAATACAGAATTTTTTGAAAATTTAAATGTACCACATTCCCTTCATGTGAAAACTTTTATGAGGATTATAATAAAGCATAAATACTTACAAAATTGGGTTGTCTCCCAACAAGCGCTTGTTTTACGTCGTTAGCTCGACGCCTGTTTTGTTAGGGTGGCCAAAATGAGACGGACATCACATCAGCCTTTGTATTCCTTTTCTTTGGGAGAAATTCCATGAACTTGAAGTATAGGTGATGTGGAGTCCATATCCTCCCTAACCAGAGTTTGCTGAGCAAGGAACATATGTTGTCCATTACAAAATCAATTTCTGCCTTGCTCACTTTCATCCCCTTCTTTTCATCAATATCTTCCTTGTTAAGAAACTGTTCCTTTTTCTCTATATTCATCACTTCTTCACTATCGACAGTTCTGGCCTCTTCAGAATCTGACCACTCTTGAGGAAATTCTACTTCGTGTGGTATCTCTATTTCTTCCACTACTTTCCTTATACCACATTCTTCAAACATTTTCTCTTCCTCACTTTCATCAACATCGTCTTCAACAATCTCTCCGAATTCAAAAGTGGATTGATTGTTGGTCTGAACATCCATGATTCTTGGTGAAAAATTTAATTGAACTTGCAAAATTTCCAATTGACTTGATAAAGCTCTCAATCTTTGGTTGGTATTTTGCATGTTGATCATGGATTGTTGTATGAACATATTCAAAATATTTTCCATTGTTGACATTTGTTCATCTTCAGAAGGATATTGTTGATAGGATTCATACTCAAATGGAGTATAGAAGTTGAAATAATCATGATCAGCCATGATTTCATTTATGTTGAGAATCTGAAACAAGTATAACTAACAAGAAAATTTTCTTTGTATAACAAAGAGGGTTAATGCAAACAAAATTTTACAATATACAAAAGAAAAGAAGAATATTAACAAGATATATACAAATGCTCAAAACAATACAAATTGTTGCGATGCTTAAAATATCTAAACACCAGTCCCCGGCAACGGCACCATTTTGTTGGTTGCAACAAAAGTAAGTATTTTTATATCATCTCCACAGAGACTAGTGCGCTATCTCAAGCCGTTCAACAATCATTGTCATTTTGAGTATGGGTTTATAAGTTTGTTTGCATATAAACTATTGGAATGTAAAAGCGGAAATAAAGACGACAAGTAATAGGACGTAAAAGCGTTGGGATCGGAGTTCGTCAACCTAGCATCGAAAGTATTCTAATGATCATGCATTTGAATTCTAGCTTTTTAGCGAAATTATCACGTATCATTCGACAACATCATTCATGTCCAAATGACGTCGTGAGATCGATCGTATCGTTTAATCGACGATTTCCCAATCTATTAAACGATACGAAAGCTTTACGTTCCGACACTTTATGCGATTATCAAAACCCAATTCCATGTCTAGAATTTCTTATTTTGATAGAAGATTATTCTAAACCTAGATTCAAAAGTATTTGTCAATAACAATTAAATCAAGCATAAGAATGAAAAGCAAGAATAACTTCAATTATCACATAAATTACTAGAATCATATATTTGCAAAATCAAAGATTACAACTAAGCTATATTGAGTACCTCCAATCCCAACAAGGGAAGGTTAGTTGTTCATTGTCATGATAACTATACAAAAGTGGAAAGAAGATGAAGATCCAATGATAAGTTCTTGATTTCCCAAAGAGTCTAGGTTGATTCCACACTTCAATCACTCTTGCTCCATGAAGATCACCTCCTTTAGACCTATTTTATGTCTAGAACTATATCCTAAAATACTACTAAACTGTAATAATTATCCTAAAAATTATATATTTAAAAATGAGCTGAAAGGCTATATATATAATCTGGATTTTGATAGGATCGCTACAACGATGAGCTGGTCGCTGTAGCGATGGAAGGTTTCTTGGCCATTGGGTTCGCTCCACGTCAGCAAAACGGGGTTCAAACCGCCTTTGGTCGCTATAGCGACCATATCCATCACTGCAGCGATGGAAACATAATTCCCCCTGCCTAGGCGCGCTATAGCGACCAGCTCCTCCGCTGTAGCGATGACACCTTGACAATTCTTCATGTTTCTTTGCTCAAATCATGTCCTGGCTTGCATTTTCCTGCACAAATGAATGGGGTAAGAAGTAAAGGCATAATTTGGCATTTGATCAGTGATTATGAGCTTTTCCTATGATAACTTGCGAAACCAGTAACATAAAGTGCTTAAATTAAATATGCATTTTAACTAATTTCTGGCACTTATCAGGAGGCTAAGAAGATATGCTCTTACTGTAACAAATCTGGTCATATGATAACAGAATGTTACAATAAGAAGAGATCTCTTAGAAAGACTATCCCTCAAGGACCCAACATTACATGGGTACCTAAGATTTTGTTCATGACAAGCGTAGGTCTTCTCTCAAAATGCAAGGACCAAGCCATGGTACTTGGACAGTGGTTGTTCAAGACACATGACAGGAGATAGGAATTGCTTTCTAACCTTTGAAAGTCAAGATGGAGGACTAGTCACATTTGGAAACAATGACAAAGGCAAAATCAGAGGTAAAGGAACTATAGGTAAAACTAACTCTGCCAAAATAGAGAATGTTCAGTTTGTAGAAGGGTTGAAACACAATCTACTTAGCATAAGTCAATTATGTGATAGTGGTTTTGAAGTTATTTTTAAACCCAACATATGTGAAATAAGACAAGCCTCCTCTAAAAAATTAATTTTCTTTGGATCAAGGAAAAAGAACTTATATGTTTTGGATTTAAATGAAATACCAGCTGAATCATGTTTTGTGTCTCTTGAAACAGATAAGTGGATTTGGCACAAAAGAGCTGGTCATATAAGTATGAAAACTATTGCTAAACTTTCTCAACTTGATCTAGTTAGAGGTTTGCCAAAGATCAACTTTGAAAAGGACAAGATCTGTGAAGCTTGTATTAAAGGAAAACAAGTTAAAAGCAGTTTTAAAACAATTGAATATATTTCAACTCAAAAACCTTTAGAGCTTCTTCACATTGATCTCTTTGGTCCTCTTTAAACTGCAAGTCTTAGTGGCAAAAAATATGGTTTTGTTATTGTTGATGACTTTTCCAGATTTACATGGGTGTTGTTTTTAAAACATAAAGATGAATCATTTGAAGCATTTCAAAATTTTTGCAAAAAGATTCAAAATGAAAAAGGTTCTTATATCATATCTGTAAGGAGTGATCATGGAGGTGAATTTGAAAATGCTTCCTTCAAGACATTCTTTGATGAATGTGGTATTATACATAATTTTTCTTGTGCAAGAACTCCACAACAAAATGGAGTTGTTGAAAGAAAAAATAGAACCTTGCAAGAAATGGCTAGGACTATGTTAAATGAATCCAATGTTGAAGATTACTTTTGGGCAGAAGCCATCAATACATCTTGTTACATTTTGAATAGAGTCTCAATAAGAAAAATGCTAAATAAAACCCCATATGAATTATGGAAAAACATCAAACCTAGCATATCATATTTTCACATATTTGGCTGCTATTGTTACATTCTGAACACAAAAGAAAAAAATCAAAACAATTTACAAAAAATCAAAAACAAAGGAAGAAAAAGTCAAAGTCAACAAAAGTCAACCAAAAAAGTCAACATTTCAAAAATGGTGACTTCGCAGTGCGAAGTCTGCGAATTTTTTTCAGATTTTTGGTTTCTTTGATTTAATTCCATTTTTTGTTACATATCTTTTTTATTATTATTTTCATCATCATTCATGGCTTTTTGGGCTCAGCAAAGCCAGAGTTGAAGCACTTGCCATTAATGCCAAGGAAAGAAGCTTTTTCTTCCAACCTAGCATGTGCCAAGCAAGTTGGCTTGCCCTTGGGCAGCTCCTGTCCTTCCCAAGTGACCTGCTACTGACCCTAGGGTTGCCAGCCACCAGCTTGTGGACTTTCTTCCTGCTTTCTTCCCCCAAAACCAGTCAAACCCAGCTGGTTTTCACTTGCAAAAAACCATGATTGCTGCCCTGTTTTTCAGCAGCTTTTCTTCCTCCTTACACCAGCCCACATGTTGCCTTTTGTTTCCCCCAACCTCTGCACATCACAGTGCACGTTTTTATTGCTTAACCATTAAGATTGCAAGGATCAATCCCCAAGCACAGCCAATTGCAAACCAGCCCTGTTTTTGTCATCATTTCTATCCAAAAACCATTGAATTAGTGGCTGGATTTGGCTAAGTCTTGACACTTGGCACAAGGCAAGGTTATCTCTTCACTTTTGCATTAAATGCAAAGTAATTTAGCCTGATCCTAGCCCACAAATCAGCTGGATTTTGGGGATTTCTAATGATGAAAATTGATTTGGTTTTGGCCTATAAATAGGAAGCAATGCACAAGGCAATAAACACTACTCATTCATTATTCTAACTTACAAACACTTACCAACAACCAGAAAAAACCAGCACAAAACACTAGCAAAAAACCAATTCCAACACAAATCTTTACACAAGTTCATTGCTCCAAATCAACAACATTCAAAACTTTGCAAGAACTTCAACAATCCAAGTTCATTTCAATTCCTTGCAGCAGGAGCTTTGCTAGGATCTCTGTAAGTGTTCTAAGTCATTATCTTGCATCTTAAATTTGGTTCAAAACCTTTTTGCTCTAAAAAACCCCTTTTGAATTTCAAAAGGAATCCCAAGGTTTTCAAAACATCCAAACTGGTTTGCCCAGCTCTTTTCATTGCAAAACTCAAAGCTTTTCACTCTCCTAAAAGGTTCTGAGTTTGTTCAGAAGTTGTTTCTGAACAACAGTTCAGAAACAGCTTCTGAACCCAAAAATTCGCATTGTTCGCAGTGCGACCATGACAGAACTCAGAATCTGAGTTTAGAATCTGAGTTTATCCAAACCATGTCAAGAATTTTGCATAATATTGGAAAATTCGCAAGTTCGGGTAACACTTTTTTGGGTAACTTGCAAAACAAGTTACGCTCACAAACTTTCAAATAAACTTGAGCAATTAAGCTATGTTCACCATTTTTAAAACCAAACATGAACAAGAGCTTTGTTCATGATTTTCAAACCAAACGTGAACTTAAGCCGAATTTGTTCGCTTTTCAAAACCATTTTCAAAATTGAGCCGAACTTGTGCGTTTTTTTCACAATTTTGTTAAAACCTCTTCATTTTGAGCTCCAAACCAAGTGTTTTGATAAACTTTGGGATTTCTAAAAAATTCAACCAAAAACTTGAATGAAAAAGGGATGGTTTGACGTATGTCTCTCCATTGCCCCGATTGAACGAATGAGTGACGTATGTCTCGTCGTTCGGACAATCGTCATTCCATTTTCAACGCACCCGACCATACCAAACCAATTCTTGGCCCCTTGTGGTCAATCCAAACCTTTTCAACTCGGTTGAGTCACTTCGGTCAATGTTCGACTCGATTGAGTCCATTGTACCCGTTCTTGATCCCGTTGGATCAATCGAACCTTTTCTCGACTCGTTTGAGTCACTCCGGTCAATGATCGACTCGATTGAGTCCATTGCACCCCTTTTGGTCCCATAGCGGCCAATTCGAACCCTTTTACCCAACGGACATGTTTTACCTATTCTAAGCGCGATTCGTAAACAAACGCTTAAGCCTCCCATGCGCGAGCATACAAGCTATACGCTTAAGTCTCCCATCCGCGAGCATACAAGCTACGTTTAATTCCAAGAGTACGGTCAAAACATCGTTCATTTAAAAATAACCAACATATGTACGTTTTCTACCAAAGAACTACGTACGCTTTGAATTCTCCGACTACCGGGAGAAACGTAGGAGCAAGATCGTCATCTTGTCAAGCACAATAATAAAAAACAAACTTTTTTCCCTTTTATCATATTTTCTTTTTCCCTTTAATATAGACAAGCATGCACGCAAAACATTTAAAAACATTTTTAGCTTTAGCCAAATCGGAGGTTCCCGTTGAGTACAACGGACGTAAGGGGTGCTAATACCTTCCCCTTGCGTAATCGACTCCCGAACCCGACAATGGTTGCGATGACCAGTCCTTTTCCTCATCGTCAAGGGTTTTATTATCGTTTCTCTTCAAATAAAAAACTTAAGGGTTTATCAACGTTCCCTTTACACAAAAACTTTGGTGGCGACTTCACAAAGCCTCCCGAGCGTTCGTACACGTCTCGGGGGATTGCGCGTTTTTTAACGAGGGCGCACAGGACTTAGTTCCAAATAATCAAGGAAAGACAATCATTGGAACAAGATGGGTGTTTAGAAATAAACTTGATGAAGATGGCATGGTTGTCAGAAACAAGACAAGGTTGGTTGCTCAAGGATACAACCAACAAGAAGGTATTGACTATGATGAGACCTTTGCACCAGTAGCAAGGTTAGAAGCTATTAGAATTCTTCTTGCATATGATGCACATAAAAGCATCAAACTTTTTCAAATGGATGTCAAAAGTGTGTTTTTAAATGGCTTTTTAAATGAGGAAGTTTATGTAAGTCAGCCTCCTGGCTTCATAAATAAAGAGAAAATCATGTTTTTAAACTCACTAAAGCACTTTATGGTCTTAAGCAAGCCCCTAGAGCTTGGTATGAAAGACTAGCACATTTCTAATTTAAAATGGATTTTCTAGAGGAAAAATTGATATTGTTGGATATTTGGTTGTTGGCTTCATGTTTGCTAAAATCAAATATACAAGCAATATGTGCGTCTTCAGAAGCTGATCCTCATTTGTGAACAGTACTTCAGAAGCTGGGTATTTCAGAAGCTGAACAGTACTTCAGAAGTTGGGCTTCAGAAGCTGAACAGTACTTCAGACGCTGAACCTTCAGAAGCTGATGTTCAGACGCTGAACAGTACTTCAGAAGCTGACCTTCAGAAGCAACCTTCAGAAGCTGAATTGTTCAGACGCAAAACTTCAGACGCAGACTTCAGAAGTACCTTCAGAAGCTGGTTTTCTGCGTTCTGTTTATTTTCTCTTGTGATCTATTGAAGATTTAATTGAAGAATTCTCCTTATTGGATTTATTTCTAGAAGGAAGATTATTTCACGTGAAGATATTTGTTGAAGATTGGATTCAATTATTTATGAATATATTTTCAAAGAAATCTTTGGAAAATATATTTCTGGAAAATAAACTGCTTCTATTTGCTTCTAAAGAATTCTGGGAATATATCTTTAAAGGATTTGGTTCAAGAATTATGTTGCTGCTGAAGCTATAAATAGAGGACACTGTCATTGTAGAAAATCAACTCAACTGAAGTCAGTTTTAATAGAGTGTTCTTAGGTGTTGAGTCTGTAAGCTTTGTGCTTTGTTTTTGTACACCACTCAAGTGTTTAGAGTTGATTGTTTTTATTGAGTTGTAATCACTTGAAGCTTTTAAGCAAAAGTGACGTATTGAGTTTTTAGGAGAGCGTCTCCATCTTTGATTGTCTGTTTAGAATCTGATAATCACTGGGGCAGTGATTGACTGAGGGAAGTAAGAGGGGTCTTATATCTAGGAGTTCCTAGGTAGAAATACCACGGGTAGTGATTAAGTGAGAAGGCTGTGAAACATGGGTTGTGTCATAGGTCTTTGAATTGATACTATTTTAGTGGATTTCCTTCCTTGCTTGGTAGCCTCCAGATGTAGGTGTGGTTGTCACCGAATTGGGTTAACAAATCACCTGTGTTCTTTACTTTCTGTCTTTTTATTTCTGCTTCTGAACTGCTGTTTTTGCTTACTCTGTTCAGCTCTATTTTACGGTTCAGAATCAGTCCTGTCAGGAATTTTAGATACCACACTTTTCAGAAAAACTCAGAACTCAGATTTACTCATAGTTCAAGTCTATGTAGATGATATTATTTTTGGTTCAACCAAAGAGAAAATGTGCGAAGATTTTTCCAATCTCATGCAAAGTGAATTTGAAATGAGCATGATGGGTGAACTTGGCTTCTTCCTTGGTTTACAAATTAAACAACATCCAGATGGCATTTTCATAAGTCAAGAAAAATATGTCAAAGACATTCTTAAAAAATATAAAATGAATGAAGCAAAAATCATGGTCACCCCCATGCATCCATCATCTAGTCTAGATAGAGATGAAAATGGAAAATCAATTTCTGAAAAAGAATATAGAGGCATGATAGGATCATTGCTCTATTTGACTGCTAGCAGACCTGACATAATGTTTGCAGTAGGCTTATGTGCTAGATTTCAAACATGTGCAAAAGAATCCCATCTAACTGCTCTAAAAAGGATTTTAAGATACTTAGTAGGTACTACTGATCTTGGCCTTTGGTATAGAAAAGGTTGTAGTTTTGATCTTGTAGCCTATTGTGATGTTGATTATGCTGGAGACAAAGTTGAGAGAAAGAGTACAAGTGGATCTTGCCAATTCTTAGGACAAGCCTTGATTGGATGGTCCTGTAGAAAACAAAATACCATTGCACTCTCCACAACAGAAGCTGAGTATATATCTACAACAAGTTGTTGCTCTCAAGTTTTATGGATCTGAAATCAGTTGGAGGATTACTCACTAAGGTACTCAAATGTTCATATTTTTTGTGATAACACAAGTGCAATCAATCTATCAAAAAATCCAATTCAACATTCTAGGTCTAACCATATTGAAATTAAGCATCATTTCATACGTGATCATGTCAGAAAAAGGACATTGAGTTAAGCTTCATTGATACTGAAAATCAATTAGCTGACATTTTCACAAAACCATTAGTTGAGGATAGCTTCAATTTTATTAAAGAAAAATTGTTAATCATGAAAAATCCCAATAAAGATTGATTACTGAATCACTAAGGGCCTAGGACAAACCCCCTTGATTCATTCTGATTCACTTCAGAACGTTCATTTTAGTTCAGAATGTTCACCTAGTTCAGTATGTTGCTCTGAATTCAGAATGATTCAGAACAAAAATTTTCTGAATTAAATAAATCACTCTCATAAGTGATTTTCGCCCTTCTCTAAAAATCTCACCATATCTCAGCACTAAATGCTTATCTAGGAGTTACTATGATAAGCCATTAACCTCCACGCAAAAAGCGAACCATCAAATCAGCCACTCTCCTTTCTCCTCTCAAACGACTACTTTCTCTCTCTTGCCCACTACTTTTTCAGTTTCATCTTTTAAAATAAAACTACCATCATCAGTTTCTCTTTCTCTTCCTACACGTGCAGCTTTATAAATAAAACCACCACTTCACTCAAACCTCATTCATCTCCCTTCCTCTTACCAAAACACTCTAAAAACTCAAATACTCTGTTTCCTCGCAAAAACGGCCATGGCCAGATGTAGTACCCTAATTTTGCCCAGACAAATTAAAAGTCTTAAAAAAAATTATGAGTGATAACATTTTAATTTATTTTTACAAAAGACATAGAATCAATTTATTTGGGTCAATTAATTTAGCCAAGTCCATTGATCAATTGTTCAATTTATATCCCAACAAAAATTGCAAAAAAAATAAATATATAATAAAACAAAAAAAGAAGAAGAAGAAGAAGAAGAAGAAAAAGTCAAAAACATTGTTCGCAGCTTCTGAACACTGCAGCGCCCTGTTTTCCCTGTTTTCTTTCATCATTCTTTGCCCAAAATCAGACACAAGTCTTCACCAAAATCACAAGGCAAGGTCACTTCTTTCCCTCTTTAATCATTGTTCCAAAACTTTTGCCAAATATACACAAAAAACCAGCATGCAATTATATCCCCTGGTCCCAAGAAGAACTTCAAAAGGCCTATATAACAGGGACGAAAATCAGAAGGAAGAGGAGGATTTGAGCAGAATCAAAAATCACAGAAACAGCAAAATCATATAACAAAACCTCCACAAAAAAAACTGTCATTTTTTCTTTACAAACCACCACAACAAATCAAAAATTATATAATCCATCATCAGAAAACCTCACACAAAACAGCAACCCATCACACAAAAACATCACACAAAGAGAGGAGATTAGTAGCAAAAATACCTATTTTGCTGCTATTCACTTTCTTCACCTCTACCTCCAACCAAAACCACAACCACTCAAAAACCCTCGCATTTTTCGTGCATCTGAAGCTTTGCTAGGAGTTTGTGAGTATCTTTGACCTTTTTACTTCAGTTTTCGCATTTGTTTAAGTGCTTGTAGTTTTCTTCAAAAAATAATGTATTTTTCACCATAAGTTCATGAGCATGACTTAAGGCCAAAATATAGTTAGTTCTGGGACATCTTTTGGTAGATCTAAGACCATTAGGATGTAGTAATCATGGCAAGCTTTACCGTAATGCTTTTATTTTCATATTTAGTTCAGTTCTGAGTGAGAAATTGAACTGAGAAGTTGAGAAAAAATCACAGAAACTGTGTTCTGCTGTTCCTGCATATTTTTCTGTATTTTTAGTCATTTTAACTCATTTTTGCACTAAAAGAATCATACAAAACCCAAAAAAATCACAAAGTTTATAACAACCACCAAAACAGAAATGTTTTTTTCCTTCTTACTGTTTTTAACGTTTTACTCCAGAGGTTCTGAAGTCAGAGTCAGAAATGAGCTTCTGTAGTCAGCTTCTGAAGGTCAGCTTTTGAAGTGAGCTTCTGAAGTCAGCTTCTGAAGGTCAGCTTCTGAAGTGAGCTTCTGAAGTCAGCTTATGAAGTGAGCTTCTGAAGGTCGGCTTCTGAAGGTCAGCTTCTGAAGTCTACTTCTGAAGGTCAGCTTCTGAAGTGAGCTTCTGAAGTCTGAGTCTGAAGTCAGCTTCTGAAGGTTTCGCAAAGCAAAGTCCTGGTCGCTCTGTGACCATAGCAGAACTCAGCTTTTGAAGGTCAGCTTCTGAGGTTCAGAGTCTGAAGGTCCAGAGTCTGAAGATTCAGAGTCTGAGGTTCTGAATCCGAAGGTTCTGAGTCTGAAGGGGCTGTAACCCATTTTATTTCAAAAATACAAAAAAATATATCAATTTTCAATAACAAACTTGAATGAAAAAGGAGTGGTCCGACGTATGTCTTTCCATTCCCCGGTTGTACGAGCACTTGACGTGTTTTGTTTGTTCGGACAATCGTCATTCTATTTTCAAAATACAAAAACATAAAAAACAATTTTTTTTCTTTTTTCTTCGTGCTAGTGAAAAAAGGAAAACTTGGGTAGACACCCGA
Source organism: Medicago ruthenica (assembly GCA_018208015.1). NCBI lineage: Eukaryota > Viridiplantae > Streptophyta > Magnoliopsida > Fabales > Fabaceae > Medicago > Medicago ruthenica. The sequence goes on from WNNG01000234.1 coordinate 79,705, forward strand.
CGCTTCCCCGAATATTCGGAAACGAGGTAGACATTTCGCTTTCGGTCGGATATTCGTCCTCCGTTTAAAATCAATCTCAACCTGCCAAACTTTATTTTATTCACGCCCATGTGCGCTTTCAAACGGATACCATCGCCCAAGCGCGACCAAATCATTTTTTATAAATAAAATCAATCAACACACAAACATTTTCTACAAAGAACTACGTAGCTTTGAATTCTCCATCGCACCAGGAGATACGTAGGAGCAAGATCAAACTTTTGTCAAGCACACTAATAAAAAACTCATTTTTGTCTTCAGATCCTTTTTTCTTTCTCTTTTATTCTTTACAAACACTTTTCATAATAATAAGGAAATAAACATAAAACTAACACATAATTGAACGCTAAACTAATTAACGGTTCCCGTTGGGTACAACGGATGTGAGGGATGCTAATACCTTCCCCTCGCATAACCGATTCCCGAACCCAAAATTTGGTTGCAATGACCTTGTTCTCGTTCTCGAAGGGGTTCATCGACGTTCCCCTTTTCAAAAATAAAACTTCGGTGGCGACTTTACTGTTTAGTGAGTGCTTTCCGCCCGCACATTTTTTCCCGTCGCTTCACCAGAGCAAAAACAACTGCTCGAAATAATGAACAAGAATAAACCCTTGTTCCTCGTTCTGCACCACCACCATATCCCGCTAAACCTCAACCACTTCACACCATTCTCCCATATGTGATCATTCACACTGCCGAACCTTCTAAACCCAAAAAATCAGTTTCTAAACCTAAAAAATCTGCTTCAGCTTCTCAACCTCCCAGAAGATCTCAAAGAATCATTTCTGGAATTGGAAAAACCAAGAAATATTCGACTTCCACAATTCTTCTCTCAGACTCAGAGGAAGAATCTGAACCAACCATTTCTCAATACATGAGAAAGGTTAAGACTTCGTCCAAATAATCCTCTGAACCAGAAGAAGAAGAGTCAGAATCAGAAAAAGGATCTCAATCCAAATCTCAATCTGAAGAAGGGTCACTCTCTGATAAGCAAGAAGAAGTGTCCCCTCCAAAAAGACATGGGAAAGGAAAAGACATTGGGAAGATAGCTTCCATCTTGAAAGCCAAAAAGGAAAAAAAAAACACTTAGACCCATAAGCAGGGCTAAGTACTTTGATTTTGCTGATCTAAAGAAGAAAGGATGGAACTTGTGTGAATACACTGATGCACAAGGATGGACAAGCTTTGTAGCTCTTCAGGAACTCACCTACCCAGACTTGGTAAGGGAATTCTACAGTTCCATGAAGATCAAAGACAAGGATGGAAAGAAGATTCTCATTTCAACTGTCAAAAGAGTTAAGATCAAGATCACTCAAGAGTCCCTCTCAAAAGCCTTAAGAATTCCAAATGAAGGTAATGAACTTTTCTTTTCTTCTTGGTTCTCTGAAGCTAAAACAAACCGTGCCAAGCTTATACTTGAGTAAACTAAACCTAACCTCCCCTTTAACTCCACAAACCTTGCTGACCTACCAAAAATCCTTCACAACATGATACGCCACACTTTGCTCCCTAGGTCAGGAACCTATAAAGTTGTAAGTGATACAGATCTTTGCATTATGTTTCATCTCATCAAAAAGAAAAAGTTGAACCTATGCTTTATTATCCTTCAACACATGATTGATTCATGTATGAACCCCAAACAAACCAGTGCCCTAGCCTATGGAATGTCAATCACTCTTATCCTCAAAGAAAACAAAGTACCTCTTGAGAATGAAGAATGTGATTACACTTTTATGAGATTTACTACAAAAACCATAGCCCAGCTGCACATCACTTCCTCCAATCTACCCACACCTCTAGTCTCTAAGACATCTGGATCTGTTAAAAGACATCCAGACCAGAAAGTTGGAAAGGCAAATAAGAAAAGAAAGGTTGAGAAAGTTAAGAACCTTTCAAATATTCCAATGGAAGAAGAAGAAGAAGTTGTCAACAATGAGTCCCAAGAGGATCTCATGGAAGAACATCCTTCAGAAAATCCGAAAAAGGATGAAATCCCTGTTGTAGAAATATTTCAAGAGATTGCTTATCTTGCTAAAGAAGCAACTCAGAAAGCTGCAGAAGATCATAATGTTGGAGAAGAAGAAGGAATTGCTGAGGAGGAAAGCCAGCAAGATGATGAATCTCTTCACAACAAAGAGGATGCTGAGATAGTCACATCTGCTGAGAAAGAACTTCAGAAAGGAGAAAAAGTTCAGAATGTTGTTGATGCTCTTACTGAACAACTTCAGCAAGACAATGAAGAAAATACTGAAGAAGGAGCTCATATTGCAAATCAACTTGTGGAAGAAGAACCACAGAAAGTTGCTGAGGATCAAGACCTGCACGATGTTGCAGAGATCTTAGTCACCCACATACTTGGTGACAATGCTGACCAGTTGGAAACTGGAAATGAAAAGCAAGATAGAAATCAAGCTGAGTTTGATCTCAATGTGGAAGACCTCAACTCAGATGATGGTGTATTTGAGGATTCTCAGATAAAGAATTCTGAAACAATGCCTGAAACTGCAGTTTAAAATGTTGAAGGAAACATTCTTCTTGATCACACCATTCCATCTATAGGTGAAGTCTCTGCAGACCCTGCTCATGTAGCCTCAGGATCTCTGCCTACTGAGCATGTCCAACACCTGGCTCAACAACCACCACCACCACACCTCAATCACTCTACCTCCACCATGGAATCTGAAGTTGTTTGCAGCAAATTTCTGATCTCTCCTCTTCCTACTTCTCAAAATATCTCTCCTGCTCCAGCCACAATCAAAACAACCACTCAACTACCAAACATTCCTACTCTGTTTGCCTCTCTTGAAACCTTTGTCTCAAAAGAAGGTCACTCAAAAACAACCTTGGATGCCCCCACTTCAGCTCCCACACCACAAACATCCAAAGCTGAAAAAATTGCTAGAAGATCTCTTAGGGTTGCAACTAAAACCCATAAGATTGCATGTGTCCTAGCAAAATGGACTGTTGAGGTTGCTGCTCCTGGCTTAGCCATGGAACCTCCTGTGTTTGAGGATCCCTCTGTCTTTGATTCTGAGCCTTCCTCAGATTCTGGGGACTCTACTCCCTAAATCTTGTCTACTTGTTCCTCCCGATTTTTTTGTTGTTGACAAAAGGGGGAGAAGCTTTAGGATTTCAAGTCTTTTAGTCTTCAAGTTTTAGGCCCAAGTAGGCCAGTGATCAATAGTTATTGGAGTTCTTAAAACTTCAACTTTTGCCTGATCACTTTTGTTTGTTAAGTTTTTTTTTTTTTTTTGAACCATATATGATGTAATGAGCATGACGATTAATGAAGAAAAATGAATTTGGTTCAAAATTGCATTTCTTAATTATGCCTTGAATTGTAAAAGTGAGGGGGAGCTTTTAAAAACTCTAAAAAACTCACTGACATGGATTATAAAAATGAGGGGGAGCATAAAAACAATTTTCAGCTCTTAAACCTCTCATATTTTTAAATCAAAATCCATAATCCTAAATCATAGGTTTGTCATCATCAAAAAGAGGGAGATTGTTGAGGCAAAATCCCTAATTGATTTTAAAGATAACAAACCCCAAATGTTAAAGGATTAATGGACTTTGATTAGTTCCTTGGTATTTAATCTGTGTTCTTGAGTGTTTAATTAAGACAGGAACAAGATATGAACCATACCAAGATACAAGGAATCAGAGATCATTAAGAAGAAAGAACTCAGTCAGAGTTCAGAAAGTTGAACAAGAGTTCAGAAGGTTGGACGCAGTTTAGAAGCTGGAACATAGTTCAGAGGCTAGAACATTGTTCAGAAGCTGGAACATTGTTTAGAGGCTGGAACATTGTTCAGAAGCTGGAACACTATTCAGAAGGTGGAACATAGTTCTGAAGCTGAAACATAGTTCAGAAGCTGGGACATAGTTCAGAAGCTGGGACACTGTTCAGAAGCTGAAACATAGTTCAGAAGCTGGGACACTGTTCAGAAGCTGGAACATAGTTCAGAAGCTTGGTCATAAGGTTGTTCTTATGGATATAAAAAACAAGCCCATAAATTCATGAACATTCAAGACTCACGTGACATAAATGAGATGCCCAGAAAAGTACAATAACTTGGATCAATCAAGAAGTTATGGCATCTATTTGGAATAAAGGCAAACGGCATATTCATTGTTCATTGAAGACTTATGAATAATTGAAGTACAAAAACATTAGGTATATTCCTCTTGGAGTATCGTCTTAAATGTTGTACATACTGCACTTCATTGATGCTTTACTATTAGGATTTGATTACATCAAATGGAAGTCTTACAAATCATCCTAAGTAAAACAAAAGAACATTTTGAAGTTCAGAAAGTTCAATACTGCACATGCTTTAATTCTGACAGCACAGTAAAGTGGTTGGTAAAGTAAAGCAAAAGCAAGATAGCAAACTCAAAGTCAGAATCCATGAGATTTCGACACCCAAGGGATTTGGTACTGTACAAGACCAGCAAAATCCCCTAAAGCATGGGCATGAAGTGATAGTTCCACTTTCCTCTCTCCTGCACACAATCCAAGACAGATCTGCAAAGCTTTTGGCTCAGGAACAACCCAGATCTTCATGTGACATTCATAGGAATCACCCAGAAATTCATCTGGCATTCATCCATATGAACCCAGGAACATTCTGAAGTACAAGACTCTCAACCAAAAGTTGCTAAGTCACCAGGACACGTGGCACAAGACCATTGGATACCTCATAACGGCTACAAGAAGTCAAGAAGCTCTATAAAAGGGATTGAAGGCTTTCATTCAAAATACACAGCTTAAAAGCATAATTAAACATCTTACAAAAAGAGTTTAAAAGCTCATAGCAAATTGATTTCACAATCAAACTCTAAAGATTATTAAAATCTCCAAGAGTGTGAATCAATCTCAAATTATCTTTTCAAAGATAATCATCTTCTCTCCCCTCTCTCTTTTGATTGTCTTCATCTCAATCTCATTTCTTCAAATATCCAATCAATTGTAAAGAGCAAATCTCATCTAGTTTTAAGGGTATTAAAGTCTAGGTTGAGTAACATAGTGCAAAGTCTGGTGTGACTTAGTACAGAAAGTTGAGAGCCTGCTGAGGCTTAGAGAATACAGTTTATAACCGTTCCAAGTGAACAAGATTGTAAGGTGCAAGATTTGAGAGGGTATCTCAAGCATCATAGTGGAAAACTCTCACAAGATTGTGAGGAGTGGACTAACCCACATTGGGTGAACCACTATAAAATTTTGTGTGTCCTTCTTCTCTCTCTATACTCTTTACATTACTGCATACACAACACACACACAATACTTAACTTAAATATTTTATCTTGCAACTAATACTTCAGAACGTTTTGAAGTCTGTTTAACTTTATTCTTCCAAGTATCACCTTGAGAAGTATTTTTAAGTACATGATTAAATTTTAAAAAGGGTCACAATTCAAACCCCCCCTTTCTTGTGACTATATTATCTACTTCACCTTATTCATCTATACATCCAACAACATTATACCATACTTTCTAGTATATGTAGATGACATTCTCCTTACAGGAAATGATAATCAATTCATGAACAATTTCATTGCGGCCTTATCCCAACAATTCTCTCTGAAAAACATGGGTTATCCTCACTATTTCTTGGGAGTGGAATTAATCCTTGTCAAAAATGGACTCTATCTCTCATAACACAAATACATAAGAGAAATATTGGAGAAATTTGATATGGAGGGGGCGAAACCATCACCAACACCCTTGTCCTCCACAGCAAAACTTCAACTTCATGATGGTTCAGCCAATACAGATGCTACACAGTTTAGAAGGATCATTGGAGCCTTGCAATACCTCACCCTTACCAGACCTGACCTCTCATTTGCCATAAATAAACTATCCCAGTTTATGCATAAGCCTACTTCCCTTCATCTTCAACACTTGAAGCGTCTCTTGAGGTATCTAAAAAACACCATTAATTTTGGCATCATGCTTCAAAAAGCATCCACAATAAACCTTCTAGCCTACACAGATGCAGATTAGGGAGGTAATGCTGATGATAGAACATCAACATCAACATACATAATTTTCTTCTGAGGCAATCCAATCTCTTGGTTGTCCAAGAAACAAAAAACAGTTGCAAGGTCCTCAACTGAAGCTGAATACAAAGTAGTAGCAACATCCACAATTAAAATAATGTGGCTCACTAATCTTCTCAGTGAACTGGGCATTACAAGATCAACTCCTCCAAAAATTATGTGTGACAACATTGCAGCCACTTACTTATGCTCCAATCATGTTCTACACTCTCGGATGAAGCATATATCACTAGCTATCACTTTGTTAGAGAACAAGTACAAGCTGGAAAACTTCAAGTTTCTCACATCTCAACCAAGGACCAGCTAGCTGATATTATGACCAAGCCATTACCAACTGCCAAGTTTGAAGATCTTAGAGACAAGATTAAAGTTACTGATGGTAACTTAATCTTGAGGGGGCGTAATAGATAACTATGATTCAGTCAACACAGTTGTCCTAGTTGTTATTTTGATTTAGGAACTGCAACATTCATTTGTTACTACTATATAGGAACATCACTAAATCATTCCTCATTCATAGGAGATGAGAGCTTTTCACTCATTCTTATCAGCATAGGAGCCTGCCTTAATTATAGCATTTCTCCTGTAACTGATCACACTATATATACACATGTTGTACCTCATTAATATTAATGCAAATCAATTTCATTCAATTGCTTTATAACGGTAACTCTTGTTGCTTCTCCACCGTGGTTGTCCCTCATTATTGCCTCATCATGGAGGCCCACGTGACTTTTACCTTCATTTCTTGCTTCCCACGTGATTACTGCCTCCAATCAAGATTGCATTTTCACCATTCTCAGTGTTGATGGTGCGCAGCTGCCTTGGCAACCCCATCAGATCTAGTTTTAGTGGTTTGCTTCGTCACCCTTAGACTTGGATCTTAGGCTTCTCACGGCTCCTCATATGATCCTTTGATATTCTTCATGTTGAACTCCACGCTATTTACCAAGGGCTCTTATTGGCTAAACAAATGAATTACCATGATGTAACATGTTTCACAGATTCTTTTCACTATGTTGATATTCTACAAGCTCAAACTCTCTGATTTCACAAGCGCTAGTATGCTACTTTGATCCAGGATATCAAAAACCTTCTTCATCAAGATTGACAAATTCACATCACTCATACCCTCCGAGAAGGAAATAAATGTGCAGATTTTCTATTTAAGTTAGGCGCTTCATCTAGTACTAATATCATGGTCCACCCCTTCCCTTTGATTGGGATCATGGACCTTCTCTCTACGGACTCTAGGGGAATTTGGTTCCCATGGAATAGTTTTATTTTCTCTTTTTTTTTCTTTCTTGTTTTGCCTCTTTATCTTTGTAACAAAAAAAAGTATTATATTTATTAATAATTTGGGTTGTTATTTGAAGTTTATGTAAATTAATTATGCGTACTTTAATAAAAAAATAATAATTAATGTTTTTTTAGAGGGATTTTTTTTGTTACTCTCTTTGTCTCATATATAATTGTCACGTTTATAAAAAAAAAGTAAAAATAGTTGTCCCGAAATAATTTTCACTATTTTCAACATAATATTAATTATTTTTCCCACAATTATATCATCTAATTTATTCCTTCAAAAAAAATTCATCTAATCTATATTATGTGCATCACTCTAAAAAAAAATCGGTGAATTCATTACAACCAAATTATTATTTATTTTTAGTTTGCATTTATAATAACGAGAATCAACCAATAGTTAATGAAGTTAATTGATAAAATTATTATTCTCTTTCATTTATAATTCTCTTTAATTTGTGTGAAATGATTATTATGATTTTTTTTTTTGAAATAGAAAAATATTAAAATACCCATAGTTATTCTGTCAAAACAAATTACCCATAATTATTTAACTTATTGTTTATAACCAATATGTCCATCTGTTCTCTCTCATCAAGAATATAGAAGACTTGTAATACCGTAGGGGAAGCTACTATATCATCCGTCCTAATTCTACTCATTGCATTATCTAAATATACCTTTTTATCAAATAGTTGTGACCTGAGTCTATGACCATTTATTTTTCTACTCCCACACTTCTAGAGACTCATGATTTGTTAGAATTTAGACGTGTAAAAAAGTGCATAATCCTTTTTTACATGTTCGGATTTTAAAATCCAGATAAACCAGAGGCCTTTGAAAAGTGTGGGGTGGAAAAAAAAAATCAAGTGACCAATTGTCTTTATAAGACAGGCCCAAGTCAGGTCAAATCTATCAAAGATCAGCCTATAAGCTTTCAACTGTGTCAAATGTTTACTATTGAGTGCGAACTATGAAAAACAGAGGCAAACAAGGATGGTCTCTAGTTTTTTTTTCTCATGTTTCTTCAGCGGAGAAATATACCGTTAAACAAATTGTTCCATTGTTTTCCTTCTCTCTTCTGCCAAATGAAGAGCTGACAATTAAGTGGACTCTCATGTAGAGAATTATTTCCCAACAAGGATACATTTACTTTGTTTTCATATTTGTTCGTTAGTACCCACCCGTATGTGAATTATACCTAATTTTCTTGATCAATTGGATACTTATGTAAAATAAATTTATAAATGTTCACAATATTCTCCTAAAACAAATGTTCACAAATATTAGTAAGCACGCACTAAACGTGTATCATGAAAAAGGTATATATAAAATTTCAAAGAAATTAAATCTTAAAATGAGAAAGTCCATAACGAAGTATAAAACAAGCAGCGTATTTGTGCCTTCTTTTTTGTTGGGTAAACCAAAAGTATCCTTCGTACGCAACTTTTATTAGGTCAAGCAAGAACAAGTTAAGTATCCATCAAATAGAATTCGATCACCCTTTTTTCTTAAAAAATTCATGTTTTTCCTATGTGTACATCCGAAGTGATGTTGGGAGCATGGAAAGTTCCTCCGAGGAAATGGCAAGAGAGTTGACAAAAAAAAAAGGTAATTGAGTTGAATGCATACAAAAGCCAAGGCTTGCGATTTCCAGAGAGGATATTTCTATTATTATTTGCTCGGAGCCTATGCTAGAAATGTCACAGCAGAAGACCCTGGGAAATTCCTCATTGAAAAAATCTACAATAGAAAAACAGAAATTTCATGCTTCTCTATAGGACCAATTTTACGAGTGTTACAAGTAAAATATGGGTATGACAAATTCACTTAGCTTGTCCATATGGGTTGCAAAGATGAATACCATCAGCACTCAAAAACGTAGGAAAAAGTTCTTTTTGTCCTACACTAGTAATGACAGCACTCAAATATTCATGAAAGACCAAATTAATTATGTAAGATATATCTATCCTTTGTCTGCCAGGGTACATCCTGTGAGATATCACCACAAAGAATGCTCATATGGACAATGGCAATCTTCTTTCCCTCTTCCTTGCCAAGGTTTGCCTAGAAGCTCTTAGGCGTATGAGAAGAATTATACTGAAGCTTACAACAAGAAGAAAAATCCAAAAACGCCTAAAATAAAGGGTCATGCAGGATATGACGACAAGCATGCAGAACACTAGAGCAAAAGCAATTGCCACAGCAACATCAACCCTGCAAGAAATTAAGGAAATTGTCAAGCATAATGGCATCATGCCATGTCCTAACCATCTTCAATGTATTTTATATGTTGATCTGATAAAATCATCCCACAACAACAACAGAACCCATGTGGTGTTGGCTACATGGATCAAACGACACCATAGTATTTGATAAAAAATCATATCTCTAGTTAAATTCTTTACTTCTTTCTTAATAGTTTCTTCTATAATTTATGTGGCTTCTTGTGCCTCTAGTTATAAAGCTATCCTTCGTCTGATCTACTTTCCTTACTATAGAATCTATAGGTCACCTCCACATACGCACAAACCATCTAATTCGAGATTTAACCGTCTTTTCTACAATAGGTGCCACCCTAACTCTCCCTCTATTGCAATCGTACCTAATTTCATCCCGTCAAGTATTTCTACACATTCAGTGCAACATTCTAATCTTTACTACACTAGTTTTATTCATGTGTTGGTTTTTACCAGCCAACAATCCGTCCTTTAAAATAACATCGGCTTTAGAGTTGTAAGGTAAAAATATTCTGTTAGTTTGAGAGTGCCTTTTTATCATATCAAAATACACCCAACACCCTCCTCCATTTCAACCACCACGCTTGAATATGATGGTTTACATCCTCCCTCATTCTACCATCATTTCGTACAATGGACCTAAGAAATTTAAACCACGTGACTCGTGGTATGACATGGTCTCCAACATCCATCTCTAAGCTATCGGAGCTTCGCCACATGACCTACATAAATCCTACCTGGAATCAGAAATCCAGTTTTGCATTTTAACAGCAAATCTAATTATATCAGTGTTGATAATTTATTCCTTCTACATATTTGTATGAATAGATCTTCATTGGTAAGTGCAATAAGATCTTGCACAATGGAGCCAAGGTTATGGACCTTGGTCAACTAACATGAAACATTTTCTCAAGTGAGAAACATCATAATCTGGATTATATACAGAGCAATAATATCATCAACAAATCAAATCAAATAAAAATGATAGCAGAAAACGTGGTATAGTATGCCCGAGTCATAAATTTTTACATCCCATTCCCAATAGAACACAGAACACCCTACCTGATTGCATATCAACTTTACAAACTAGCATGTACGCACAAGATATCTAATGGTTGCATTTCTAAGTTCTACAAATTTTATAGCTCCAGTACTGCCAGGCTCTTAAGCTGTGGTCCAATCAATGGTTTTATACTTTAAACATGTAAAAACGAAGATATAGTGATAGCATCAGTGAAAGAAAATGTTCAGTTTACACGAACAGATTCACGGTATTCTTTTTAAAAGCACTATAATTTAGCATATTTGAGGAGACAGTGTCATTGTATTTAATTAACAGGGAAGAAGGGAGAAAAATTAAGACTTGAGTTCCCCAGGTTTGATTCTTCAAGAAAAATGGAGATCCGTGATCCCAATAAAGGCAAAGTGCATTGATCAAGAATAGCAAAATGTGACAATGATAAGTGTTAGGGTAAGTTGTTCAGTCCCCAATTTTTTTTTTTAAAAAAAATGACATAAACATTTTCATTTCAAACACAAACCATTTTCCTTAGCTTTTGGGGGTTTAGATTTATAGTATTGAAAATTTGAAAGCGATGTAAAGGATTTTCCAGTTGCCAAACCTTTGGGCTAATATTTCATTTTCTTTTGTTTTGCCTTAAAATTTCATATGGTTAAACTGCAAAGGCTTAAATCAAAAGGGTAACCGGGAAAGTCTAGAACTATGACGGCAATTGAATTCCATATATTTAGGATTGGTGGCATTATGTGCCTTTCTATAACCTAAAAATGCAGTTGTCACTCCAGCCACTTTTATTACCTATTAGGTAACGAATACCTATAAAGCTCACAACAGATGTATTTTTTTCTTCATTTACTTATTACTTTCCTGAGATTTAACAGCATGTGTCCATATTTATATGCACCCTGAATAACTCCATAACCTTAAAGCACAAGAGGCCTAAAAAAGTTTATATAATATGTGGGGATATGAATTGCAATTTCGAGCATAATTTCGACTACATCCTTGAAATAGTGTAGGTTGGTGTTATGCTTATGGCTTATTCATTTGCCAGCAGAAAACTCAACATAGTATAGCATTCAGATGCCCGGGTTTGAAAGTGAATGAATACAAACAATTCCTGTCATTTTATCTCAATGCTAAGTCTCTCAATGTCAAGAATTTACACGGACAAGGGAGTCCACGATCAAATTCTGAGGGGTATAAAAAACTAGCTGGGATATTGAATTATCATACAATAGCTATATTGCATGATCCCATAACCCAATCAAAAAACAATCAATCTTTTCTACACACACACACTCTGAAGATGAGAACTACAACAAGTGTCATGTTGCCGGTCGCAGATCGCAAAAAATAGCAGTTTTTTAAGTTCTGCTACACAACAGTGCTATGGCAGCACTAAAGCCGCTATTTGATGACATTTTTTACGAAATAGCATATTGCAGAACAACAACTTTTTTTTCAGATTCCGCTACAATATACTGATATAGTGCTACATTGCTGCTGTTGTCACTATTTAACAACACTGGAAAGTGCACTTAATACCTTCAAAATAACCCAACACTAGTTAATTGCAGTGGAAGTAAATTGTGATCTTAGGAGAACTTTAACCTGAATATGAAGGGTTCAATCAAAACTATAGTAACAATAGATTTATCTGACCACTACCCGGTCTCAAGTTTAGTCTTGCATAGTCAGAAATTATGCCTATGGGGATACCCTTGTAAACAAACAAAACTTTTCCCACTAGGTGAAACACTTTAAGACATCTCTCATTCTTTCACCTGGTAGGATTCATCCTTAGCAGGTGGCATTTCATTAGCATGTCTTCTATAAAGAAAAGCAAACAAATTCACCTATTTTCAAAAGAAAAACAGAGAAACACTAACAATTTCTTGTTAACTATCACTTTCAATATACGAAATAGTCCCAAACAAGGTCTCAAGTTCAATTCACCTCCGTCGTAGTGTTGGCTTGGGACCTTGGAGTGTGCTCATTTCAACGTCTCAGGTTCGATTTCCCTCAATGCCAATTTCGGTAGGCTAGTCCATATAGAGCTTTGCTCTCTGGATTTAAATGGGCCCCTCGGAAGAGTTTAAAAAAAAAAAAATATATATATATATATACGAAGTAGTCACTTCAAATCAAAGGCGTGTCAAACTGTCTAGCGTCCAACACCCCTCCCTCACACGTGTGATTACATTCGATTACTTCTATTTTCCAGTGTCAAAACGTCGTGTCTGTGTCAGTGCTTCGTAGCAAAACAACTTATTCAAATAGTAATCGCAACACAATGCTATTCATAATTCACAGTCATGATAAACACAAAATACAGCAAACAGTAAAAATGATAAAAAAAAAAAAAAAAAGTGAGAGGTTATGAAATTACCAAGTAATGATGTGAGGTTTGGGAGAGAAGAAAGTGAGAGGAGAATATTTATGCTGAGATCGGATCTGGTAATCTCTGAGCTGTTCAACAAGTTTAGAACGGGTTATCATCTCAATAACCCTTTTTAACTAACTAATTAACAACTTCTTCACTCGTTAACCCCAAATAAACCGTGTTTGTCTCAGATCATATATATGCTACTGTCACTGTTAAACATAAACACAACCATTTCACGGTGAGACAGTATTTTTACGATTTAGCGGATTAATGAATGAATCAAGAAGAGAAAAGAAACCCTTAAAAATCAAAACCCAGTTTTTTTAATCTGAAATTGAATGGTTTTGCAAAAAAATAATAATCTAAAATAATGTTTATTTTTCGTTCATTTGTGTGTTAGTTTTAGGTCTTAACTTTAATGTTTAAAAGATTAAACATCTTCCATTGTCGTCCAGCGGTTAGGATATCTGGCTTTCACCCAGGAGACCCGGGTTCGATTCCCGGCAATGGAATCTTTTTATTTTTATTTTACAGTTTTGAATGATCTTTTAAAAGAAAAAAATTAACTTCGTTTTTTATTTAAATTTAACATTCCAAATTCGGTAAAAATATAAATTTTTTGATAATTTTGAATTTTTAATATTACAGTTTTTTTTTTTAAACTAAACTTTAGGAAATTTAGCCACGGAACAAAAAATCATATCATTAATGAAAGGTTTAAATATGGTTTTAGTATATACGATTATACAACTTTTTTTGTTTGGATAAAGTCCTTGCAAATTTAAAAATTATTGTTTTTAGTCTTTGTGTCATATGTGACCCAATAAGTTAAAATCATGGACTAAATGCAACAATTTTTAAATTTGTCAAAACTTAATCCAAACAAAAAAGAAAGACTTACATAAACTAACATTAATTTTTCAATATGAGACTTAATCCAAACAAAAATGAATCTTCCAGAACCTAAAACCAAAATATGATATAATTGCATTATTGCAATGACTAAAGTTTCAACTTTCAATGGTGGCTATATTGAATTCAGTGAGTAGTTTCAACTTTCAACCATTTTTAATGGCAACGATTAGTAGTTAGTTGTTAGATTAATTTTTCTCTTGTGTTTGTATCTTAACATATGACCTAGAATGTAGAACTTTGTATCCCTTAGCTCAAACGGTTGAGTTACCCAACCTTCCAGGCGAGACAACACTGTTACACGACCAACAAATCCGCTATTGATGGAGGCAATCCAAGGCTCGATAAACAATGGAGCAAGCCTCAAATGGTTTCTTTTTCACATTAAATCGTTTATCCCTTTCCATATGCTTTCTACTGCTACAATTTGCTTGAACATGGAGATTTTGATTAGGTACAAATTCCTTTACACATAATTTATATTAGGGCTGGACAAAGATGGCCCAAACCGGCCCAATCCGCCCGGTCCGAGTGGCCCGTTGTGCAACGGGCGGTTGAAGCGGGTAAACCGGGTCTAGCGGGTTGCAAAAATTGGGTTTGTTTGGATAGTGATGGGCGGTTTCGGATGGGCGAATCTAGCCCAACGAAAACCGAGCCCAACCGATAGTATAAGGCCCATATTACACTTAACATATAGCAATGTACACAAAAATTAAACCTAGCCGCCGTCAGTGTTGTTATTTCCTTCTCTCTCTACTACTTGTTTCCTCTCTCTAAGTTTTAGACTCGCAGATCTTGATTTTTGAAGAACAATCCAGACCTAAGTATTCATTCTTCATCCATTATGATTCAAAACAATCTTTTGTTTGTCATCCAATTCATGAATCCCATTCTTACTTTTGTTTTTCTCTCCAAATAGACCACACCCAGCTCTTCTTCTCCACATGATGATCTAATAGACATGGGAAAGCTTCCACCATCAACTATGTCTAGCCACAACCTCTCAAATCAAGTTCATTGTGGGAACTTCAAATAATAAGTTATTGCTATTTCAGATCTGTTCAATGTGCTCTAGATCTATTCAATGTCCAATTTCATGTAAACATAATAAAAGCACAACATGATTATGCTTCCTGATTTTTGTTATGCTGAAAATCGATGCTTTCATATAGTTTTTCACCTTTTAATGAGTTTTTTTTCTAAACTTTTTTTTTATGTTCACGATTCTTTGAAGACATTTTTATGTCGATAAACCGTAACAAACCACCCGAACTCCCGACAAACCGCCACAACCGAGACCCAATCAAACCGATTGCATAGACGGACGAGATTGGGTGTGATATTGTCACCCGTGGTTTACTTCGGATTGGAGATTTTCACCCGATTTCCGACCGAAACCGACCGATGTCCAGCCCTAATTTATATGCAGTCTTGACAGAATATAATTCATTAGCGGAAACTCCAAATGCGCTTGTCTTGTTGCGAATTAGAGACACTTGGAGTATTAAGAATTACTACTACGTTAAAAATAGATTGAACTAACTCAATATTCCAAGATTTGTTTTTTTTTTTTAAGAAATTCCAAGAGTTGTTGGCATACCACCATTGTGGAGAAAAAATTTGAGTGCCTAATGAGTTTGATGGTCTCTAATAAGCATCTCATTTATATGTAGGTTCTACACATCTTTAATATTAAAAAAAAAACAAAATTGTATGATATAGAGTTATTGTGTGAGGTACTAGATTTGAAGGATGGAGTGTTTATTATGTACTACTATTAAAAAAATTATAAATAAATAATGTGTACACGTAATACCTATTTAAATACTCAAAAATGGATTTCTCCATCGTAGATGCTCTAACTATATATATATTTGTTGTATATTCTACTTCAAACTATGGTCATCAACGGTATACATTGTTACATAATTGGCATGCATGTTGATTGGCATTTCCGGTATACTTCATAAATATTTGTTGACTTCTGATAAAGTGAAAATTCTTTACAAACCAAATAAAAACACATAATAACAATTTTAAGATGGCAAAGAATATAATCTAGTCATTGTTGGCGAAAAATAGAGACTTCTGCAACGAATACAACAATATGTAGAAAATTTAGAAAGGAAAAAAATAACAAATATATTTTCTTTACTTAAATGAAAATGACAAATAGGTGACCATTTTGTCAA
This sequence comes from Medicago ruthenica, assembly GCA_018208015.1. Lineage (NCBI taxonomy): Eukaryota > Viridiplantae > Streptophyta > Magnoliopsida > Fabales > Fabaceae > Medicago > Medicago ruthenica. The sequence continues at coordinate 95,866 of WNNG01000234.1, forward strand.
ACCCCGTATTTTTTTCCATGGTGGCAGAGATTGTCAAACCCCATATATTCTTCATTTTCCATCTTCTCAACCATGTTCTCTATTCCCACCCCACCTGTGATGCCCAAAAAGGAGACATTGTTAGTAAGAATAATATTCCAAAAAAAAATTATCCTTACTTTATGGTTAAAATTAGGAGAAATTTTTAAATTTTTTATCATAAATGGGTGGATAAATGTAAAAACAAACGTGAAAAAAATTAAGTACACTTAAAATAATAGAGTACCTAAACTGATTGCGCTCACAAAAATGGTGAAAGCTAATATGAAGACGATGATAGATGCTCTACCAAAGATAGCAATTATCTTTCTCACCACATGTTGGCCGGTTAATGCAGCTATGGTTGCAACCAATACTAAGTATGAAGCTGCATCGAAACATAAATCACTTCAAACACAATTTTACAAAATTATGTTTGTCCAACATGTGTTTACATTTTTGTGTCTTACCATAAGGTACTGGGAAACGATCTAGAAGATAATATTGTACCACGGACATGGAGGAAGAGAAAACCATAGCAAAAGTTGATGTAGCACTAGCTACCTGCCACATTGAAAATATTCATCAAAGTTATTTCTTTTAAAATATATGTATATATAGGAAAGAGAGAAATTATTAATTAAAGTAACGCTAATAATCATTTTACAACTGTTCTGAGGAAATTTGAGGTATGTCCCTTTAAATTATAAAGTCAGACTCTTACCACTAAGCCGACACATCATTGACATATTCACCTAAGTTATATAATGATGTAGTATAAACTAATAAAAGATTAGTAAATGACAAAGAATGAATGAGTTTGTACCTGAGGAGGAATTCCCAATTCCAAAAACAATGGTCCCAAAATGAATCCACCTCCAAGACCAAGCAAACCACTAACCATACCAGCTATTATTCCACAGAAGCAGTAAAGACAGATCTTATGAAACTTCCAAGTGATTTCCTTTCCCCTTGATGCAATTACTCTAGTTCCTTTGCATAAGCATATGGCTTCAAAAAGTGTAACAGAAATTGCAATAGGCACCTTAAAGTGATAAATAGCACACCAAATTTCAGTTAGACCTTGCAGAGAAATAGTATTATGTCAGCTCCAATCAAGATATGTAATTTAGTTCAAAAACCTAATAGATTTTTTTAAGGATTTAATTCATATACATTGTAACTGTAAATATTTTTTACATTGTCAACCAATCATAATTGTCAGATCATTAAAATTATTAGACTTTAATCATAACTACTTCTAAAGTCACACATGATTGATTGTGATTTGTTGACAGTGTAAAGTTTTTTACACCAAAGGCGTTTCAAAATCAAACTCTTTTTAATAAAAATGTTCCTGTGTAGTAGGATAAACCTTTATGTATACTACTATTTCACAATTTTTGGTCTTTGAATAGGTTTGTTAACTTTACCAATCTATGAAGTTATACAACTAGACTTCAAAGCTAAATACATATCGTGTGTGTGTGTGTAGAATATTTACCTGCAAGGAATTAAGAAGCCAATACTCTATGGAACAAGTTTTGCTGTATGTCTGCATTGAAATACATAGAAGGTTCATATTAAGCTAAATACACACAAGATGGTTGTTTATAACTAATGAACCACAGAAAAAACCAAATATTAACTACCTTAATAATTTGAACAATGAGAAAAGCCACCCAAACATACATAAGAACTGATAACTCCTTCCAGTGAATGTTGTCAAGTAAAGGGACCTGCACACAAGAATTTAACATAATGTATAAATCTAAGTAAAACCTCAATGAACTCTTTATACAGAATGATTTGGAAAACCCTTGGAATTACCTCTTCATCTTGTAGATCAGCTGGTAGTGACTTGTAGTCTTCTTCAGAAGCATCTGAAATAAGGGGCAACAGCATTAGTATTTCAACAATAATGTTACTGAATTTTTACTACATCCTCCAAATGTTAATTTAAGAACTATTCCTCTCTTATTTGTGTTAATTAACATCAAAGTTTGATAAGCATATGCAATATCAAATAGTCATCTATATAATAACTGAAAGGTTTCTCTGTATTTTATAAGAAAGTTTGTGGGTACTTACAGCCTGGAGTAGAACCGGATTCCAACATTTGGGCTGCTTCCTGAAAGTTCAGAAGCATAGTACTCTTAGTATAAAGTAGAAGGCAATAGAGACTCAACTCAAAAAAATTGTAACTATATAAAGTTTACCTTTTTCATAATTGTTTCCTTTTTCCATGTATCTATGCCTTTGACTAAAGCTTTAGTGGATGTACCTGTCACCATGTGTTGCATCAACTGGATATTAATTCTTGAAAAAATTGAATTTGGATTACATGCGGTTAGCAATCTCACCCATTCACGCAATCAATGTATAGACGGTCGTTGGACCGACATCAAACGATCTAGATTTTAATGTATATTTTGATGTTTTTTTAATATCTAAAATACTAAACTTGAAATCTAGACCGTCCGATCTCAATTCATCGGTCACTGATGTGCTGACTGTGCGAATGCGTTGAATTGCTCACATAATGTGAACTCAAAAAATACAATAACTATATAATGCAATATGTTGGCTGCAAAGAAGACAGATTACCTTTCAAGAAATTTTTTCAAGATAAAGGAATACATCTTGCCAATATATATATATATATATATATATATATATATATATATATATATATATATATATATATAAATGAACCTATTTAAAAAAACACAAACGCAAGAGCACTTTCTCAAGAACAAGTCTTGAAACAGATAATAATTATTACCAATGAATAGAATGATAAGCAAAATGGTAACCATCCAATCAGCAAATATGACATTAAATGCAACACCAATGCTAATTCCTAGCATTAGCATAGGCTGGAAGAGCAAAGCAAGATCATAATCTATAAGTGGCATGTCTAGTGTTGGGTGTCTAAGCCTCAGATTGTAATACACCGTTGACCCAGCTGCTCCTGTAATCATACCTGCAATAACAAAAATAACAGCCAAATTTGAAAAATCATGAAGTGGAATGAAGTTTGCATGAAAGTGATTAGAAATCGTGGTTGGGCCTAACACAACCCCACAAAACCGGCTTGTGAGGTGAGGATTGCCCCCACTTATAAACACATTGTCAGGCCATCTCCTATCCGATGTGGGACTCTTAACACACCCCCTCACGACCAGCACTATTGGGCTTGGTTCGTGGACATAAACGGTGGGTGGCCCGATAGCGGAAACCTGATAGCAGGTGGCTCAATGGATCTTGAAGAGGCTCTGATACCATCTTAGAAATCGTGGTTGGGCCTAACACAACCCCACAAAACCGGCTTGTGAGGTGAGGATTGCCCCAATTATAAACACATTGTCAGACCATCTCCTATCCGATGTGAGACTCTTAACACGTAATATATGCAGGAAACTATGCTTCTTTCTTTATTAGTTATGTCTAATAGGTTAACAAGATTTAGGTTGCGTACGAATTGACTTATTCACAGCTTATTTAGGCTTATATATACAACCTAAAGCACTTTTGAAAGTGCTTGAGAAACTTATACTTATATGAAACAATTTAACCATATTATTTCTTCGATAAAACTATGTATCAAGAACACCATTAATCCTTGCTTAGTTATGTGGATCAATAATAATTCAGAAAGAATGCATATGTATTGGTGTGTTTATTTTGGAACCGCGTTCAGAAGCTAGTTCATATAGTTTCTGAAGTGCGGCCAACCACATGCTACTCTTCGTAACTTCACCATTTTCACGTCCAAAACTGTATTTGAGATGCAAGAAAGATAATTGAAACGTAAATCCAAACATCGACTATATATCTAACATGAATGAATAGATAGAATATAGAAATATACTAACACTTAGAGAGGGCTGTAGAAGACTTTGGATCAAAACCAATGATCAAAGTGAGCATAGGGACAAAAATTCCTCCACCTCCTACCCCTCCTACACTTCCCAATGCTGCTCCAAAAAATCCAACAATAGACCCTACGACAATTCTCCAACCAAACTTCATTTCCTGCTCAACAAAACCATTACAATGGATGCCAATATTATAAAAGACGTACAAAGCCAAAAACATAATAACATAAGTATTTCAAAATGTTTGTTTGATGATAAAAACTCACAGGCCAAACACGTTCATAGGAAGACTTTCCACTATACCAAAAGAAGTTTCTTTTTTTCATAACAAAATTTTCTGATTTTTCGTCTTCCAAAACTCTTTCAGCTAAACTAACATGATAGATCATAATAAGACTCCACGAGATTAACCATATAATTGTTGATGCTTCTCTTGATATTGCCTTCTTTTTAACTTCTAAAGCCATGTATGAACGGTTTGAAGTAATATTTAGTTAGGAATTTACTATAGATGTTTTTTGTATATTTTTTTCGAACTCGACTACTTTTTCAAAATGCTGGTTATTCTAGGAATATATGTTTGAGGGAGGAAAGACACATTTTATATATTTATATAGTAAAAACACATTTTCTCTATTTCTCATTCCTAATTCTCAACCCAAGTTCTGTTATAACATCGATTTCAAAAGATTCTCTTCGAGGTAGTGTCTATTGCATATGTACTTGTAAACCATTAGCAACATTTGGTTTGACATTTTGCAAATCAAGATGTTTCCTTTTATTTAAATATATGTGGCTAATGAATAAAGTGCTACAAGTATTCTTCGTACATGTTAATAGTTTTGATTCAATTGAAGGCTCCAGACCTTTGACCCAGACCTTTGACCCAGGAGCATAGTGACACGGTTCGCAATTCGCTTCGGTACGTGGTACGGGTTCGGGTACGCAGGTCGTCACTCTCAAGGAATTCGTTATATAAGGGGTATACATAGTCGATACGTTATGGGTTCGTGGTACTCTCAAATATAATATCGGTACATTATTTTTGAAAAAATTATTCAATTAAAATTAGAATCTAAATCTGATGGAAAATGGTTTACAAACATAGTAAAACTGGTTTACAAATAGTAGAACTAGAAGTCTCACATCTGGCACTTATTAGACACTGATAGAAAGAGGACCTTACAAATATACATCATCCGATCACTATTAAGCAAAAATCAAAATGTTAGATTCATTCATTAAATTATGTATGTGGTCTATAATAAAGACCATATACATTATTAATTGAACGAATTTAAAAAATAAATTTTTGCTTATAAAAGTGACTAGAGGGTGTACAATCTTAGTCCTCATAGTCATACTATTAACAAGCTATAAGCCACGCCTTGTGATGTACTTTGGTCGGGCTAGTGGATATCATTTTTATTGAACTCTTCAATTATCGAATTCTGTGTGAATTATGGCCGAACCGGTTCGTAAAAGTACCGCAAACCGGTTCGTGTGAACCGGTTCGCGGTTCTCTGGGCAAGGCAGCGAATTCTGTTACTATTCCCTGGAGTGTCCTTTAAGGTAAATAATAGGCAAAATTACTTTTCCGATCTTTTTGAATTGGTTCTTTAATTTTTTTATTTTCTCGAATTATTTTTTTATGTTTCATTATGTTTGCACTGTTAGTATCTTTTACAAGTTTTTTAAAAAAAAACTTGTGACGTCTTAATTTTGAGAAAAATCACATTAACGTGTAAGATTTATCCTCTTTCTTTCTTCTCTCTTCTTCTTTAAATCTAAATTCCTAAATCCAAAATCCTTAAAAAGAGTATTTAATTTTTTGCAGAGATAACGTCATTCAAGAGCAATGGTTCGAATTTACGAATCCAAAGGAGTGAGGCGTGGTGAATGAACACCTGAATGTTGCTCATCTCTTCATTGTGGAACAAAAGTTTTAGTCCACGCGGTCACAAAATATGACATAAAGGATGACAATGCATGAGAGTAACTTAAAGACCAACAATGCAAACGAAATGTAACATTAATTATCAATTTGAAAGGGAAAAAAGAACTTGAAGGACCAATACAAAAAATGTTAAACTTAAAAGACCGCATATCTAATTTTGCCTGAATAGTGATGAACATTTTTGCTATCCAATTTTGTTTTTAGATTTAATTGGTATGCACCATTTTAAACAGACAATTGTGATTTGGATTCATAGTATTCCGCAATTTCTCCGATGATGCAACTTTATTATGTTTGTTCCTAAGATATCATCCCGAATATTTACCTAGTGAGATGTGATTTATATGTGCAACAAAGTTTTTCACTGAATGTCCATATAAATTAAATTGATTTTTTTTCACATTCATTAAATTAACCACTTCAGTTTTTTTGAATAAATATCATTTTAGTTCTTAGAATATCTTCACAAATATTTTTAAATTTCCAATACATAACAATTAAACTTTCTATTTCCTGTATATTACTATGCTTATTCATATTAAGTGCATGTTTTCTCTTAATTTCATAAAAAAAAAATATTAAGTGCATGTTTGGTTTTACGATAGATTTGACAAAGTTTCAAAGTGTAATTTTTACAAAATAACAATAGTTTTTACCATAATTTTGTCAACTCATCGTGAATCCAAATATTCATTAAATTACTTTGTTCACAATATAGAGAGTATAGAATAGAATGTTACAGAATGAGAAAATGGCAAACAAGCACAACACTATCACTCAGCAATGAATTATCAGGATGAGATAAACCAGCATACAAAAAGGACAAATTATAACAGCCTAATACATCTAGCGCGAGTAACAATAACAAGCCTATGAGTTCTTTCTAGGAAGCTTCATGGAAGCACTTAAAACACCAAGCTTCATGTTCTAGCTTTCTTTCGAAGAGATAGCCGTACATACGTCCTTGCTAATCCAATACCACATCGAAGCTTCACGGTAATTTCATTTGTTTGTGTTTTCTCATACCGTTTAATCACTCACTAGCATTAACACTAACGAAACAAAAATAGGATTGTAGTACCACATCACCACTCCTCCTCTCTCTGTCGCTAAGTGGAAGCTGCAGTGTAAGAGAACATACATAGTCTAGTTAATGTAGCATTTGCTTCCATAATTAACGTAACTAGAGTCAATATAAGCATTGAAACTCTAAAAACATTGACCTATTAGTTTCGGTTACCAGGATACTTGCAAGCAAATCTGTCAAAACACAAACGGAGATTGGCTTGCCTTCAAATAATAGTAGAATCATTCTACCAACACTCTAATATTCTCCTCTCAACACTTTTCTTTTGTTGAAAATTCCACTAACTTTCTATAAAATCTTCACAAGTTTCAATCTGAAAAATGTGCTGTTAACACTTCTCCATAATAGAATAATACAGCACGAACGAAATGGTGCGACATAATTGAAGTCGTGTTTTCTTTTTTACAATAAAATAAAAATATTGAAAACATCATTCCATAATTAAACTAAAACTTTCCGCTTATTTTGGTGGATAATAGTTTAAAAGCCAAGTGTTTTTTACAAGCTTTTAAACTTTAACATACAGCACAATGGCACATGTGATACTTTCAGTAAAGCATATATTCATATTAAAATTCTTGTTTTACAAAATGTTTGAAAAAGCATTATGCTCGGCCTTTTCAGCAAGAACAACACTTCTATCTGTCTCAGAACAAATGTAAATAGAATTGCAAAGGCAAAAATTGGCACTCGCACGAAGGAATGACCATTGCGAACAAATCTTGAAAACTTAAACTTTTTCTGTCAATCACTTTCCAGTTTAAGAAGAAAAATTATGACGACAGATCATTACTCAACATCTAATAAAGGGTCTAGAAATCTAACTTCTTAATATAACAACACTTAACAAACTCATGTAGTTCCAAGCACATCAATAGACCAAAGATAAAGTAAAATCCAGACAATAATTCCCACAAAATTTGAAGAAAAAAAAAATTGTTTCTTAAAATGTCTTCAAGAAAAACACAAACAACATTAGCAGTCCACGACCATACTGAGAAACTGAGATCACCAAAGCTGTAGTAGTAAACTTTCAACATCAAACATGAAAAACCGCAAGTACATATGGATAGCTGAGCAATAAGTTCTTTTGTTGTGGTTTTGATCGCTCCATGCCTGAATCCATTAATAGCTACCAAGAACCAATCTAGAATATATAAGCCAGAATGACAGAGAATTAAGAATAAGCAAATAGAGTACAAAAATGAACACCATGAATCTTACCAGATAAGTTAAGTATTGTGCTCAAGTTCCTAGTAATCATACTCTCGAGAATGGGACCTCTCTGAGCGATGATGATCATGGTCCTTATCACGGTTTCTGTCCCTATCACGCGATTTAGATTTTACTCGTTCAGTGTGATGGTCATCTTCCATCTTATCATGATCAGGATATTGATTGTAATCATCACGGTCATCTCCTTCATCATACTGCCCCCGTCCTCTCTGATGCTCATAATGATTATAGTGATCAGGATCATGTTCAGGATCTACATGCCTATGTCCATGCCCAGGTTCTTTGTACCTCCCACGGTGATCATCAGGTTCATAGTCCCGCTCTATTTCACCATGAGGTTCCTTCTCATGTTTAGATTCAACATGATCGTAATCAATACCCCTATCACGAGATCGTCCTCGATCAGCTTCCCCAACTTCATAATCCTTATCCTTTTCGCGATAACGGTCATGTTCTACATCCCGTTCATGATCCCTCTCTCTGTCACGATCACGTTCCCGACCACGATCGCGATCACGTCCTCTCTCTCGATCACGTCCGCGATCTCTTTCTCTGTCCCTTTCCTTACCTCTGTCCCTGTCCCTATTCCTATCCCGATCTCTGTGGTGCCTATCCTCTCTATGATCACGATCCCGATCCCTAGCCTTATCGCTAGATCGTTCACGTGATCGCTCTCGTTCTCTATCTCTGTCCTTACCTCTTTCACGTGACTTCTCTCTGTCCCTACAATGATTTTAGCCAGCAGCAGTCAAAATTTGTTTCAAAATCCACTATTGTCAAGAAACCATTGAATGATCAGCTATGAAGCACGGACTCCGGCACGACACTGCGACACCGCTAGTGTAAAAAAATATAGGACACCGACACCGCTACATATATGTTAATTTTATTTATACATGGTCTAAAATGATAATCAAAATACATATATAAGCATCTAACTTGAGAAAGTTATTTCATTAGAAAAAGTTCTAAAACAAGATATCGTAGTATTTGACCTTTATTTATTCATCTACTATCAAAAAAGCTAAAAATGGTATAATCAATTGTAATGTCTATTACCCCCTAATTGATCAACATTTCTCAAAACATGTGTAACTCTTGTATCTATGGTATGTGGAAGCAAGAGAGAAAAAAAATGTTTTAGATATTTGTCTGAGTTGTCCGACACGGCTCGTATGAGTGCTATATAGGTGTCGGACACCGATTTTAGTTGTCCAACACGTGTCGGAAGTGTCATAGGAGTGTCGGACACCGACACGTGTCAGACACCGCGACACGGCTAGTCCTAGAGGTGCCTGTGCTTCATAGATGATCAGCAAACTTGTTAAGTACCAAAACCAATTAGCTAGTTAAATTGAAGCAGAAAAACAAACTATTACCGATCGGCATGTCGATCCTCCCGTACTCTGGGTTCTTCGGAACGAGAAGGTCCTGATTGCTGTTGCTCCCTGAATAAATCAAGACATATCAGAATTTCCCCTCAATGTTAATGAGGAAGCATCCAACAAATTAATTACACAAAATTCGATAAGACATATTCAGAATATGAAAATTTGAATTTAGGGTGCGGCTCATGAGTTGAGCAAACCAATGCCATCACGAACCAAAAATGTTAAATACAAACAATTCTTGATGCAAAAAATGTTTCAAATTCAGAGTGAATTTTCTGCTTCGGAATTTGGAGTAGGATGGCTGGGTTGGGAGGAGATAGACGAGTATGTGCCGGATATTTCCAACAGATGAACATAATATTTTTCCAAGGGTCAAATTTACATGTACAGCGAACTTGAGAAATGTTCACTAAATTCCAAACAGCAGAACCATACAATTGCCAGGTCCACCCAGGTGAGGAAATAATTGTTGCAAACATCTCAAATCCGCAGTCAATTATAACACATAAATATGCATATCATAGAACAAACAAGGTCATAACATAATGTTTTCGGTTTTCAAATTTAGTTGCAACTCTACCTCAGGTTTAAAATAAGTAATAAAAGAAATTTATGAAGCGGGACACAAACACATCACCTACACATCAACACCGGTAATAATTTGAGAAAAATGAATTAATTTAATGTAAACTGTATCGGTGTCGAACAACAAACTCGCCTTCAATTTGAAGTGTCAATACAACTGAGAATGAAATCCTATATTAAAAAAAAATTAATAATTACCTTCCAGAATGTCGCTGATTAACTTCGTCACCCCCCACTCTGGTAGTACCAAGCCCACCACCTAGACGACGAGGTCGCCAATTTGGAACAGTTCTCCCACGTTCAACATCCACAAGCACCCTTCTACCCTCAATTTTCCTACCATCAGCTTGTTTATAAGCAGCTGCATAATTAACGAAAAATATGACTCAAACAAAATGTTATATAAGTATATATGGCAATAATCAGACATATGTTAAATCACTATCAACCTTTCATGTCTCTTGTGTGCAGGTATTCAATGAATGCATAACCCCTGGGCTTATTTGACTCAGTATCAGTAACCAGCCGAACCTAAATCATAAGAAAATGGTAAAAAAGCATAGTCAGAAGAGAACATTCTGGTAATCAGCTCAAAAGAAAATAACACAAGATGCTCTCTCATTCTCAATTCAGAACCAACAAAATACACAACCAAAATAAAATACTAACACTAATATCCTAAATGGCACGGCAGACAGGCTCTATGCCTAATTAGCCGTGCTCACCTTTAAATCATACAGCTCCCATCGTGAGATGCATCACCACCGTCAATAGTTGCAGAAAAACTGATGTATTTGGCCCAATTAACAAGGTGTTGACTAGTGTCCCCTTACCAGGGATATTAATTTTTTTAAATTGATAAATGGAAACAACTATGGGTAATATAGAAAATACCATAACATCTTCTCAACAGCTGATTTGGTTTTGATAGCCTTTAAAGCCAAAAATAAAGTTTTAGCAACATCAAATGACTAACTAAGAATTTAATAAAAAAGGGAAGAGATTGAAATACTCCCAACATATTTTACCCAGTGCAGGAAAAGAACAGAAGTTGTCAGTCTCCTTTACTTGATCGAAAACAAGGCCAAAGGCACAATTTTGCATATTGTTCTTCCCAACTAAAATACCATGCAGGAGGAAGCACTTGAATGGAATTTGGGTTTTTATTGTTATAGAATCAACCATTACCATGGATGTATATCGAGATAATCAACCATTACCAAGGATGTATATTAAGATGATAAACCATTACCAGGTATTTGTGTCAAGCGGGAGTGCTATGGACACTCTTTCTAACAATCTCTCTAATACCCACTCTCTTATTGGATGAAATTCATGTGAGTATCAAACTTTGGAAATGGGTCCCACATAAAGAGGCGAGACCCACATGTGTTTCACCCAATAGGAGAGTCAGTGATAGAGTGTGTGTTAGAAAGAGTGTTTCTAGCATTTCTCGTGTCAAGATGTTAAACTTGCAGTTAAATATTTCTAGAGACCCAAGGCCCCAACATATCCAATCCATATTATATTAACAGTGGAATGGAGCAAAGTGGAAAATGACTAAAGAAAATAAATAAAAAGCAATCAACAACAAATTGGTGGAGCAACCAAAAGCAGTGATTACCATTTGAAAACCACTAAAAATTGACAAATTAAATCAGGAACGTTTGTATTCTATACCCTTGAAACTTCGGATAGGATGAGATAGATATTACAAATAGCAGACTGATTTCCTGATAAGCTAGTTAGTCATGAAAACCTCTCAAGTCACAAGAAACATTTTCTTCAGTGGCAAAAGAAAAGGTATAAAGATCTTAAGTATTATGCTCAAATAGCTAGTATTTTGTATTCTGTGATACATCACTGTATATGGAAATTGTTGAATTTGAAAATAATACATTTTGAAGGCTCAAAAGTTGTAAAGATGTCAAATAGAAGTAAAATAGAGTAAGTTTTGAACCAAACATAGACAATAAGCTTACCGAACCCTTTTGAGCATATTCAAAATACCTACCCGTTTGATTGCACCATATGACTCAAACTCCCTTTTGATTCTGCTCTCAGTGGTCTCATAACTCTGTTGGAAGATGGAATCAATAAGATATGACAAGCAATATGAAAAAGCACAGTAGTTACTCTATTGGAAAATAAAACTTACAAGTCTGGCCACAAATAAAGTCTTGTATGGATCTCCTGATATATTTGGATCATTATGTGGATCATCTACATTGAAAAAGATAGAAAAATAATATTCAGATAACATAATCCACAAAAATCAACAAATTTAAAACAGTATATATAAGAGTCATCACATTTCTCAAGCTCCTCAGCAGCTTTCGCAGCTCCCTTCTCCAGTCTTAACTTGTGTACTCTTGCCCTTCTTTCTGCCTGAGTGCACCAAAATGAATCAGCGATTACGCTTTTATTATACTCTTCACTATTGAAACAAGGGATTTGACATTTAAACTACTTTACTGCTTTTATATGCCAATTGCTACATTAACTATATGCAAAGCAATGGATACTCAGTATGTACTATGTAGCAGCTACGTCAGTCCACTATACATTATAATAACCACTTGTTTATGTAAATTGAAAAAACTGGAACCTGGTAAAAACTGAATAAGCAATAGTAATGATATTTTTCAACTAATATGTTGAGCTCCCAAACTAGCTATTTGTTATTCATGACCACAGAACATTTATTCAGATATTTTCTTAGAACGAATTAGTACCATACAAAATGCAGGCACAAGTCAAAGATAGCCAGTTAAACATTGTCCTTGCACAATATTACACAGTAAAACTTAACTACAGAATTTAGCAGTAACAAAACACTTCTGAGCATAAATATACATTTGCAAACTAATAATTAGTTAACTTAACTGTTTTCTTAAGGACATCTTCTAAAAATCAATCAGACACAACATGGATAACATCACTAGACCACATCAATAGACCAATCTTACCCATAAAATAACTTCAAACTCTGTCCATAAAAAATATACGAAAAAATATAAACTCATTGCATCAAATCAAACCCGCCAGACATGCCCGATGTAAAAAAAAAAACACAGTTACAAAACTATGCATAACACAAGTAAAACTAATAATTCCACCATAATTAGTCTCAAAAGAACTGAACATTACAGGAGTTTCAACTACTGGCACAGGCGGAGAATATTCCGGTTCACCAGGTTCAGCAAATTTGCTCACAAATTGCGCCATCCCTAAACAAAAAACATAAACGAATGCTTAATTGCATAAATAACTATAATTAACATCAATCAACAACATATTATCGCAAAAACCTAACAAAAAAATAATCAAACACCTGTTAACGGAGGACATTTTCGTTTCTCCGGTGGAGGTTTATACTCCAACGGCGGCCTAGGCTCAAACAGCTTCAACAAATTCGCAGTCAACCCAGTTGGATGACTCTGTCCAATCTGCATCAAATTAATTACAATCAAATCAAATTAATCAACAAAAATTAACTAATCTAATATCTAGGGTTAGGAACAATAAACCCTAACTATTGAAAATCAACAATAACAACAATTGCGTTAATTCTGAAGAAAATTAGGTCAAATTAACAACGAAAAGTGAGGGAAAAAGGACGAATCTATACCAGTTTGAGTTGAAGGACGTTGGCGCGGTTCTGAGCTTTGGTACGAGCTTGAACGGCGGCGTTTTGGTTGCGCAGAAGAGGATCTTCCATGGTGAAGATTCGATGAAATCACGAGAGAATTGAATTGATGAGATCGCAAGAACCGATTTGCGTCTCGGCTATGAGCGAGAGCGCTAGCTGAATCTCCAACGTGACTGCTACTGTGAAGTATTTATAGTGAGGGGAAAAATAAGTACGCCTTTCAAGCATCAAGTGTGTTTTCGAGGTTTGGAGAGGCACAAAAGGATAATAAATTTTTTATTTTCATACTAGGGATAAATAAGAACTCCCTCCGTAACTTTTTATAAGCAAATTTGACCAATTCACATTTTTTAAGGAATGTGGTTTGTGTTATTTAATTTAAATTAAATAACTTATTTTGCCCTCATTAATTGTGGTGTACAGTAGTATATTTTCAAGGTATTGTTGTTAAACGTGTGTGCATTTAAAAAATTAAAATAAGGGTATTTCAGGTATGTTATCCTTAAATATGACAAAAAAAGTCAATTTTGCTTATAATTAGTTACAACTGAAATGGTTGAATTTTGTTTATATTTTGTTATGGAGGGAGTACCGTATTACTACATTTTCATCCTTGAATTTGAACAGTTCATTAATTTCGTCCTCAATTTATTTGAAATATCGAAAATATCCTTGAATTTTACAAACGTAGATTAATTTTGTCCCTCAGTCAAGTCTCACGTTAATGGTGGTGACGCGTGAAGTTAAGCGCTGACGTGAATTGTCAACTCGGATGTCATGTATTTACAGGCGAAATTGATCGAAAATTTTGAATTATTATTTTTTACTTTTTTTTTCTTTTCGAAATAAAAGTCATTACAAATTGTTACGATGTCAAATCGATTCCTGAATTATTCATTAAAAATAGATGGTCCTTGAATTATGTTACTCGATATCAAATCGATTCATGAATTAGTTATCTTAACTATTAAACTGATATATGATGTTGTCAAATAAATGCTAGAAATTAAAAGAATTTGTTTAACAGTTATTTATTACTTTTTGCATTTTTGAAATGAAGGTTCATCCATGTTGAACGTAGTCTCCAAGGTCTTCATGCAAAAGTGTTGAAAACCACTTTAAATTCTATGTTTTCTACATCCACAAACATATGTTATTGTTCAGAACAAACAGAAGAATTTACCCGAAGAGGATAAAGATACTCACAGTGGTCTGAGGATGGTAGTGCTCTAAGGATGTGGTAGTTGCAACCCCGTTGAGGAGAATGGGGTGTTTGTGCCTGCAGGTGCTCTAACGCCCAAGTCCGTATATGAGCAAGAGTTGGGGTAGAGCCTACAGAGATACATACTTTGTGAGATTGTCAAGATCTCTTTATATAGAGTCGAGGAGACCATTATGTAGTAATGGTGTGATAATAGGGTAGCTGTTATGGAAAGGTGCCCATAAATGTGGTAAATGATAGCCGTTATGAGCCGCCATGAGTTATGAGGCTTCATTAAGGCGGAGAGGATCTGAGGTGACAAGAAGATTCTACTCACTTGGGCTTGTGTAGAAATGGGCCCTAAAATGTGGCGGGTTAGGCTTTTGGCTAGTCCATGACTTCAAATGACGACGAGCAAAAGGGGGATGTCGATATGATCCTGTTAGAAACGGTATGAAGAAGATGGTTGTGATACTTTGAGTATGATCATAATTCGAGGAGGATTTGTATTATGTTCTGAGGAGGGAGCTGTTTTTAATTTGACGTTTTTTTAGTAGCGTGGCGAGAAAATATTGTGTTTATTCTCGTGGAGTGACGTAGTTTAGCCGAATTATTGAGTGTTGTTCCCTTTGCAAGGCAAACTCACATGGATTTGTAGATTGTTATCATTGTAGAAATGATACCTTTTATGGCGACTAGACTTGTTAAGGGAGAGAGTTGAAATTTTATCTCGGTTGAGCAAAGGAGCTCGAAAAGAGGACCAGGTTGACCCTAGCTTATTTTCGTTGGAAGATGTTTTTCAAAATGATATTGGCGTTCACATTTAATATTAAGTTGATCTAAACGTGTGTCTGAAGTCGTCATTCGAACGGTAACAGTGAAGGAACCAAATGTGGTTTGGTTCTCTGCCCCGAGGTGTGAAGATCCCATCGCGAGCTGGGGTTATGCATAACATGTGTTGGATATTTGGTTGTTGGCTTCATGTTTGCTAAAATCAAATATACAAGCAATGTGCGTCTTCAGAAGCTGGAAACAGAACTTTAGAAGCTGGGCTTCAAAAGCTGAACAATACTTCAGAAGCTGGGCTTCAGAAGCTGAACAGTACTTCAGAAGCTGAACAGTACTTCAGATGCTGAACCTTCAGAAGCTGATGTTTAGACACTGAACAGTACTTCAGAAGCTGACCTTCAGAAGCACTTCTTCAGAAGTACCTTCAGAAGCTGGTTTTCTGTGTTCCTGTGTTCGCGCCTTGGAGTGTTTATTTTCTCATGTGATTTGTTGAAGATTTAATTGAAGAATTCTCCAAACTGCGTTTCTAGAAGGAAGAAGAATTTCGCAAGATATTTTCTGAAGATTGGATTCAATTATTTGTGAATATATTTTCAAAGAAATCTTTGGAAAATATATTTCTGGAAAATAAATTGCTTCTATATGTTTCTAAAGTATTTTGGAAATATATCTTTGAAGGATTTGGCTCAAGTTTATGTTGTTGCTGAAGCTATAAATAGAGGACGCTGCTATTGAAGAAATTCATTCAAAACAGAAGTCACTATAGAGAGAGTCTTAGGTTTTGAGTCTGTAAGCTTTGTGTTGTGTTTTTGTACACCACTCAATTGTTTAGAGTTGGTTTAGTTTATTGAGTTGTAATCACTTGAAGCTTTTAAGCAAAAGTGACGTATTGAGTTTTTAGGAGAGTGTCTCTATCTTTGTTTGTTTAGAGTCTGATAATCACTGGGGCAGTGATTGACTGAGGGAAGTAAGAGGGGTCTTATATCTAAGAGTTCCTAGGTAGAAATACCACGGGTAGTGATTAAGTGAGAAGGCTGTGAAACTGGGGCTGTTCACATAGGACTTCAATTGATACTATTATAGTGGATTTCCTTCCTGGCTTGGTAGCCTCCAAACGTAGGTGTGTTTGTCACCGAACTGGGTTAACAAATAGCCTGTGTTTTTACTTTCTGTCTGTTTTTATTTCTGCTTCTGAACTGTTGTTTTGCGTACTCTCACTACAAAAAACATTGCATCTTCCCAGGGATTTAAGTCAGGTGTGCGTTCTCTAAAAACGCTCGAGCGTACCAACGCTCAGAATGACTACGGAGTCGCCACCAAAGTTTTATTTTTAAAGGGAAACTTTGATAAAACCCTTGACGATGTGGAAAGGATGGTCATCGCAACCATTAACGGGTTCGGGAGTCGATTATGCAAGGGGAAGGTATTAGCACCCCTCACATCCGTTGTACTCAACGGGAACCTCATAGCTAGTTTAGGGTTAAAAGTGTTTTAAAGGTTTGTCTGCTACTGTCGCGTCGAATTTCGGATGTCAAGCTATTGGGAAGCATTGAATCACTAATGTTAAACCACGACTGAACTTTTAATTTTCCGGGGAGAAAAGGAAAAAAGTTCGAAATTACCTTGAAAAAGATTTTAGGTTCGGGAGTCGATTATGCGAGGGGAAGGTATTAGCACCCCTCACATCCGTTGTACTCAACGGGAACCTCTTAGTCGGCTTAGGCTTAAAATGTTTCGATGTTTTACTTGCGTGTTTAAACATATATAAAAGGAAATATAAAAAAATGCGAAATGAAGAAAGAGATAAAAACAAACGGAAGGGGAAAAAAAAGTTTTTGATTAATGGGCTTGACAAGATGTCGATCTTGCTCATATGTATCTCCCGGTAGTCGGAGAATTCAAAGCGTACGTAGTTCTTTGGGTAGAAAAAGTTTGTATGTGGGTTCGTTTTAGTTAAAAAAGATTTGATCGCGTCCGAGCGAAAAAAGTTTGAAAAAAAAAAAAGAGTGTAATGAAAGTAAATGTCAACTGTTCGGGTTGTTGCCGAACTGGCCATTGACGACAATGCATAAAAGTAAATGATTCGATGAAAGGATTTGCACTCGGACTTGAACAAAGGTTTTAAAACGCACGAAAGCGTACAAAGTTTTAAATGTCAAAAGACGGATGCTAAGGCGATAAACTCGCGCAAGGCGTAAATGTTTTAAAAGGTAAAAAAACAGACGCACAGAGGCGTAAAAAGTTTGAAAATAAATGACAAACGCGCGGAGGCGATAAATTCGCGCAAGGCGTAAATGGTTGAAAGTAAACGCGCAAGGCGCGAAAGGTTCGGATTGACCACGGGGGCCAAGAAAAGGTTAAAAATGGTCACAAGGGGGCCAAGGGGAGATTGAGCGTGCGAGACGCGTCAAGGGTGGAATGACGGTTGCCCGAGCGACGAGACATACGTCACGCATTCGTGCAACCGAGGTTTGGGGAGACATACGTCAAGCCATTCTCGTTTCATTCAAGTTTGGTTTCGTTGGGACTCTAAGGAATCTCAAAGGGAACAAAAATGCCTTTAAAGGGAAAGTTAACAAAAGAAGGGGATCACGAACAAGTTTGTTGTTCGAGTTTATTAAAATCATGAACATTGCTCGTTACTTAAGCTATCGAAACTCAAGAACGAGCGTAGTTCAAGTTTGAATGATGAACAAAATCATAAGACATGCACAAAATTGGAAAGTCCATAAGTTCGGCTCTATTTCGAGCTTGGTTTAAAAAGATGAGCAAGCTCGGCTTAAATTCGCGTTTGGATTGAAAATCATGAACAACATGGTTGTTCAAGTTTGTTTTGAAAAAAGACGAACTTTAGCTTATTGCTCAAACTTGGTTTTGAAAATTGAAGAACATAACTTGTTTCACAAGTTACTCAAAATTTATCGCACGAACTTGTGAAATTTTCAAAGTTGTGCATGATTATGAATTGGGTTTGGACAAAAATGGTTTTAAACCTCTTTAGGTTCTGAATCAAGGGCTGGAACCCCAAAAATTTGACATTTGAATGCCTGATTCATGTTCTGAGTTTCACATACTTCGCAGAGCAACCAGAACTTGGCTCTGCGAAGTCAGGTTCTGGTGTGTTCGCAGTGCGAGCAATACTTTGCTCTACGAAGTATGCGAAATTTTGAACTCAGAAGCTGTTTCTGAACAGAAGTTCAGAAACTGCTTCTAAGCAAGCTTCAGAACCTAAAGGGGGTTAAAAAGCTTTGCAAAATGGAAGAAAAAGGGGTGTAAAAACTCAGTTTCAAGGCTTGGCCCCTTTGAGGTCCCTTTTGAGTTTCAAAAGGGGTTTTTGTGCACAAAGCAAATTTGAACAAAACAAATGATGAAAACAGCAAACACAATGCAAAATAAAGATTAAAGGAGACTTACAGAACTCCTAGCAATGCTTGAGCAAAAGATTGGAAGTGGTTTGCTTGCTTGGTTAGAGGTTAAGAACAATGTTCTAATTGGTTTTTGCTTTGTGTATGAACTGATTTGGTACTGCAATGCAAGGGATCTTGGTGTGAATTTCGTGTGTGTAAAGGCTGTTTATTTCTGTGTGCAACTGGTTTTTTTCAATGTCTTTTCCTTGTGCCTTGCCATTCCTTTTATAGGCAAAAAATGCAATCTTTGCAATGATGAACAAAATCCTAGAACACTAGCTGATTTGGGGCTAAATTCAGGCTAGAACACTTTGCATTTAATGCTAATGGATAGAAGTTGCTTTGCCTTGTGCCAAGGGGCAAGATCTTGACTGATCTCAGCCACAAATGCAGCTGATTCTAGAAGGTAATGATGAGAAAAACTGAAAAACAGGGCAGCTGCAAAAGGGGTGATTCTTGGGATCAATCCTTGCAATCTTGGAAGGTCAAGCAATGAAAACGTGTACTGCCATGTACAGGGAGATTGGGGGAAGCAAAATGAGCATGTGGGCTGGTGTGTGGGAGGAGAAATCCAGCTCAAAATAGGGCAGCACAAACAGCTTTTTGCAAGCCAAAACCACTTAAGTTTGACTGGTTTTGGTAGAGAAAAAGGGAAGGAAAGGGATCAAGTAGCTGGCTGGCAAGCTCAGGTTGGATGATGGGTCAATTTGGAGGGACAAGAGCTGACCAAGGGCAGCCAATTTGATTGAGCACATGATAGGTTGGATGAAAATCCTTCTTTCCTTTTACCTTTAATGTCACACATTAATTCTTGCCTTGCTGCACTAAATCAGTCAAAAAATAGCAATAATAATAATAATAATACTAATAACAATAATTGCAAATGAAAACAAAAAGGATAAATCAAAAAATAAAATTCTGCAGAAAAATTCGCAGAGGTCGCAGTGCGAAGGTAACTTCGCACTGCGAACTTCCCTTTGTTTGGATTTTTTGTATTTTAAAATAAAAGGTGGAAATGAATAATAAATAATAATAATAATGATAATGAAAATGGTAATAAAAATGTAAATAAAAAAATAAAAAGTAATGAGAATGAAAATGATGATAATAATAATAAAAATGAAAAGTTTAATATTATTAATTAATAAAATCCTAATAATAATAATAGATAATAATGATATTATTAAAGAAAATAGAATAACAATAATATTAATAATATTAAGGATAATGATGATGATAATAGTAATGCTAATAATGATAATGATAAAAATGCAAAATAAAATACTATGATAAGGATGAAATAATAAAAGGTAAAAATAAGTAATGAAATAATAAAAGATAAAACAAATAAAAAATATATGTCAAAAAATGGGGTATGACAGATGCCCATATTTAAGTTTCTTCGTCCCGGAGATTGAAAGAGAAATTTGAAATGGACGGGTCGAAGAGACTTAAATATAGAGTACGCCATTTTTTGACTAAATATTTTTCGAATTGTAAATGTTATGAATGCATGTATGCAAATGTTATGAATGCTTGTAATGTAAACATGAATGCAAAGACGATAAAAATGACCACACTGGGGGTAAGTGTCAGCTGTTCGGGTTGTTGCCGAACTGGCCACTGATAACAAAAAAATGAAAAAGAATGAAAAGAATGTCAACTGTTCGGGTTGTTGCCGAACTTGCCATTGACGACAGGAAATAAAAAATGTCAACTGTTCGGGTTGTTGCCGAACTTGCCATTGACGACAGGAAAATAAAAAGAATGTCAACTATTCGGGTTGTTGCCGAACTTGCCATTGACGACAGGAAAAATAAAAAGAATGTCAACTGTTCGGGTTGTTGCCGAACTTGCCATTGACGACAGAAAATAAAAAAGAATGTCAACTGTTCGGGTTGTTGCCGAACTTGCCATTGACGACAGGAAAATAAAAAGAATGTCAACTGTTCGGGTTGTTGCCGAACTTGCCATTGACGACAGGAAAATAAAAAGAATGTCAAGGTAAATGTCAGCTGTTCGGATGGTTACCGAACCTGCCACTGACGACACTGGGGGTATGGCTGACAAGCCGTTCCTTACAGAACTACCCCTTCAATTGGGGAGAAAGGATGCACAAGTTGTTCATCAAAGAACTTGCTACTCGGCACAACACTGGGAAGTACGCACAAGCTGTTCATTTAAAGAACTGCCACTTGGCGTAAAGACATGATAAAAAAGACGCGCAAGCTGTTCGTTCGAACTGCCACTTGGCGTAAAAAGGTGACATCTCTGAACCAGACAGACTGGGGATGACACTTGGGGAAAAAGAATTCACGAATTGCTCGTGATTGATTGATGAGACTCATGATGGTTAGAACAACCATGTATGATATGTAGTATGCTGCATGCATATGTATGAATGTATGAATGCATGAATGCATGACTGTCACTGGGGACGTCGTGTGAGAGATGGACTTGTATTGGGGATACCCAACATGTTTGTTAAGGAATTGCCCCTTGATACGATGAAAAATTTGCACAAGCTGTTCGTTAAAGAACTACCGCTTGGCGAAAAGGAGGATGACATCCTTAGACCAGACAGATCGGGGATGACATTCGACTGTTTGTTGTGGGAAATGCATGATATGAATATGGGATGCATGTTAATGAATAATTATGATATGATGCATGAATTATGCTGACCTGGGGGATGACAGGCGTCACGTGGGACGCTGGGGGATTATGATTTGGGTGCCGAGTAAAGTCGGGCTTTGGATGAGATAAGACTCCACTGGGGGATATGCCAATAAGATTGGGCTTTGCTTGTGACTTTGCTGGGGATATAAGGATCATTTTGGAAGCATGATCGATATCCAGCCTTCGATGCCAATGGTGATTGGGCTTTTGATTGAGTAGGACAAAGATTGTCTTCCTGGGGAATTCGTTAATCCACTGGGATTGTGGTAATCCGCTGGGGAGAAGAACTGATGATTCCATCGGGAATGCTCATGCTTTGATTGGCAAGTCCTTGCCTGAATCGTCCTTTCGGGCTCTTAACTCACTGGGGAATTTCCGATTGATTCACCGAGGATTCTGTTGGGGAATTCCTTTTTTGCGATTGACCATGCTCGGCCTGCGAAGCTTTATCTGCTTTAAGGACAGACATCGATGTACACTCCGAATATTCACGAGTTCGAAAGGAATGTGTTTGTTATTGATAAAAATAAAAGACTCATGAAATAAATTTTGAAAAAGTTTTTTTTTTGTTTTTTGAAGTACTATCATCAAGAATAAAAAATGAATAAAAGGAATTTGATAAAAGGTAAAGAATGTTGGGAAGTGAAATTTATTAAAGGGGTGGTAGCTTGCCAAAGGCGTGGCTCCACGAATCTTACAAAGTCTGAAAAAAAATGGTAAATATAAAAGGGAGGGTACATTGAACACGGTGGCCACTAGTATCCCTAACAACTTTGAATCCCTTGTTTGGATGCTTTCGATTCGGAGTCTTCAGACAATTGATGTGCCCCTAACGAATTACGACCAATCCGATGTAGTTACTTTGTCTTTTGATCCTTAATTTTTGCATAGGTCGTCCTTTCAGATGTTTGACCTATCAGGATGATTATTTCTGTTTTATGTCTCTAATTTTTGCCTGGACCGCCCTTTCAGGTTTTCAGTCCACCGAGACGCTCTTTTTTGCTTAAGCCGCCCTTCCAGGTTTTCGACTTACCGAGCTGTTCTTTTGTTTTTAGACAAAGTATTTCTTGACTACATCGGAGTTCAATGGACGCGGAAAATCCTCACCGTCCATTGTCGTGAGAATTAAGGCTCCTCCGGAGAAAACTCTCTTGACAACATAAGGGCCTTCGTAGTTAGGCGTCCATTTGCCCCTAGAGTCGGGTTGAAAGGATAGGATCCTTTTGAGCACGAGGTCTCCTTCTTGGATTTCACGAGGACGAACTTTCTTGTCAAAAGCTTGTTTCATCCTTTGTTGGTACAGTTGTCCATGACATAAGGCAGTCATGCATTTTTCCTCGATTAAGTTCAACTGATCGTATCTGTTTTGACACCATTCAGCCTCTGACAACTTAGCTTCCATCAATATTCTCAATGACGGGATTTCGACTTCTACGGGGAGCACGGCTTCCATGCCGTATACTAAAGAGAAAGGGGTTGCCCCTGTCGACGTACGTACTGAAGTACGATACCCGTGCAAGGCATATGGTAGCATCTCATGCCAATCCTTGTATGAGACTAACATCTTTTGCACTATTTTCTTGATGTTTTTGTTTGCAGCTTCAACCGCACCATTCATCTGAGGTCTATAAGGAGAAGAGTTATGATGCTCGATCTTGAACTCTTTGCATAGCTCCTTCATCATTTTGTTATTCAGGTTGGTCCCATTGTCCGTGATGATCTTGTTGGGAATACCATATCGACAGATGATATGATTCTTAATAAATCGGACCACCACTTGTTTGGTGACGTTGGCATATGATGCAGCCTCAACCCATTTGGTGAAGTAGTCGATCGCTACTAAGATGAAGCGATGTCCATTTGAAGCTTTGGGTTCGATCCTACCAATCATGTCAATGCCCCACATGGAGAAAGGCCATGGTGAAGAGAGGACATTCAGAGCCGTTGGTGGCATGTGGATCTTGTCCGCATAGATTTGACATTTGTGGCATTTCCTGGCATGCTTGTAGCAATCGCTTTCCAAGGTCATCCAGTAGTATCCGGCTCTTAAGATCTTCCTAGCCATTGTGTGCCCGCTGGAATGGGTTCCGAAGGAGCCTTCATGTATTTCATGCATTATGAGATCCGCTTCTTGCTCATCAACACATTTGAGCAGCACCATATCAAAATTCCTCTTGTACAGAACTTCTCCGTTTAGAAAGAAGTTGCCAGCTAATCTTCGCAGAGTTTTCTTATCCTTGTTGGATGCCCCATGCGAGTACTCTTGCTTTTGGAGGAAACGTTTGATGTCGTGGAACCATGGTTTGTCATCTATGACTGCTTCGGCTGCAAACACATGTGCAGGCCTTTCTAGGTGTTGAACCTTGATTGTTGGAATTTCATTCCGGCGACTGACCTCATACATAGAAGACAAAGTTGCCAAAGCATCTGCCATTTGATTCTCGTCTCGAGGAATGTGATGCAGCTTGACTTTGTTGAAAAAGGTTAGCAGACGTCTTGCGTAATCTTTGTAAGGGATCAAGCCGGTGTGGCGAGTTTCCCAATCTCCATTGATTTGATTAATCACAAGAGCTGAGTCTCCGTAAATGTCGAGGTTCTTGATCCTTAGATCGATGGCTTCCTCAATTCCTAATATACAAGCTTCATACTCTACCATATTGTTTGTACAGTCGAATGATAGTCTTGCAGCAAAAGGGAGATGTTTGCCTTCAGGGGTGACGATGACTGCCCCAATTCCGTTGCCGTAGACATTTACTGCTCCATCAAAGATTAATTTCCATTTAGATTCGGGATCTGGACCTTCGCCGGGTAGTGGTTCGTCACAATCCTTCATCTTTAGATACATGATTTCTTCATCGGGGAAGTCAAACTTGATTGGTTGATAATCCTCAATTGGTTGATGAGCCAAATGGTCAGTGAGAATGCTGGCTTTGATGGCTTTCTGAGTGTGGTATTCGATGTCGTATTCTGACAACAACATCTGCCAACGGGCGATCCTTCCGGTTAAGGCGGGTTTTTCAAAGATGTACTTGATTGGATCCATCTTGGATATCAACCAAGTAGTATGATTAAGCATGTAGTGGCGAAGATGCCTAGCAGCCCAGGCTAATGCACAACAAGTCTTTTCGAGTAGAGAGTATCGGGACTCACAGTCCGTAAACTTCTTGCTTAAGTAGTAGACGGCGTGCTCTTTTCTACCGGTCTCGTCTTGTTGTCCGAGTACACAACCCATGGAGTCCTCCAATACGGTTAAGTACATGATCAAAGGTCTTCCTTCGACTGGAGGAATGAGTATTGGAGGTTCTAGCAGGTACTACTTAATGCTGTCAAAAGCTTTTTGGCAATTTTCTGTCTATACCACTTCTTGATTTTTGTGGAGCAACTTGAAGATAGGCCCACAAGTGGCTGTCATATGGGATATGAATCTAGAGATGTAGTTTAAACGTCCTAGAAATCCCCTTACTTGCTTCTCAGTTTGAGGAGCAGGCATTTCTCTGATAACTTTGACCTTATCGGGATCTACTTCGATACCCTTTTGACTGACAATGAAACCTAGGAGTTTTCCTGATCTCACGCCGAATGTACATTTGTTGGGGTTCAGGCGAAGCCGATATTTTCTCAGGCGTTGAAACATTTTTGACAAATACTCGACATGCTCTTCTTCCGTTCCTGATTTGACAATCATGTCGTCGACATACACTTCAATTTCTTTGTGTATCATGTCGTGGAAGAGAGTTGTCATGCCCCTTTGGTAGGTAGCACCCGCATTTGTTAGGCCAAAAGGCATCACTTGATAGCAGAAGGTGCCCCAAGGTGTGATGAAAGACGTTTTTTCTCTATCCTCAACAGCCATTTTAATCTGATTATACCCCGAGAAGCCATCCATGAAGGAGAAAACCTTGGATTTGGCAGTATTGTCTCCCAATATGTCAATGTGAGGTAAAGGGAAGTCGTCCTTTGGACTAGCCTTGTTTAAATCTCGATAGTCGACACACATTCTGACTTTACCATCCTTCTTGGGAACTGGCACTATGTTGGCCAACCACTGAGGGTATTCCGAGGTAACGAGAAATCCAGCCTTAATTTGCTTTTGCACTTCCT
This sequence comes from Medicago ruthenica, assembly GCA_018208015.1. Classification (NCBI taxonomy): domain Eukaryota; kingdom Viridiplantae; phylum Streptophyta; class Magnoliopsida; order Fabales; family Fabaceae; genus Medicago; species Medicago ruthenica. The sequence continues at coordinate 121,850 of WNNG01000234.1, forward strand.
CTTTGATCTTAAGAGTCATGTCAGGGCGAGTTCTTCTCAACTTCTGCTTGACTGGCGGACATTCAGGTTTCAGAGGTAAGTGGTGCTCCACAATCTCAGGATCCAATCCTGGCATATCTTGGTATGACCATGCAAAGATATCCACATTTCAAGAAGCTTGACTATTTTCTCTTTGACGGGCGCATCCAATAACGCTCCAATCTTAACTTCTTTCTTTTCTTCTTCGAAACCCAAGTTGATGACCTCTATCGTTTCCTCGTGAGGCTGAATGGTCTTCCTCTCTTGCTCTAGTAGGCGCTTGATCTCATCCGGGATCTCTTCATCCTCTTCCTCTTCCGCTTCGTAAACCGGGAATTCAAAGTTGGGAGGGAGCCTAGGGCTAAGGTGTTCGACAGGTTTATGGGTGCTTAGTTTGCATATGATGGATGATTGATTTTTAGTAAAAGATGAAAAATGCAGACTCCTTGAAATTTAAAGATAGAAAATGTTTTTTTGGTTTTTCTTTTTGAAAATAAAAAGAATAAAAAGAAAAAGACAACGTATAAATACGTAGAAGTTGCGATAGACACAAACGATTTTTATTAATTGATGATAGTATATTAAACAAGCCCTACATGAGTCTCCCTTCGCTTCGGGCGAGACGAAAGGGTTTTTTTTTAAAAAGGTAAATAAACAAACATATTACTTTAAAGACCGAATAACGGAAGGAACATTGATAGCAACCCAATTGCGGCAAGCTCCTCCGGGCGTTACATGGACATGTGCTGTTTCTTCCGGCACATCTTCAGTGATGGCGTTGGTTTCCTTTGTGGAGTGAATGAAGCTGGCGCTACGAAAGATGTTCTCGAGCGGTTCAATGTTAGTGCTTGGTTTGGTAACTCTTGTAGTTGGAGTGAATCCTAACCCTTCTCTATGCTTACGCTCCGGCAGACTTATTGTCTTTCCCCAATCCGGGAGTAAGTCATCTTGCACTGCTCTTTGTGCGCTCTTAAAAGAAGACATGGAGGCTCCATTCTTTGTGGCACTCTCATCTTCTAAGGAAAGACCTTGGAATGATGTCCCGTCAACGATATCAGCACCGATGAACGAGAAAGCCGACAGATGGCTGATTAACAGAGCTTCCTCTCCTCCCACGGTGACTAGCTTTCCATTCTTCACAAACTTCAGTTTTTGATGCAGTGTGGACGTCACTGCTCCGGCCTCGTGGATCCACGGTCGGCCTAACAAACAACTATACGCTGCTTGTATATCCATTATTTGGAAGGTTATTTGGAAGACAGATGGCCCGATGGTAATAGGTAAATCCACCTCCCCGATCACAGATTTCTTCGAGCCATCAAAGGCTTTAACAACTACCCCACTTTGCCTCATGGGGGTCCCCTGGTAGGAAAGCTGGTCAAGGGTTGTTTTGGCCATCACGTTCAATGAAGAGCCGGTGTCTACAAGTACATTTGATAAAGCATCCGACTTGCAGTTTACCGATATATGTAATGCCAAATTGTGGTGCCTTCCTTGCTCCGGGAGTTCCTCATCACTAAAGCTTAAGCTATTGCAAACAGTGATGTTTCCGACAATGCCTCCAAATTGGCTGAGGGTTATGTCGTGCTCCACAAAGGCTTGGTCCAAGACCCTCATCAACGATTCTCTATGTGCGTCGGAGTTCAACAACAAGGATAACATAGAGATCTTGGAAGGCGTTTGCAACAACTGATCCACGACCTTGTATTCGCTCTTTTTGATTAGCTTCAATACCTCATCGAGATCCAAATCGGCATTTGCCCCACTGGATTGACCTATTTCTTTGCTCGTACAGGGGTCCTGGGTTGGTTTCGGTTTAAATACCGGGGTGCTGACCTTCTCTTGGACTATTGTGGGAAGAACACGTCCGCTCCTTAGCACTTTACTACTGTCCGTGATATTATCGACAGGGGCTAAGGGGGGAATAGGCGTCTCTTGGCCGTTGTTCATCATGGTCGCAAGGTACTTATAAGGAACTGCTTTGTTGGAAGTGTATGGGGCAGGCCCCGGTAAACATATCACGAGGGGAGTAGCGGCAGGCTCTTGGCTGCTGAAGGCTATCTCCAAGTGTTCCGGGATATCAAACTCCGGAATTATGACACATACACTTTCGTCCTTTTTGGTGACAACAAGCTCCTTCTTGTCCATTAGTCCTTGTATGTCTTTTTGGATTTGCATACACCCTTGAGGACTTACCGAACACTCTTCGCAATTAGCATGATCGTGCTCGAACATGGCTGCTTTACACATCTTGATGTGTAGTGGAACCAAAGGCGTCCTGATCTTTTGGACTTTCAAAATAGGACTAGTTCCTTGGTGTTCTTGAACCATGTTGATTGAGGAACCATGGTTCGGCAGCGGGTTAGTTTGGACATTTGAGTTTGAGTCCTTGAAGGTCAATACTTTGGTACGGACTAGCCTTTGGACCTCATTCTTTAGAGCAAGGCAACGTTCAACGTCATGGCCTGGTGCCCCTTGATGGTATGCGCAAGTAAGGTCATGGCGATACCATGGAGGTAATACACCTGGTACGGGAGGTGGTGCTCTTGTTTGTACGAGATTTCTCGCAAGTAAGGCCGGGAGCAGGTCCGCGTACTTCATGGGTATCGGGTCGAATGCCGCTCTTGGGCGATTCTGATGATTGAAAGGCTGTTGAGGTGCTTGAGGTCGGAATTGCTGCTGACCTTGTGGGCAGGGCTGTTGATAATGTTGTTGTGGATTTTGCGGATGTTGTTGTTGATAGGACTGTTGATATTGAGGGAGAGATCTTTGCGGGACCTGAACTTGGTAGTTTGGAGGTGTAGAGATGGAAGGTGAGATGGCAGAGACATGTGGATATGCCGAGTACCCTTGATGAGGTCCTCCGTGGCCAATCATGCCGATATCTTGTTCTTTCTTCCTTGGGTAGCTACCCCCGAATCTCTTTGTGCTACTAGATGGAGCACTTTCCTTCACTAAGCGTCCTTCTCGGACCGCATCCTCCAAACGTACGCCCATGCTTACCATTTCTGTGAAGTCACTTGGCGCACTGGCAACCATTCGCTCATAGTAAAAGGAACCAAGAGTGTTTAAAAAGATCTTGGTCATTTCCTTTTCTTCTAGAGACGGGCTAATCTGAGCCGCTATCTCTCTCCACCTTTGTGCGTACTCCTTAAAGGTCTCTTTATCCTTTTGGGCCATGGCCCGGAGTTGGTCCCGGTCCGGGGCCATGTCCAAATTGTATTTATACTGGCGGACAAACGCCTCTCCCAAGTCGTTGAAGGTTTGGATTTTGGTACTATCCAAACCCATGTACCACTTTAAAGCGGCACCGGTTAAGCTATCTTGGAAGTAATGGATGAGTAACTGATGGTTGTCGGTTTGTGTCGACATCTTCCTTGCGTACATTACCAAGTGACTTTGCGGGCAAGTGTTCCCCTTATACTTTTCAAAATCCGGGACCTTGAATTTAGGAGGGATCTTGACATTGGGTACAAGGCAGAGGTCATGAGCGTCCTTCCCGAATAAATCTTTCCCTCGGAGGGCTTTAATTTCCTTTTGCATCTCATCGAATTTTTCTAGGAAATCAGCCATCCTATCTTGGGCACCTAAACTTTCGGCATGAAAGATAAGCCCGTGATCAAATGGAGTGGTATGAACCACTGGTGTAGTGAAGGCCGCAGCAGTCTGGGTAAAGGTAACCTCGGGTTGAATGACCGGGGTTTCTTGAAGGGTAGTGGGAATAGGGATGGACTCTTCACCAAAATCAAACGGCATACCCCATGTGCAACCGGGGGGTCTAGTGTAGTGCTGAGTTCCGGCATGTAGGGTTGGAGTTGAAGTAGAAGCTGATGCTTGAGTTTGAGAGCTAGAGGGAGGAGGAGGTGTCGGGATTTGTGCGGCCGCTAGTAACTTCACTAACTCCGCTAGCTTTTCCATTTCCGTTCGCATAGATGTCACTTCTTCACGAAGCTCTTGATTCTCTTGTTCTAGGTTCTCCATTTTTCTCTTTATGGTTGCTCGGGTATTGTAGGAGTGGGTTGCCTCGGGACGATGAGCCACTTTTCCTTACGGGAAGACACGTAGTGTTGCAGAGAAAATGCGAACACTGAATACTCAATTTGGATTATAAGAAATCCTGAGGATAAGAAAAAGGGAAATGAGTTTTGGACTCGAAGCTGACCGTATGCATGATAATGAATGATGTATGCATGAAAATTTTTTTGTTTGCTTTGCTTTATAAGGAAATTAAAGAGTGTGCAATTAATATTAGCAATTAGAAGCGTTAAAAGCCGGAAAATTAACATTGTCAAAAATATATATTTGATTGAATAACATTGAGATTACAAAGTGTAACTAATGCTAATACAAATCAAATAGCCGCTAGCTTTTCGGCCTTGCCTATTTCCTCCCTATAGAAATCTACTGTGTCCTTGCAGAACTTCATAAATTTCTGGATTTCCGTAGGGATGACAAAGTACGGCATGACCATCTCGGCCTTTGCTAGTTTCTTCGGAAGCTCGGCGATGACTAAATTTGAGAATGCGACTAATCTAGTGAAGTCCTCACTTAGTCGGGTGGCATCTTGCCATACAAACTCAATCACTTCCTTGCGTTGGGCTAGCTGGATATTTGCACTTCTAATCTCATCAAGGAGTCGTGCAATGTGGTTTCCATGCTCTCTTGCAATCTTATCGAAGTATTCTTCGAATTTCTTGATGTCCGCTTCGAGACGATTACAATGTAGCTTCCCTTGATGAGAAAGGCTCTCATGTCTTTGCCGTTGGACGCGTTCGGCTTGAAGCTGCTCTTTGTAGTCTTTGACTACTTCTTGGAGCTGTTGATTTTTCTCTTGAAACTTCAACCTCCATTTCCGTTGAGCTTCGATAGCTAGCTCGCCGAACTTCTTGAGCTCTTGGTTGGAATGCAAGATTCTTTCCAACTCTTCGTCCTTGGCCACAAGGTTGGCATCCGCACTAACTAAGCCGCCTCCTATCCAATTTCTTTTCCCTTCGGAGATCTTTAGCCGTTTTTGGCACACTAGGAGAGAATTTGTCACTTCATCACAATCTCTCTTCGTCCTAGTAATTTCTCCCAAAGCTTGGAGGTGCTTCAATTCTAAGTCTCCGTTTTTGTTTTGGAGTTCTCGAATCTTAGCTTTGAGTTCCTCCACTTCTTTGTTGGGAATGATTGTGATAGGTTTGGGTGTAGGAGGTTTTGGAGGGCATATGACCACAAAGGGTAATTTGATTGTTTTAACCCTCTCCTTCACCCATTGAGTATAAAGGGGTTTGGCGACACAATTCCTCTTGCCGACCCTTCCTTTGCGCACTTGGTCCCACGCTCCTCGGATTCTCTCTAGCAGTGCCGGGTCTTGATCGCCTTCCCTTAAAAAGAAAGCTTCCAACAAAAGGTCATTAGGTTTGTCTTCCATTGAAAAACCTAGTTGTCGGAGAGAGAGGACCGGATTGTAATTGATACATCCCTTAGTACCAATGAGGGGCACATTAGGGAAGTCCCCGCAACTGAGGATAATTTCCGGGTCCTCTAAGTTTGGAGAAAACCAATGGATGTCCTTCGCGACGAGGGTCGTCATCCGTTGTGACCATTTGAGCTTGGCCCGGTTTTCCACAAAGTCTCGGTTTCTTGGCATGTGGGACATCATCCAAATTTGCACCAAAGGAGTGCAACAAGAAATTTTGCGTCCCCTTGCTTGTTCATGCCTAGAGTAGAGGGAATGATAAAAATCCGCCAAAATTGTGGGAACCGGATTTTTAGTCATGAATACCTCTAAAGCCGGAAAGTCTACGAAATCGTCCATGTTGGGGAATAAAACAATCCCGTAGACTAAGAGGGCTAAGATGGCGTTGAATGCTCTTCCCTCTTTGTTGGCTAGCAAATCCCGAGCTTTGGCTTCCAAAAACTTTCTTGTGAATCCCCTAATGTTTCCTCTAACTTCCAAGTTAGATGCTACTTCTTGGACATCAAGGTGTAAGGATTCGGCGATGGCCTCTAATGTGGGGTCTTTTCCCGGACCGAGATATAGTTCATGACCTTTCATGCTACAACCCAAGATCTTCTCAAATTCTTCCAATGTTGGAGCTAGTTGGAAATCTTGAAATGTAAAGCACCGGAGCGGTGGGTCGAAGAATTGTGCCAAAGTGGTTAAGGCCGTTGAATCTATCCTCACGGGTAGGAGATCAAGTATTAACCCATAGCTTGCTTCGAAAATACTTTTGTTGACCGAGGAGAGCCTTTTACTTAAGGCTAACAAACTTTCCACCCTAGGAGCTTTGATCTTGAAAGCGAGCGTACTTTTGATCCCGGAATCCATATTTCTTTTTGCTAATATTTGGTTGTTCTTTTTAAATTCCTATAAAGCAAAGTGATATGTGAAAATTATTTTCCATGAATGTAAATGTATGATATGCATGGGTGTGATATGTATGTTCAAAATTTCCCCCATCCTCACGTGTAGGCTCTAAAGGTAAGATTTCCTAAGAAGAGGTCCCTAGAGTCATCGATCTCACATGGAATTAGGGTTGTCTATGGACATACGTCGACATGACTTCAATTAATTCCACATGAAAATCTCCTCTAAGCGGGGTTGGGCATCCTACCTCACGGACATACGTCAACGCGGGCTTCCGCTCACAACCACCATTCTAACTTAGTTTTCTCTCGAGCTCGGGTAGAGAGCCTCACACGTCCGGCATTAACCCGAACAATGTGGAGTAACATCGCTCAAGTAACCCCGCAATTGATATATATAAAGATATGAAGCAAAATGATATGTATAAATGTAGAGCAAAAGGAAAATAAATGACAAGAAAATATAAACACGCAAGTAAAATGAAACAAATTAGCCTAAAAGCCGACTGAGATAGGCTTGACTCGCTTATGCACAAACAAAGTGTTTTATGCACTATCCCCAGTGAAGTCACCATCTTTGTCGCGTCGAATTTCGGATGTCAAGCTATTGGGAAGCATTGAATCACTAATGTTAAACCACGACTGAACTTTTAATTTTCCGGGGAGAAAAGGAAAAAAGTTCGAAATTACCTTGAAAAAGATTTTAGGTTCGGGAGTCGATTATGCGAGGGGAAGGTATTAGCACCCCTCACATCCGTTGTACTCAACGGGAACCTCTTAGTCGGCTTAGGCTTAAAATGTTTCGATGTTTTACTTGCGTGTTTAAACATATATAAAAGGAAATATAAAAAAATGCGAAATGAAGAAAGAGATAAAAACAAACGGAAGGGGAAAAAAAAGTTTTTGATTAATGGGCTTGACAAGATGTCGATCTTGCTCCTACGTATCTCCCGGTAGTCGGAGAATTCAAAGCGTACGTAGTTCTTTGGGTAGAAAAAGTTTGTATGTGGGTTCGTTTTAGTTAAAAAAGATTTGATCGCGTCCGAGCGAAAAAAGTTTGAAAAAAAAAAGAGAGTGTAATGAAAGTAAATGTCAACTGTTCGGGTTGTTGCCGAACTGGCCATTGACGACAATGCATAAAAGTAAATGATTTGATGAAAGGATTTGCACTCGGACTTGAACAAAGGTTTTAAAACGCACGAAAGCGTACAAAGTTTTAAATGTCAAAAGACGGACGCTAAGGCGATAAACTCGTGCAAGGCGTAAATGTTTTAAAAGGTAAAAAAACAGACGCACAGAGGCGTAAAAAGTTTGAAAATAAATGACAAACGCGCGGAGGCGATAAATTCGCGCAAGGCGTAAATGGTTGAAAGTAAACGCGCAAGGCGCGAAAGGTTCGGATTGACCACGGGGGCCAAGAAAAGGTTAAAAATGGTCACAAGGGGGCCAAGGGGAGATTGAGCGTGCGAGACGCGTCAAGGGTGGAATGACGGTTGCCCGAGCGACGAGACATACGTCACGCATTCGTGCAACCGAGGTTTGGGGAGACATACGTCAAGCCATTCCCGTTTCATTCAAGTTTGGTTTCGTTGGGACTCTAAGGAATCTCAAAGGGAACAAAATGCCTTTAAAGGGAAAGTTAACAAAAGAAGGGGATCACGAACAAGTTTGTTGTTCGAGTTTATTAAAATCATGAACATTGCTCGTTACTTAAGCTATCGAAACTCAAGAACGAGCGTAGTTCAAGTTTGAATGATGAACAAAATCATAAGACATGCACAAAATTGGAAAGTCCATAAGTTCGGCTCTATTTCGAGCTTGGTTTAAAAAGATGAGCAAGCTCGGCTTAAATTCGCGTTTGGATTGAAAATCATGAACAACATGGTTGTTCAAGTTTGTTTTGAAAAAAGACGAACTTTAGCTTATTGCTCAAACTTGGTTTTGAAAATTGAAGAACATAACTTGTTTCACAAGTTACTCAAAATTTATCGCACGAACTTGTGAAATTTTCAAAGTTGTGCATGATTATGAATTGGGTTTGGACAAAAATGGTTTTAAACCTCTTTAGGTTCTGAATCAAGGGCTGGAACCCCAAAAATTTGACATTTGAATGCCTGATTCATGTTCTGAGTTTCACATACTTCGCAGAGCAACCAGAACTTGGCTCTGCGAAGTCAGGTTCTGGTGTGTTCGCAGTGCGAGCAATACTTTGCTCTGCGAAGTATGCGAAATTTTGAACTCAGAAGGTGTTTCTGAACAGAAGTTCAGAAACTGCTTCTAAGCAAGCTTCAGAACCTAAAGGGGGTTAAAAAGCTTTGCAAAATGGAAGAAAAAGGGGTGTAAAAACTCAGTTTCAAGGCTTGGCCCCTTTGAGGTCCCTTTTGAGTTTCAAAAGGGGTTTTTGTGCACAAAGCAAATTTGAACAAAACAAATGATGAAAACAGCAAACACAATGCAAAATAAAGATTAAAGGAGACTTACAGAACTCCTAGCAATGCTTGAGCAAAAGATTGGAAGTGGTTTGCTTGCTTGGTTAGAGGTTAAGAACAATGTTCTAATTGGTTTTTGCTTTGTGTATGAACTGATTTGGTACTTGTAACACCCATATAGAGATTGCCTAGGATCTCTTACGAGTATTAAAATTTCGTACTGGATACATTAAATACAATACAGAAAAGTTGTTTATTAAATCCACGATACATAAGTTTACGATACAACTCAAGATCCAATACACAACATTCCTTATAATATACATCATATACAACAATATTATACAACATCCACATGGTACAAACATAATACGGCACGATCAATCCGTAGCTTTCTCTTTACCTTTGCGTCGTGCCACCTGAGAAGAACCTGCACCAGAAGGAAAGGGATGAGACATAATGTCTCAGTGAGCTCCTACCCTACCTACTGTTTGGCAACCTCAGGGAACCTAGGGTCACCGTGCCTACCTCGGCGATCTTGGGGATTCCTATGATCGCCAAGTCTTATCTTTACCCATAGAGGGTTACCTGACTGATCCTGCTGATCTGGTAATCGAGGGAAACCTAGGATCACCATCTAAAAACTGTTAACTGATTCTGCTAATTGCCTGATAATTGCCTGAGTAAATACTACCTGACTAATAATGTAATAGAATAATAACTGATACTTTAAGTTAGCTGTTAGCGTTGAACAAACATTATTATCTGGATTCATTTTACGGAATGCCCCCGGGTGGAGTAACCCCGAAGTACATTCCCCTGATAACCGGTGAAAATCCTATCATATCAGGCTAACACCGGACTCCTCTTGCCTAAGTGTGTGGTTATCCTCGCGGAAGATTCCTGCCCGTTCCATCTGGAACCCCCCGTCCTCTCTAACTGGTCGAGAGCACAGGAGACACACTGTAACTCTGTGTGGTTATCCTCACGGAAAGTTCCTGCCCGTTTCAGCAATGCTGAAACCCCCTGTTCTCTCTAACTGGTCGAGAGAACAGAAGACACAAAGCTTGTCCTGATTATTAATTATTATTCCTGGTATATGATTATACATTTCCTGATAAAACTGATACGTTTCCCCCAAATGTCACTCTGACGTGAGCACTGAGGCACGTCCTGATAACCTGTAACTATGCCTGAATCGAGGGAATTAAATTCCACTGACTAAGGTATCCTGTAATCTGCCTGGCTAAGGGAATCCTAATAAACTACCCTTAACTTATCTGAAATTAATTCTATTCCAATCCCCTTATATATCTATATAACTTAGAAGTGTGAGTAAACATCTTCCAATGTGGTACCATGAACCCATCCTACCTTAATTCCATTCCTATCATCAAGAAAAAATGAGTTTGTGTGGAGGGGAAATCGGCGGCCGATTTGCTAAAATCGGGCCCCGATTTATGTCGTAAGTTTCATGGAACATAAGCCTTGAAATCGGTGGCCGAACCCTCCAAATCGGTGGCCGATTTTGGCAATTGCAGGATTCAATTTTCTGCTTCCTAGGCCAAACCAATCCATTCCAAACATACAAACAGCTTATGGGAATAATTACTAAGACATAATGATTGGTAAAAACATACTTTGACATGAGACTAGTAAACAATTAGATTTATGGCATAATTCCTAAACTTAATCTCAACTTGTAAAATTCTACTAGCTTACACAAAACGGGTTCTAAAACCCTGTGGAGCTCACCTTAAGCTTCAACTGATGCTTGTTAAATTCTGATTCCAAAAGCCTTAGCTTCCAATCCACTCTACTCTTGGTTCTCCTTGTTCTACTTTCCTTTCTCTTGTTTTAGCTTTCTACTCAAGCTTGCCTTGCAAAGTTTCTTGCTAGATTTCTCACTAGAGTTGTTGATTGAAGTTTGGAGGGATGATGGTGAGTGAGAAGGGCGTGTGAGATGGGAAGGAGGGGGAGAGGATGAGCTGAAAATGGGAAGGAAAGGAAGAGTGTAGAAGATTTGGTAAAAATCTTTCTACTTCCTTCTTTTAAAACATTCCCCCCTTTTAACTTAATTACCATCTTGCCATTCCAATTATTACTAAATTGCCATGCTTCTCGATTGCGTTTAATACTGATAATAATAGCATCTAAGCGGGATGTTACAGTACTGCAATGCAAGGGATCTTGGTGTGAATTTCGTGTGTGTAAAGGCTGTTTATTTCTGTGTGCAACTGGTTTTTTTCAATGTCTTTTCCTTGTGCCTTGCCATTCCTTTTATAGGCAAAAAATGCAATCTTTGCAATGATGAACAAAATCCTAGAACACTAGCTGATTTGGGGCTAAATTCAGACTAGAACACTTTGCATTTAATGCTAATGGATAGAAGTTGCTTTGCCTTGTGCCAAGGGGCAAGATCTTGACTGATCTCAGCCACAAATGCAGCTGATTCTAGAAGGTAATGATGAGAAAAACTGAAAAACAGGGCAGCTGCAAAAGGGGTGATTCTTGGGATCAATCCTTGCAATCTTGGAAGGCCAAGCAATGAAAACGTGTACTGCCATGTACAGGGAGATTGGGGGAAGCAAAATGAGCATGTGGGCTGGTGTGTGGGAGGAGAAATCCAGCTCAAAACAGGGCAGCACAAACAGCTTTTTGCAAGCCAAAACCACTTAAGTTTGACTGGTTTTGGTAGAGAAAAAGGGAAGGAAAGGGATCAAGTAGCTGGCTGGCAAGCTCAGGTTGGATGATGGGTCAATTTGGAGGGACAAGAGCTGAGGGCAGCCAATTTGATTGAGCACATGATAGGTTGGATGAAAATCCTTCTTTCCTTTTACCTTTAATGTCACACATTAATTCTTGCCTTGCTGCACTAAATCAGTCAAAAAATAGCAATAATAATAATAATACTAATAACAATAATTGCAAATGAAAACAAAAAGGATAAATCAAAAAATAAAATTATGCAGAAAAATTCGCAGAGGTCGCAGTGCGAAGGTAACTTCGCACTGCGAACTTCCCTTTTTTTGGATTTTTTTGTATTTTAAAATAAAAGGTGGAAATGAATAATAAATAATAATAATAATGATAATGAAAATGGTAATAAAAATGTAAATAAAAAAATAAAAAGTAATGAGAATGAAAATGATGATAATAATAATAAAAATGAAAAGTTTAATATTATTAATTAATAAAATGCTAATAATAATAATAGATAATAATGATATTATTAAAGAAAATAGAATAACAATAATATTAATAATATTAAGGATAATGATGATGATAATAGTAATGCTAATAATGATAATGATAAAAATGCAAAATAAAATACTATGATAAGGATGAAATAATAAAAGGTAAAAATAAGTAATGAAATAATAAAAGATAAAACAAATAAAAAATATAAGTCAAAAAATGGGGTATGACAGCTACGTTTTAATATTTCAAAGGGGAAAAAGAAAAGGGGAAAAAAGGTATTTTTTATTAATGTGCTTGACAAGAGTGGGATCTTGCTCCTACGTATCTCCTGGTGCGATGGAGAATTCAAAGCTACGTAGTTCTTTGGTAGAAAACGTTTGTTTGTTGGTTGATTTTAAAGAGCAAAGTTTTTTATCATATTCTAGCGGTTAAACGTAGCTTGTATGCTCGCGGGTGGGAGGCTTAAGCGTTTGTTTGTATCGCGTTAGAATTGATAAAACATTGTGCTTTTGTGAAAAGAGTTTTGAATTTTAATTGACCACGGGGGGCCAAGAATTAGTTTTGTGTGTTGGATTTGTTTTTATGTTTTTTTGTATTTTTGAAAATAGAATGACGATTGTCCGAACAACGAGACATACGTCAAGTGCCCATGCAACCGGGGATTGGGAAGACATACGTCAAACCACTCCTTTTTCATTCAAGTTTGTTATTGAAATTTAATAAATTACAAATAAAAGCAAAAACACTTGTTATATTTTTGAATAAAATGAGTTTCAGCCCTTGCAAAAAATAGTTCAAAACAGGTTCTGAACCTTCAGAAGCTGCCCAAAAGCTGGCTCAGAAGCACTGTTCAGAAGCTCAGAAACTGCCTTCAGAAGCACTGCTCAGAAGCTGCTTCAGAAGCACTGTTCAGAAGCTGCCCTCAGAAGCACTGTTCAGAAGCTGCTTCAGAAGCTGCCCTCAGAAGCTGCCTTCAGAAGCTGCTTCATAAGCTGCCTTCAGAAGCTGCTTCAGAAGCTGCCCTCAGAAGCTGCCTTCAGAAGCACTGTTCAGAAGCTGCCTTCAGAAGTTGCTTCAGAAGCTGCCTTCAGAAGCTGCTTCAGAAGCTGTCTTCAGAAGCTGCCTTCAGAAGCACTGTTCAGAAGCTGCCTTCAGAAGTTGCTTCAGAAGCTGCCTTTAGAAGCTGTCTTCAGAAGCTGCCTTCAGAAGCACTGTTCAGAAGCTGCTTCAGAAGCATTGTTCAGACTCTGAGGTTCAGAAGCACTGTTTAAAAGCACTGTTCAGAAGCTGCTTCTGAAGTACTGTTCAGAAGCTGCTTCTGAAGTACTGTTCAGAAGCTGCTTCTGATTCTGATTTCAGAACCTCAGGGGGTAAAAAAAATGTTTGAAAACAGTAAGAAAAAGAAGTAATCCACTTCTGTTTTGGTGATTTGTAATCTTTGTGATTTTTTTGGGGTTTTTGAATGATGTTTTTAGTGCAAAAATGGGTTAAAGATTACTAAAAATGCAGAAAAATAATGCAGGAACAGCAGAACAGAGTTCTGTGACTCTTTCTCAACTTCTGAGTTGAATTTTTCACTCAATACTGAACCAAAAACAAAAATGAAAATACCCATGTAAAGTTTGTCATGAATACTACATCTTAGTGGTTTTAAATCTACCAAAAGATGTCCTAGAACCTAATATATTCTGGCCTCAAGCCATGCCCATCAACTTATGATGAAAAATGCATTATTTTTTAAGAAAAGCTATAAACATTTAAACAGAATGCGACAAAGGAGATAGAAAGGTTCAAGATACTTACAAACTCCTAGCCAAAGCTTCAAATGCACCAAAAAATGAAAGGGGCTTTTGAGTGGTTATGTTTTTTTAAGGATGGAAGTGATGGAGAAGACGAACAGTAACATAATGGTGTTTTGTTACTATTCTTCTCTCTTTGTGTGATGTTTCTTTGTGGTTTAGTTGTTGTTTTGATTCTGTTTGATTTGTTGTGGTGGTTTGTAAAGAAAAAACAGAAAAACAGAGCTTCTTTCTTTTGGGGGGTTTTGTTATGATTTTACTGTTTTCTAGTCTTATAATTCTGCCTCTAAAAAATCCTCCTCTTTCCTTCATTTTCGTGCCTCTTATATAGGCAATTTTGTGATCATTTGTAATCATGAAATCTCTTGAAAGCTGGGCTTTTTTGTGTGCTATGGCAAAGACTTTGGTTAGCATTTAATGAAAAGGGAAGGAAGTGACCTTGCCTTGTGATTTTGGTGAAGATTTTGGGCAGGATTTTGAACAAGTGGCTCTGAATTTTGACAGAGGATAATGGAAAAAAATGGAAGGAAGGGTGATGATTGCAACTTGTGGTACTTTTGGGATTGATTCTTGAAGATTTGGGGAAGAAAAACAGGAAAAGAAGGGCGCTGGAAAACAGGGGCAGCAGCTTGCACCTTTCTTGACTTGTTTCGACAAAAAAATGGAAGAAAAGGGAAAGGAGAGTGCTGAAAACAGGGGAACAGAAGAGAAAATGGAAAGGAAAAGGTGCTGCCCTGTGCAGAGGCTGATGGAAGACGGGAAGGGGCGTTGGAAAACAGGGGAACAGAAGAGAAAATGGAAAGGAAGAGGTGTTACTTTGTGCAGCCTTCCTTGACTTTGTTTTTTTTTTTTTGCTTTTGTATATATTTTTTTAGACAAACAAAACATAATAATAAAAGTAATGATAATAATAATAATAATAATAATAATAATAATAATAATAATAATAATAATAATAATAATAATAAAAGATAATAATAAAACTTTTTTTATTATTTTTTAAAAAAGAAGAAAATAAAATATTTTTTTTTGTTTTGCATGATGATGACTTTTTTTTTAAGAAAAGACTTGGACAAAATTAGGGTACAACACCAGGAGCATGCACTCCTGGCAAAAAAACCAGGGATAAAGTCAGGGAAGCTCCTGGCAAAATGCAAATGAAAGTGGCGCGCACATGATCCCTTATACCAGGGGCAAGCCCCTCGCAAAATGCACTAAGCCCTGGCATAATTCTAGGCGGCAGATTTGAATTTCAAAATGGGGACAAGGGTGCAGGTGCGTCAGCCCTTTGCGAGGGCCTTTGCCAGGGGTTGACCCTGGCACACGGCACACAAGGCTTGACTTGACCAGCCTCTGAAAAAAGCTGCAAAAGGTAGCATGCGAGGGGCATAACCCCTGGGAAAATGCGACATAGCCTGGCTTTTTGCTGCACAAGACAAGACTGTTCTGACGCTAATTTGCGAGGGGCATATCCCTCGGTATGGCCTTGGCATAAAATGGTACTATATTATCACGTTTTCTTACATCAGTAACTTAGAAAAATTTTACAAAAAATTCTGCTCTTCATCTCTTCTCTTCCTTTCTTCAGCAGACCTATTTCTTCTACACAACACACCAATCTTTCTCTAACAACACTAATTTATATTACTTTGGTAAATCTCTTTATACTTATATTTTCTTGATTCAATTTTTATCTTATATATTGACATATAATTTCTTCTTTGTCATTTGCATGTCAAAGTGAAGCTGCCTCCTCCTGTGATACTTTGCTCAACTTGGTTTTGGAAATTTTCTTTGTGAAACTTGAACAAGTTAGTATCTCTACTTTAAATTGTTGATATGTTATAAATGTTGTTATGGAATTTTTTGAATTTGTTAATTAATGGCTGAATATATAAGTGTATGTAAAATTTTTTTGGATCTGTTATATATAATTTTCTTGGAATAATGATGTTAATTAATGGCTGAATAAATTAGTGTATGTATAATATTTGAATTTTTAAAATAATAATGTGTTATATTTCGAATTTTTGTTTTTTAGAATAATAATGTTGTTATATTTCGATTTTTTTTATGTAATGTATAAATTTTTGAATTTTTTTTAGTGTATTGCATGTTGAATATGTTTTTTTAGGGTATGTTATAATTCAATTTTTTTAATTGTATACATGTTGTTATATATATATTTTTTAGGGTATGTTATATCTGTTAAATATATATTATAGTATTGGAAAATAAACATAGTCTTATATTAAGTTTTTAATAATAACATTAGGTTTCACTAAATTGGGTATACTTTTATTTTAATTTAAAACTGTATTTTTTTAAGTTTAATTGAGAAAAATGTTATTTATTCAAATTTTATTTTTAATGGTGTAATAATTTCTCCAATATCAAAACTGTTTTTTTTTTTATTTTTTTTAGAATTTTAAACTGTTTGTTTTCAAGTGTAATAAATTATAATAATGTTTTTGATATGAAATTGTATTTTTTTACTACAAATCTATTTTTTCTTAATTATTAAAACAAAGTAAAACTATTTTTTTATCAAAAACATTATTATAATAATAATGTTTTTTATATGAAATTGTTTTGTTAACTAAACAACTTTTTTATAAGTAATTGGAATAAAAAAATTAATATAAATGAATAATTATTAAACTGATATTATTTAAAGACTATTTTTTTTAATTATAAAAGTGTTTTTAATTAGTAGTGCGTAAAGAAAATTTTTGGCGTAAAAAAAGTTCGCGCGTAAAGAAATTTTGTGGAATATTTTTAGTTAGTATACAAATATTTCGCGCGTAAAGAAATTTCGTGGAATATTTTTAGTTAGTACTCAAATATTTCGCGCGTAAAGAATTTTCTTTATCAAAAACATTTTCGCGCGTAA
Source organism: Medicago ruthenica (assembly GCA_018208015.1). NCBI lineage: Eukaryota > Viridiplantae > Streptophyta > Magnoliopsida > Fabales > Fabaceae > Medicago > Medicago ruthenica. The sequence continues at coordinate 138,541 of WNNG01000234.1, forward strand.
ATAAATTTCACGAGATTTTTTTTAGTTAGTATAAAAAAATTCGCGCGTAAAGAATTTTATTTATTAGAAATAGTTTTGCGTCTAAAATAAATTTGTGCGTAAAAAAACAATATACACAATATAGTAATTATAGGTTACTTAGATAAATAAATATTTTTACTCGTTACGTGATCAACTATTTAGTCTTGTCGATTGAACTTATAATTTTTTGCGTTAGTACGTAGCGCTACTAAGCAAAAAATTACTAATCGTGAAATATGTGAACATTATAGTTAAACGAGCAAAAGATGGAGTATTATCAGCATTATCGTAGTTGGATGTATGACAGAACGTTACCGGGAAGAAGAGGATTAAAGCCCCATTTTAATAATTATTTTTATTTTTAAAATAATTTAAATTAAAAAACAACTAAAAAAATGTTTTTTAAAATAATTTAAAATGATTTTTATTTTAAAAATAGTGAAATAAAAAAACTAATTAAAAACGTGTTTAAAAATAATTTTAATAATTATAATTAATTTTTTTTATTTTTAAAGTAATTTAAATTAAAAAAACAATTA